>JBAMNC010001252.1:600000-886589 GCA_037902135.1 Cetoscarus ocellatus | reverse complement strand
GAAAGGACGCCAGATGGCAAAGAGGATCATAAGGCCAGCTGCAGAGCAGTAGGGAGATGTCCCTATCGCCGCCCCACCGCCTGGATATGTTCTGGGATCAAAGGGGCGAAACATCTGCGAAGGGCGGCTCTCAGCTGACGACTCTGCACTTGGCCCAAGGGCACCGGCGGAGGCACGCCAGGCAGAAATGCCTTGCAAGCAGAGATGCTTGTGCTTTCAACTACTTAGATATGAGGTGGATGATTATGAATACAGAAGTGTATATTTAAATAAGTATATTTGGATATAAACTGTATATGTAATATATACATTTATATTTTCTGAAGTGCTTACTTATTATTAGTGTGTTTTGTTTGTTCTCTTGGAGGTTAATATGAAGAATGGGGTTGTGCTTGCAGAGATTTATTTTTCGATGAAGATTGACTGTAGTTTGTAAAATGAGTCTATTACCCATGGATTTATGTTGTTTCCATGAACAATGACAGCTGGTAATGAATTATAAATTAATTCAGTGTTGGATCTGATTAGTCAGGAAGGGTCAGGACTAGATCAGCTCTTTGCTTCATTCTTCTTCTCAAACTGGTTGTTGTGTTGACATACATGTGTATGTCAGGTGTGTAAATATATATTTGATGGACATGTGCAGTTGTTTGGTGTACATGTGTATTATTTTGTTTTGACTATTTTTTTAATAAAAATATGTAAGTAAAGAAAGAAAGATCCTCTGATGGTCATGTGATCATGGAGCAGCTCCTCAGTCTGTCTTTAGATCCTCTCTCTGGACCTCCTCATGAGTGACCTTGTATCTGAGTTTAAATCCTGAAGGTCAGAGGTCAACATGAGCCTGTGAGCTTACACCCAGGAGCTCCTCAGGAGGAGCAGAAGTTCATCAGGATCAGTCTGAAGATGTTCTTCACTGAAGAGAGAGCAGCTCTTTGAAGCTGATGTGTTGTCTGGGTTTTGGGGCCTGATGTGGTCCCTTCATTGGACGGTCTTGATCCAGTGCATACGGTGGCCCATGAGGGCAAACAGCCTACAACGGCTCGATACAGTTCAATCAGAGGAAAACTCCTGCAAGAGCAGAAAAACAGCAGAACCAAGAGGAGCAGAAGAGCTCCAGGCCTGCAGCACTTCAAATTTAGGAGCGTCTGGTTTGACCTCCATCTCTCTTCTCTGTCTCTCCCTGCTCCAGTGCCCCCTGCAGGCCTGGAGCTCTTCTGTTGTGTTTCTGCTCTTGGCTTCAGCTTCAAAGAGCTGCTCTCTCTTCCATGAAGAACATCCTCAGACTGATCCTGATGAACTTCTGCCCCTCCTGAGGAGCTCCTGGGTGTGAGCTCACAGGCTCATGGTGACCTCTGACCTTCAGGATTTAAACTCAGACACACGGTCACTGATGACATTTTGATGGTTAAAGTGAACCTCCTGCAGGAAGAGTTTGTTGTTAACGCTCTGCTCTCTGACTCCTTCATCACAGCTGACAGACAGCAGGGGGCGCTCTGCTATGGACCAGACTGAAGAACCAGAGGAGGGGGTCCCTCCATCTAAAACCTCTCTGAATGAAGAAGACCAGGGTCTGAGGTGAGATGAAGATCTGCAACCATCACCCTCTCACACCATCACCTCACCATCATCATCATTATTAATCTTTGTGAATAGTGCCAAACCATGACAGGTGTTACCTCAAGGCACTTTACAGAAGAGCAGGTCAATTGTGTACTCTTCATGATTTCATCATCGTCATCACTACATCTTCATCTCTCTTTGTAGGAGCCACATCTATTTGCTTGTCCGTCTTTTCATGGCTAGCGTCAGGTCTCCACTGGTGACAGCCTAGCATTTTCTTTTTAAACACGGGGGCAGATAATCGGGGGGCATGGGGTGGAAGGTCATGCGTTTTTTACCAGTTGCCTGGCTCACTCACCTCACCTCCTTTTGTTCTCCAGCAGCATCACCTCATCACATAATCAGTTCTTTTTTATCACTTTATTCATATTTTTGATGAATAAAGATAAATAAAGATTGTCTGAACATGGACAATCATTTGAGCACGTCAAAAACAGTCTCCCACATCCATACACGAGTGACTACAGGAGGGCAGGATAGTTGCTATACTCTGTATGTCTGTATCTTCATCCTGTACGAACAGCTCACAGTATCTGATGATGATGATGGTTAGGGCTGAAAGATTTATCGTTTTCGGATCAAAATCGCAGTTTCAGACAATGCAATCAAGTGATCGCCAAAGCTGCAATTTTTTGCAGAGCTCCTGACTGACCCAGGATCTGCTGCATCAACTATTTCACACAAACTATTTAAATTTAAATCTAAATTGACGGCAATTTGCGTTTATGGAGGTGCTGGTGAGCAGGTCAACAACAACAAGCCTCTGTTTAGGAGTTGAAGTTGGAGTATCCCTTAAATAATTAATATTATTTATCATCAACATTAGATGATGAATCATGTGTTATGTGCTTTGCTCATTGATTTCCTTATTGTTGTCTTTACTGTAAACATAGTGAATATTGCACTGAAGCTTAATTTGAAGAAAATTATGAATCAAATTGAAATCATGATATCTGCCAGAGAAATTTATGTAGATTAGATCTTTTAATCTAATCTTTAATTAGATCTTTTCCTGAAATCGTTCAGCCCTAATGATGATGATGATGATAATGATGTTTGTTTTATCAGGATGAAGAGATCAGAGTCTCCTGAGCCCAGCGGTGTGTCCATGAAGAGTGACTGGTCTAAAGGACGTCTTATTAACTTTAAGAAGAGCGGACCTGCTAAAAAGCGGTGAGAATTCAGGAGAATGACCCTTGACCTCCATGTTTGAGTCACTCAGAGGTGATGATGATGATGATGATGATGTGTGCTTTATCAGGATGAAGAGATCAGAGTCTCCTGAGCCCAGTGGTGTTTCCATGAAGAGTGACTGGTCTAAAGGACGTCTTATTAACTTCAAGAAGAACAGACCTGCAGAGGACAGGTGAGAATTCAGAATGACCTTTGACCTCAATGTTTGAGTCACTCAGAGGTGATGATGATGATGATGATGTTTGTTTGATCAGCCTGCTGAGGTCAGGTCAGCTCCCTTTCCCCTCAGACTGTCTTAACCCTTTAGCTCCCGGCTCAGCTGTTTGGTAGACCACTCTCTGAGCCCTCAGTGTGCTGAAGGTGGAGCAGCCTGATGGTTCTTCTCCTCCACGTGTCTGTGCTCCATCAGGCTGACAGGAGCCATCATCCACCCCTTTGTTTTAGAAAGAGTGAGGCCTCACAGTCTCCCTCCAATCAGGAGGTCAGAAATGTAAACATGTCTGTTAACATGTGGGCTCTGACCTGCTGACCTTTGAGAGGTGAGATGATGACCTCAGCAGAGACCCTCCTCAGCGTGGTTCAGGTTCTGAAGGCCATAAAAACCAGGACTTTGGTTCAGCAGCCAGAAGGGGAGCAGCATAACATCAGAGCTCCTGTAGCCGCCCCAAAAACCATCCCAACACTTTAAAACAGCTCCATTCATGCTGAGTCATCCTGATGATAATTAATGCTGAGTCATCGTGATGATAAATAATGCTGAGTCATCGTGATGATAAATAATGCTGAGTCATCCTGATGATGATTCATGCTGAGTCATCCTGATGATAATTAATGCTGAGTCATCCTGATGATAATTAATGCTGAGTCATTGATCTCTTTAATACTGTTCTGATCTACAGAGATCAGATGGAAACATCTGGACTCCCCAGTATGGACTCCAAACAGCCTGAATCAGAGCTGGACTCCATATTTCTGGTGAGAACATCACACTTTAACAGTGAAGTCCATGATCTACAGGTCTGCTGCTCCACCATGATCCAGAGGTTGATGTCAATGTTCTACTCTGTTACATTTAATCTCCACTGTCTTCTGTTCTCCAGCTGCTGGAGGAGAAAATCATGACCTTTGTGAAGAACCAGCTGAAGAGAATCCAGAGAGGTTTAGGTCCAGATTACCCAGGATGCTCAGAGGCTCAGAGCGAGGATGTGTTGGTTGGTAAAGATGAGGAGCAGAGGAGCAGCAGAGAGGCATTTCTGAAGATCACAGTGGACTTCCTGAGGATGATAGATCAGGACGAGCTGGCTGAGCGTATATGGAACGGTAAGAGCTTTATTCTGAAGGTCAACTATGAGGGGGGGGGGCTTATCATCTATGACAGGGGTCTGCAGCCCAGAGCACCAAGGCCTGGTGTCCCTGGGCCTAAACGCTGGCTCGTTTACAGCGAGTGAGAACTGTCCTTTTCTTAAAAACCCTCCTGTTAGCAGCCAGTCACAGTCATCAACTCATTTTTACCAGCTGCCCTGAATGCATCTCTGAGCCGCACTCTGCCTGAGGTCAGCAGATGCTCGTGGTCGACACAGAGAGTGCGTTTGAAAAATCCTTCCTAAGTCCTTTCCTATCCACTTTCCCTTAAACATCACAGGGTCAAGGAAAGGAGGGAATAAGAGGAAAGGAAAGGAGAGCTGCGGTAAACGATAAATTCAACTGCACTTTCACTTTGGTGTCATATTTATGCAACGACAATTTCTTGTGACATAGGTAAGACATGACAATGTTCCACAAATGAGAACTACAAGAAGCGCCTTTGTCATCTGCTTTACCTCCCAGCGTTGTTTTGTGTCAGCTTCACGGGTTAACATTAACAATCCATTATCAGAGTATTTACCTGTGACAGGTGTTTTGTTCCTTTGGTCGTGCAGTGTGTGTTTTCTGCTCTCAGCTGTGAGGTTAGGTGAGAGCATCTATAAATGTTGACATCTTTGACAGGCACTGAAAACCTGAAGTCTGATAAAGTCTCAGAAGCACTGTTCTCTCTGTTTCATTCACATACATCATGATGAACTTTGTTTGAATTTGTCGTTATGTTTGAAGTATTGTAAAATGCCTCATTGGTCCTTCTTCAGTTGTTTTTTCATAAACGTTATTAGAGACCTCATTGTTCTGTCTTATTTTTGGCATGATTTACCTCATAAATTAAGATAGATGGAAATGTGGTAATTAATATATAATATTGAAATTGAAAACAAGGACCACAATCATATGTTTGATATTCATCAACATTGTAGGTGGTTTTGGAGAAAAAGAAATGCTTTAAAGTGCTTTATAAATTATAACATGTAATTGTTCATCTGTTCACCAATTTAAAAATGATCAAAAAAGAAATGAACTAAAGGTTGTATTTTTAAAAGCACTGACTTTGAAGCATATCTCTTTCTCTATACCTGTCAAAAATATTTACACAGTAGTATATACATATCTTCATCGTTCCACAAAACTCCTCCTTTCTCCTTCATAAGTGTCCGTAAATGTTCAGCAGGTGCCATTTTTATATAAGTCACCTGCCGCAATGGCGTGCTCCTTTCTCCTTTCCTTTTATAAAGGATGGTCCAGTGTTTCCTAAGCTAATGGAGATAAAGGAAGCAACAACCTTCCTTTCCTTAACTTTTGGAGAATTCAAACAGCCCTTATCATGGCCGACAATGAAATGCTTCTGGGTCATTTTTTCAGTAAGGGAGGTTCTTTACCAAAAAAGGACTATTCCAACGCACCCAGAGTGCAGGCGGCAGGAGGGACGACCGCTTAACCCCTGGATCTGGAGTCCTGAAGACCACAGCCCCACTCGCCAAAAGTTCAACACAGTGGGGGTCAAAGGTCGCAGAGTTTTTGAAACCACAGCAGAGCATCATCACAGGAGCTGCCCCTTTACCTGCAGGACAGTGTGACTGAGGATCAGGGCTCTGAAGGCTGTTCATGAATTGTCTTTACTGAGTCTGTGGATCAACATCTCTGTGAGCAGATCCTCTCACACATGAAGAGTGCAGCTCCTCTGAGCTCATCAAAAACTCACCAAACTGGCTCCTCAGATGATGATCGTCGATTCTAAGTATGGACACATTCTCATGTGGTCTCATTCTTCTATTTAAAGTAATTCATTTTCCTTTTTTGAATGATTTCTTTAGTTATAACATGATACTCTTCTTGCATTGTCTGACTGCAGCACTTTGTTCTGTAGGGAGATGATGAGATGGTAAATGTGTAACTGTGCAGATGACTGAGACGAAGAGAAGGTTTGAGAATGACTGTTTTATAATCTGGTTTAAAACAGAGATGTAGATGATTTTATAAAGACAGTGAAGTTCTTCAGGACTGATATTTCTCTTTGTCTAAACTCTGATTCAGTGCTGATGGATAAGATCAGATTTAAACTCCGGTGAGGATGTTTCATCAGGATGGAGGTGATGTGGTTTGGAGCTCCATTGTTGTTGAACTTCATTCTCTTTCTGATATTTTGATATAACTGGTTATTTGATTGGCTAATTAAAATATTGATGACAGGTTGTTGTTAGGGTTTTTATCGTGGATGTAGATGTTTCCATAGACATGCAGCCTTGTTTAGTCCTCTGATGGAAATAAAGTACAACAACAGGAGATGAATATGGTTTTGTTCTGGTCCTCAGCGTGTTGTCTCTCTGGATATAATGATGGAACAGGCCTGTGAGAGATTTTAACATTGTTGTAGTTTCTGATTAAACTTGATGAACCTCCATGGTGAGGCGGTTCACTGATCAACAGCTTCTGATCTGTTATGATCCAGCTCACAGCCTCAGATCCTCAGGCGGGGCCTCCTGGTCGCTCTGAGGTCAAGACTCCAAACTAAAGGTGATGGAGCTTTCTCCATCAGAGCTCCTTGACTTTGAATGGCCTGCCCAAGGACTCACGTTTACAGACTGTCTTAATCTTAATCTTGTTTCTGTATTTTTGTCTTTTTAGCCCAATATTTGTCTTTATTGCTCTCATAATTTAGCTCCCATTACTTGTGGCTCCTTCCTCTGTTGTTGGTTTTTTATATTTTTTTTCTTTATGTCAGTGTCATGACTTACTTTTAGTTCCCTTTTTATTTGATTTATGCTGCATTGCTTTACTTTCTGGCTGTTGATTCTTACGATCATCTTATGTCAAACTTTTAATCTCATTTATAAGTCACTTTTTAGGCTCTTTTATTGTGTTATATCCTTTTTATTTTTTTAGTTCTCTTTAATTCATTTTTTGCCTTATGTTTTAGCTGTTCTTTATTTTTATTGTTTTCTTGTGCTACTGCTTTTATTGCTAATTATCTCTTTATTCACTTGTCTTCTTCTACCCGTCTTTGTAACGATTGACAGATGAAAGACCCAAAAGCAGACTCAGGATACAGAGGCAAGTTTCAGTCCATTTAATCACAAAAAAGGTTAGGTACACAGGAGGCCAAAAAGATCAGGCGATGGAACAAAAATGGCAGGGTAAACTGAGGGCTAAAAAGAGATCTAAACACATAGAGAATCTATCAGAAAAAGTGCTCAAAAGTATGCTCACAGAGGAAACAAGACGATCTCGCACAGAGGACAAGGAGTGAGTGGATTAAATACAAGAGGAAGTGCCCAACAGACTGGGATCACCAGGTGCACACACTCAGATAATCAACGCAGGTGAAACACATGAGAATGATACAGACATGGAGAACAGGCAGGGGAAGGCAGGAAGGAGTGATCTGGAAGAGAGACACAAGCTAAGTAACAAAAATAAAAGGAAATGATTAGACTGGAAACATAAGGAAAAAATAACTTAACCTGGGGATGTGACAGTCTTACCTCCTCTTACTTTGGTGCTCATGGTCTCCTTTTATCTTGCTTGGTTCATGTATGTGTGGAGTCTTATGAAATGAGACCTGACGGGTACTTCACCGAAGTGAAATTAAAGACATCCAGGGTAACCCCCCAAAGCCAGGCTTGACCAAGTCCCTTCTGAGCACAATTATATCATCTAGTCTAGGAAAGGGCAGGAAACTGAACTGATCATATTCATGACTGATTGGTTGAAAACACCTTTACAACTTTGCTTGACACATTTAATCATCTCACAGTCACAATAGTATACCATTTATGATACTAATAAAAGCCTACAAATTTATTTGATAACAATATGATTCAAAGTCTTCAGAAAATGATTCCTTGTTATTAAAAATCCAAGCAAAACTAATTTTAAAAAACTGAAACAAAATACATGAAAATATGGGACATGTCATAAACCAGACCAAAAAAGAGGACCCAAATGCAGGACACGAGACAGATACAAGTTTCCAAAAATAGTAGTTTAATGACAGAAGGAGGTCGGTACACAGGAAGGCAAAATCAGACAGGCAAAGGTATTCAGGATCAAAAACAGACAAGGACTATACTATGAAGAAGGCTGGGACACTAGTTACAAACGAACTGGCAACAAGACAGGGGAAGACACAGGGTTTAAATACATGAGGTAATGAGGGAAAATGGGAAACAGCCGGGGAAGCACAATCAGGGATCAGGTGTGACAAAGCCAGACAGGAATCAAAACCTACGGAGACAAGGAAAGACAGGTGAATTTTCAAAATAAAACAGGAAGCACAAGGCAAGACACAGAACATGAACACAAAACGAGTAACTTAATGAAACACAAAACACAGGTTCATGACAGAACAACTTAATACTTTGCTTGTTAATCATGATTTGTGTTTTCCTTAGTTTACACCCTTTTTTCCCCTGAGTTCCCTGAAATCTTCTTCACTCCATGAGCTCGTTGGTCTGGAAGACTTCAGAAATGCTCCTGCTCTCTCCTCTTGGTTCTTATTGTGCTTGGTTTATTTGGCCATTTGTGTGTTTGTGAGGCTTCTTGGATTTAAATTGAGCTTTTTGTTGGTTTGATCCTTTTGTGCTGAGACTCTTGTGCTTTGTCTTCTGTATGTTCCTGTCTGTTTGTCAAAGAATGTTGTAAACCTTTGTTTTTAATAGAGCTATACAAATTAAGCTATAATTATTACTATTATTATCTACTTTAATATGATATTCATAACCACAAGGTTTGAATAAAAACACTTTTTGGTAAAATGAGAAGATGTGAGCGGCCCCACTGTGACGTCAGGACTTTGTCCAGGATCCGGACTTTAATTTCATTTGTTGGTTTTTCCTTCAGGATCTGACGCCTCAGTGTGCCGAGGAAAACTCAAGTCCAACCTGAAGCAGAAGTTCCAGACCGTGTTTGAGGGTATCCCTAAAGCAGGAACCCTGACCCTGCTGAACCAGATCTACACAGAGCTCTACATTACAGAGGGAGAGGCTGGAGGGGTCAATGAGGAACATGAGGTCCAGCAGATCGAGACCACATCCAGGAGATCAGAGAAGACCATCAGAGGAGAAGACCTCTTTAAAGGACCACCTGGGGAAGATCGACCAATCAGAACAGTGATGACGAAGGGCGTGGCTGGCATTGGTAAAACAGTCCTCACTCAGAAGTTCACCCTGGACTGGGCTGAAGACAAAGCCCACCAGGACATACAGTTCATGTTTCCATTCACCTTCAGAGAGCTGAATCTGCTGAAGGAGCAGAAGTTCAGCTTGGTGGAGCTTGTTCATCACTTCTTCAGAGAAACCAAAGAAGCAGGAATCTGCAGGTTTGAGGAGTTCCAGGTCTTGTTCATCTTTGATGGTCTGGATGAGTGTCGGCCTCCACTGGACTTCCACCGAACAAGAATCCTGACTGATGTGACAGAGTCCACATCAGTGGATGTGCTGCTGATCAACCTCATCAGGGGGAACCTGCTCCCATCTGTTCACCTCTGGATAACCACACGCCCTGCAGCAGCCAATCAGATCCCTCCTGGATGTGTTGACATGGTGACAGAGGTCAGAGGGTTCACTGACCAGCAGAAGGAGGAGTACTTCAGGAAACGGTTCAAAGATCAGGAGCAGGCCAAAAGATTCATCTCCCACATTAAGAAGTCCAGAAGCCTTCACATCATGTGCCACATCCCGGTCTTCTGCTGGATCACTGCCACAGTCCTGGACCATGTGCAGAAGACCAGACAGACAGGAGGGCTGCCCAAGACCCTGACTGAGATGTACATCCACTTCCTGGTGGTTCAGTCCAAGCTGAAAAGCATCAAGTATGATGGAGGAGCAGAGACTGATCCTCACTGGAGTCCAGAGAGCAGGGAGATGATCCGGTCTCTGGGTAAACTGGCTTTTGAGCAGCTGCAGAGAGGAAACCTGATCTTCTATGAACCAGACCTGACAGAGTGTGGCATCGATATCACAGCAGCCTCAGTGTACTCTGGAGTGTTCACACAGATCTTTAAAGAGGAGAGGGGACTGCACCAGGACAAGGTGTTCTGCTTCATCCATCTGAGCGTCCAGGAGTTCCTGGCTGCTTTTCATGTCCATCTGACCTTCATCAACTCTGGAGTCAATCTGATGGATGAAGAACCATCAACCTCCAACAAATCTACAATAACACAGCTGCACCAGAGAGCTGTGGACCAGGCCTTACAGAGTCCAAATGGACACCTGGACTTGTTCCTGCGCTTCCTCCTGGGTCTTTCACTGCAGACCAATCAAAGCCTTCTACAAGGTCTGATGACACAAACAGGAAGTAGCTCACAGACCAATCAGGAAACAGTTAAGTACATTAAGTCAAAGATCAGTAAGAACATGTCTGCAGAGAAGAGCATCAATCTGTTCCACTGTCTGAATGAACTGAATGATCGTTCTCTGGTTGAGGAGATCCAACAGGCCCTGAGATCAGGATGTCTCTCCACAGATAAACTGTCTCCTGCTCAGTGGTCTGCTCTGGGCTTTATTTTACTGTCATCAGAGACGGACCTGGACGAGTTTGACCTGAAGAAATACTCTGCTTCAGAGGAGGCTCTTCTGAGGCTGCTGCCAGTGGTCAAAGCCTCCAGCAAAGCTCTGTAGGTGCACCTACCTGCACAGGTTACATCAGATTTCTGTATCTTTACAAGAATGATCAACATCTGTTTGCTCTTTATGCTCTTCTGATTCTTTTTTCAGGTTGAGTGGATGTAGACTGTCAGAGAGAAGCTGTGAAGCTCTGTCCTCAGTCCTCAGCTCACAGTCCTCTGGTCTGAGAGTCCTGGACCTGAGTAACAACAACCTGCAGGATTTTGGACTGAGCCTACTGTCTGCTGGACTGAAGAGTCCAAACTGCAGACTGGAAACTCTCAGGTGAGAAAACATCAGGTCTTTAACTCCAGGACTCAAACAGGTCAGTGTTTGAGTCCTGTGGTGTGGCTTTAAAAAGCATGATGGACAAAGAAACACAGATATATCTGCAAATACTCACTGCTCTGTATCGTCTTTGTCTCAACCTCTGATGCAATCGAAGCTGCAGAAGGACATGTCCATCATTCAGGCTTATTATTGATGCACCAGCATCATCTCATTTGTTTTTTAATATTTTTATTAAACTTTTACCAAAATTTTTCACAAAAAACATCACAAACATCACAGGTCAACAAGGACGCTGAGCTCAACCACAAATACACAAACATAGATACAAAAAGTAAAAATTAAATACAGCAGCACACAAATTATTGTTATTTTTATTATTAATAATAATAATCATAATAATAATAACTAGAAAAGCATTCCGAGAATGTAGACCTCAGCCAAGCAGCTCAGTTAGGGCAGTGGCTTGTCCACAACTCCTGTAAAAGATACAATTCTGGATCACTCGCTCTGGTTAGACGGCCGAGTGTCCGCTCATGCCTGTCCATGTGGACAACTCCTCCGCTGGCATTGCAAGGGAAACTGGGAAATGTAGTGACATAGGCTTGATAAAACGTTGAAGTTAGTTTACAAATAAACTGCCGTACAATTCTCGTAATGACGTAAAGGGGGCAAAACCCTCACAGCAGCTGAGGAGAAATGAATGGGATCTGCCTTTATAAACTTCAATGTGTTTTTGTGAATTTAATCTGGACCAGATCCAGATAAATTATACTCTGATGATAGATAGATTATATTTATTTTTTATCATGTAAATTTTGAAGCAAATCCATCAAGTGATGTCAGAGTACTACAGAGCCCATACTGTAGTTTTTGCGTAATCATGCTAACAGACAAACAGACAGACCCTGGCAAACACATAAGCACCTTGGCGGAGGTAATAATAATCATGGGGTGGGGGTGTCAGACACTGGGATTGGAGAGCAGGTTTTAAGGGACAAAGATAAAATCTCTTTTGTTTGGATTCAACATTTTGTTGAATGTCCATGTCCTTAGGCTTTAAGAAATCAGATCAATAGAGGTAAACAACTAAATCATCAGCGTACAATGATAGTTTGAGGGTTTGCCCTCCCTTCCTGATCCCCTTCAATCCCCTTCAATCCTGCCTCAGTCCTCATTGCTATAGCCAGGGGCTCAATAGCTGAATCAAAACGAAGTGGGGACAGGGGACTATTTTATTTATTCTAATCAAACTCCAGGCGTGGTATACAAGATCTCAATCCAGGAACCAAACAATTGGCCAAACCCAAATTTATTCAGAGCTGTGAATAAATATTTATTCTCTATTTGGTTGAATGCTTTGTGTGCGTCAGGTGAAATAATGACCTCTGGAGATAATGATCCAATAGACATGTGTTGAATGATTTAAACAATTTACCTCAATTACCAGAAAGATGTCTCTCTGAGATGAATCCTGTGTCATCAGGATGTAGTATGGAGTTCATCACTTTTTCAAGTCTTACCACAAGGATCTTGGTTAGAATCTAGTCCTCGGTTGAAAGCAGGCTTACAGGTCTGTATGATTTAGTCCTGAGAGGATCCTTTCGCCCCTTATGTAGATCTGAAATTAGAGCTTCTGTCATGCTCGGCAGAAGAGACTTCTTTTCAAATGTTTCTGTGAACACGTCACTGAAGAGTGGGGCCAATTTCTGTGAAAACTATTTAAAGAGTTTGATGGACAACCCATCTAACCCCGGTCCCTTACCCCTCCTCATTAGTTTGATTGCTTCCTCAGTTTCCATTGTTGTTATAGGTCGGTCTAGATTTTCTTTATCCTGATCACATTAGGTCAGCATGTTACACGTACAACAACAAATACAACAAAAAACACACCACCATTAATATAAATTAAATTTTATTTTAAAGACATTTGTTCTGCATTTCCTCAGCCTCCAAACCCCAGGCTGTACTGCCAGCTTAATGCCACAGTGCCACTCCTGGCAATGTACTCTGACGGGGAGAGTGGCCTGGCGATCCTCCCGCTGGTTGTCCGCCTTCCACCAGATAAACCTCCGCAGCTGATACAAGCTTTATTGACAGGCTATCTACCGAGCTAAAGCTAGCTAATAGCTGCTGTATTTAGCGAGTATTTACGAATGGTCAAGCTCTCTCCATACTTTGAATACCAGCATCCTCCACAGCAAAGGTAAACATTAATCCCATAGTCATCACGTCACAATTTGCGGTGTAGAGTTAGATGTTTTACAGGGATCGGTGCAGCTGACTGAGGCGACTGAGAGAGCTACACGGGGCGCCGCAGCAGTTAAAATGCACAGATAACGTAAAATGTCTGAGTGGTGCTTATGGTCATTTAGTCCCTGTGTAGGGTCTGCTGACCCGCTGGTTATTTTTATTTGCCCGGTTCTTCAGGTAATACTAGAACCCCGGCAACTAGCATTAGCATTTCGTTATAGCTGTTAGCCCAACTAGCATTAGCATTCATGATAGCCTACCATTCACCGTACAAAACAAACAAAAAAAAACAAGTTTCACCACAAATGTACTCAAAACGACAACAGCTGATGGTGCTTGGTGAAAACAACACGTGTAAAACACAACATTAACTTACATTTGTACAGCGCAGCCACATCCACTGTAGACAATGCAGGGCCACAGCTCTCTGCCTCTACTGTCGCTGAAGGAATGAGTACGTTGAGTGTCCACAGCCGCATACTCAAAATTGTCATCCGGGTACTTTTGCATACTCATTTTTTCGCATACTTTCCATACTTCTTTTCATTTTGATGCAGTATACTCAAAATTTTAAGTATTGAGTATGGAAGTATGCGATTTGGGACACACTGCTTGTCTTGTTTAGGGTCCTTAGAACTCCATCTCAGTCCATCTTTCATCGTTATCCCAAATGCAGCTGGATAAAACAGAACGTATCTGACCCCATCCCAGCATCTCTGCATCCCTTGTTCCTTGTTGAATGCTGCTCTCTGCCAGGAGACCCTCTGTGTGAAGTTTGGTTGGACGTGGAACTGGTCTCCATCAGGAGAAACCGTCTCCCTTCGCTGTGTTGCCTTTTACAGTAGAATCTCTCATTCTTGAAAGTAACGGCATTTCACAACAAAAGCTCTGGCAGGCTGGTCATCTCATGGCCTCTCCCTCAGCCTACAGGGCACCTGGTCCAGCACAGTTGTTTTCTTCAGACCCAGCGACTCTTTGAGTTGATGCACCACATAATCCAAGACATTTTTTCCATCCTCCCATAACTCCTTCACACTGAGTATGTGCAGGTTACATTGTTGAGGCCTCGCCTCCAAGTCATCACTTGGACACTTTATGCAAATGTGAAATATGAATCAATGTCTGAAAAGCAGTTCCATCACTGAAAAACATGGTTGGAGCTCTAACCTCCCACACATCTTCACATGACACAGCCTCAACCGGAGGTCCACCAGCATCCTCTGAATGAGCAGATATGGACGAGGCAGAGGATCTTCAAAGTCTAATTAAAGGAACCTTCTGTAACTTAATAAGGTGTTGTGAATCTTTTCAGGCTGAGTGGATGTAGACTGTCAGAGGAAAGCTGTAGAGCTCTGTCCTCAGTCCTCATCTCACAGTCCTCTGGTCTGAAAGTCCTGGACCTAAGTAACAACAATCTACAAGATTCAGGAGTGACGCTGCTGTTTCCAGGACTGAAGAGTCCACACTGCAGACTGGAGACTCTCAGGTAAACATTCAAAATCCCCTTTACATTGAAAACTAAATTCAAAGTTCAGAGTTATTTTACTTTTGTTCGTTTTAACTTTGCTTTTTTCAAGAGTGTCACAGGAAAAATAACCTCACAAAGCAGCTGGATCAGCCAGAGCCCATGTCTGTCATCAGGCAGATCCATCATGTAGAGCTTTAAGCAGAAACGATTGTTCTGACCGGGCTTTTCAGCATCCTGTTAATGTCAAAGAGGCAGTTTTTACAAGTGAGGGGAGTTGAGCTGAGAGCAGGAGGTCCCTGCAGGCCTCTGTTTGGCCCTTAATGAACGTGAAAGAAAAAACATTCATTCATTAACCCTCCCCTTGAAAGGCTCTGCCCTCACCAAACACTTTCTATTGGATGTTTCCCAGATGGACTGTTTCGTAAATCCCATGGATACATGAAACAGTCCATCTGGTGTGTCAGGCTACAGACAGAACATGGAGGATCAACCTTCAGGAGACAGACTGATTCAGATCAGAGGGAGACTCTGAGAATGTTTGTGAAACTGACTGAAGATCTTTTTCAGGCTGAGTGGATGTAGACTGTCAGAGAGAAGCTGTGGAGCTCTGTCCTCAGTCCTCAGCTCACAGTCCTCTGGTCTGAGAGTCCTGGACCTGAGTAACAACGACCTGCAGGATTCAGGAGTGACGCTGCTGTCTCCAGGACTGAAGAGTCCACACTGCAGACTGGAGACTCTCAGGTAAATATAAAAATGTTGAAATTAAAATCAAAAATATGACTATCATTTGAGCACCTGCACACCTTCAACATGAAGGAGCTACAAATGTGCTCTAAACAGACTCAGGGCCTTAGTCATGAAACAGAAGACATTCAGGAAGGAGACTCTCATGATCCTCACAGTCTTCCTGAAGGTTAAAGGTCATAGGAGAGACGGCAAACCTCAGGGGGATCAGGTTCCTCTAAAAACTCTGCAGGGAAAGACCAACAGCTCTGAGGCCTTTCAGGAGGGTCAAAGCTGTTAGACCAGAACATGTCTGAGTCTTTGAAATGATCGACCCCATCAATCAGCAGCACATCCAGACCTTTCATCATTTTATAGAAACCAAACTAGGACAGAGTCCTTAAATCTGTGGTCTTCAGTCCAGTCCCTGAGGGGTCTAAGCTCACAGCAGCACCTGGAGCTGGTCTTGTTATCAGAAAAAGAGGAGGTTTTCAGCCTGCTCTCAGAGAGGGGGTCTCCCTCCTGGACCTGGACTGATAGAGGACTTTAAAGGTCCTGATGGTTAAAGGCTCCTCCTCCCATACTACTTTACAGACTAAAGGTACCACAGACAAGCCTTCATTCTGGACCTGATACTGTGATGTCAAACTGTGGATTTACCTGTCTGTCTGTCTGTCTGTCTGTCTGCAGTCTGTCTGGCTGTCTGGTCTCAGAGGAGGGCTGTGTGTCTCTGGACTCTGCTCTAAGCTCGTCCTCTCTGACAGAGCTGGACCTGAGCTACAATCATCCAGGGGAACGAGGAGAGAAGCTGCTTTCTGCTCGACGGGAGGATCCACGCTGCAGACTGAACATCCTGAGGTACACTGACACCACAGAAGAAGAAAGAATCACATGTTGATGTTCAGCAGCCTGAAAAGTGAGATTAATGAGAGTCAGAGAGAGACTGGAGACTGGTTTGAGTTTGGACAGGAAGTCAGACTGTGGCTGCAAACACTGATTTATTCATGATTATAATTTTTATTGACGTTAAAGTTTAACAAAGGTACATTTATGATTTAACAGACAGGAGACAGAGAGGAGGTTCATCTGAGGGGTCAAAGGTTTAACATCATCAGAATGGGGGGGGGGGGGGGGTCTTAAACCGGAGCAGATCTGAAAAGTAATCTGATTACAGGCTGCATAGTGATTCAACAGCTATGGTATAACTCAGCTATAAACTGAGTTATACCACCACACATCAATTCTTAAAGTTTAATTAAAATTTGACTAAACTTTTTAACTCCTTCATCTCCAAGGGTAACCACCCCCTCACCCTCGCTCACCTCTCTCCTCAGGCCACAGCTCTCTCTCTCTCTCTCTCTCTTTGTCACCATCATGTATTTAAAGACCACATGGTCTAACGTCTCACAGATGAACCGTCACAGGGCAGCTTCATAAAAAAGACTTTCTGTTCATGGATGATTTGGTCCACTGAGCGTTTCCCTGACAAATGTAACAGTTTGATTTTGATTGAATATTTTATTTTGATTGGTTAAATGAAGAAAAGACAAACAAAGACCAAAGTCCTCAAATGACAAATGTGGTCATTAAAAAAAAGAGTACATCTACATATATAGGAGTTAATGAGAGCAGACTCAGGTGTGTACAGGTGTTGGTCCTTGATTCAGACCAGGTGTGTGGAGCTGTTATTTACCTCTGGGCTGCAGAGCTCTGTGCTGACTCACTGTCCCATCAGCAGAGATAGTGAACACATCTCTGAGTCTCTGAATGTGAAAAACCAAGTTTAAGCACTTTTAAACTCGTGTGTCAGGATACAGAAATATGTTGAAGAAAGTCTTGAAGGAGTTGGTCATTCAGAAGCCTTTTTAGTTCTCTTGGTGCCTTAGCCTAGTGGTCTTAGTTTGATTTAAGGAGTGTGGCTGATAAACCTCCCAAGGTCTTTGTTTGAGTCAGCTGCAGGGCAGCAGTGGTTCACTTTCACATTTTGAACGTTCAGTCCAACTAAAGCTTTTAGTTTATGGCTAGTATCCATCTATTTGTGTTTCTTTAACAACGTCCCCATTAATCCTTCATAATTCTAGTGGTTATTCCTCAGGAATATCTTTAAGAAACCCGGGTCTGTAATTGTGTCTCTGTCCCCGTCCTCCTGACAGTCAGTGGTTTTGAAGTCCCCTGAATAACCCTTTTCACAATCTTCATGTCAGTGTCATCACAGTCAGTAGATGTTTGGTTTGACTCTTCATAACAGTGTCTCTTATTTCCTTTTCATCCACAGCCGTCACAAACATTAAACTCAAATTTCTCTCTATGAGATTGTCTCACTCAGATGTTGTTCCTGCTGGATCAGGTCCCACATTCACAAAGAAATCATTAAACCCTCTAACTCCCTCATTCATATGATAGTTTTCCTTGTTGTTCATGATCAAATACTGAGGGTGACTGACTTGACTGGAGCCATTTTTATTATACTGTTCAGTCTGCTCCATATTCCTTGAATGTTATTTTATTATCATCTCATATCTTATAATAGTGTTGCTTCTTACTTTCTCTAATAATATTTGTTCATTTATTGTTGTATTTTTTATTCCTATAAAATACAACAATAAATGGTTTGGGCTGCAGTGAGAGTCCACACTGACTGAGTCTAACCAGCTCAGACCCTGACGTGAGACACCAGCGTCTCCCCCGCCTACGCTCACACTGATAAACGCAGGTCTGTGTGTGGAAATGAGCACACACTCATGTACTAACAGGAGAAGTAAACACATAGATCCTGTTTGTGATGCAGAAGTGTGAAAATAAAGAGCCATCCACGGGCCGGTCTCACTGAAACCACGGTCTGACCTGGTTAAGAGGATCCACTCAGAGCTCTGAGCCCAGACAGACCCTGGATGGAGACAGAGGGGAAGGTTTTCTGTAGAAACCTCCTGATTGGTGTGGGCTGGAGAGGGAGGCTATCTCAGGACCCTCATGAATGAAGAACTGATCACAGCTTTGGTTTCTGTCTCCAGGTTGGACCATGGTGGACTGTGGACCCTGAGACCTGGTCTGAAGAAGTGTGAGTGTTTTTAATCTTTGATTTAATGATGATTATTCAACTTTTTACTCCTCATGAACTTTTCATTTGAAGGATTCTTTCAGAGCTCCAGAGATAAAACACCATCAGGAGGATAAACCATGGAGACATGAAGGTCAGAGGTCATTAGTCCGAGGGACAGTCCACATGATCAAAGTGAAGATGAGGAACAAAAATCAGCAGAGATGGTGTGTTGGTGTGATCAGAGAAATGCTCCATCACACCATGAGCTGAGCGTGAGCTGTACATGAGAGCCTCAGGCCAGCTCAGGGGATTATGGGTAATATATATTTGGCTCTTTGGCAGCAGGATTTTCACATTCAGAGGAGCTAAAAGGGTTCAGTGTGTGATCATTTATTTGAACATTGATAATAATGAGTGAGACAGAAGTAAATGACAAGACTGAAGTCATTTGAATGAAAACTGGTCTCTACTGTGTCAGACTTTTGTCTTGTTATTCTGGCAGGTCCACTTTTTGGACACTGGGTCCATGTTTTACATTTTAGTTCAGATCAGACCCTGTGTGCACAAAAAAACCTTCAAATCAATAAAGTTATTGACCAATGACATGTCCCAGACACTGACAAACAAACAGATAACATTACCCACGGGCTCTTTGTTGATGAAATGATTCATGTTTTTCTATTTTCTGTCAAATTTAGTGAGCGCTGTGTGCTGAGTGTGAGTGGGACTGAAAGGGTTAAAAACAGAATCATTGATCAGTATTTTCTATTTCTGAAAGGACGAGGGTTAATTCAGAGATTCAAACAGCTTGGATTGAACATGTTAATAATTGAGGGCTTGTTCCTCTTATGTGTCAATATTTGGACACTGGACCCTTTGTGTCCTCACATTTACACAAAATCTGACCCTGCACAAAAAAACAAGATTAAAAATACCATCAAATCAAAATAGCTGTTCATCAACATGCCTCAGACTGTGACAGAAAAACTTCAGCCACAGGCTCTTTTATTTCAGAAAATCCTTTATTAGAGGAAATGATTATTTTATTTCTCTCTGTGTGAAAGTTAGTGGGCACTGGGTGCTGTGTGTGAGCGCTATGGAAAGAGCTCAACATGGAAGAATCCATCTGTGTTTTAGATTTTTGGAAAGAACTGAAGGGAATAAAACATGTCAACTATTTTCTTTGAAAATCTTTTTTTCATTTAAATAAAGAGCCTGAACCTTTAATGTGAAAGACTATTTTGCCTGAGAGCAGAATTTTACTGAGAGAGAGATAGATATTTGATATTAAAAGTCCCCTTTATTGTACGATCGCAGGAGGACCAGATCACTATTTCACTGTCTCTTCAGAGCAAAAACACAAAACTTCAGAAAAATAGTTTCAGCCCGAAAAACTCTTTTCAACCATGAACGATTAACTTTTCATCTCCACTCACGGAGCCCAAAACCCCTGCCACAGCCCACACCCGGCTGCAGCTTGCACATCCTCCATCATATGATAGTAAGAAAAGTGGCCCTCAGCCTGGCCTTCAGCAGACCCCACAGAGCTGCCACCAGATCCTCAGCACCTGAGTCCAGGGCCTTGTTCTTCCGGGTCAGCCAGCAACTTCACTTTCGATGAGTTTAAACACCAGCGGTTCAGCCTTCAGGAACAAAACCACACCCTTGTTCATCCAGGAGGCAAAAGACAGGTTCTCGTGTCCTACCTGCTCACCTACAGCCAGCAGGACCTCCTCCACAGACGCACTGATGTCTGGAGGGACGATCCAAACTCCCTGTGGGATAGTTGGAGGCGGCGTCTCCACGGACACCATTCCTCCAGAAAACCCCTGATAAAACAACACATAGCAAATGGCTACTCAAAAAGAAAATACACTTAACTTGATCATGCAGCCAGAAACACAGACAGAAACACAGCCACAAAAACAGTGAAAGAGTTTGAAAATTATTGCCACACTCACTTCCACCACCTCCACTCACACTCACGCACACCTGAAACTGAGAGAGAGAGAGAGAGAGAGAGAGAGAGAGAGCGCTCATAGAGCCTTAGGATCAAACATCAGTCTGCAGTGTGTGTGAGGAGTCTCTCAGGAAGATTTCACACCTCAGGTCCTCTTCTCTGCTCCAGACTAAAGACCATGGTGGTTCATTGGTCCATGACTAGCTCAGGTCCTCTTCTCTGCTCCAGACTAAAGACCATGGTGGTTCATTGGTCCATGACTAGCTCAGGTCCTCTTCTCTGCTCCAGACTAAAGACCATGGTGGTTCATTGGTCCATGACTAGCTCAGGTCCTCTTCTCTGCTCCAGACTAAAGACTCTTTTCTGGTCCAGACTAAAGACCATGGTGGTTCAGGTCTGGTCTGTGTCCACACTGGAGCTTTTACCAAACTGAGTGACGTAGAGGAGAAATGCTCCTCATTGGTTCAGATCTCTGGAGAGACTAATGACTCCTCAATGGCTGCAGCTGCTCCAACATGTTACAATACAGTCTGATTATTAAATCTATTTATTCTAGATCTATACTGACTATCAGTCAGGACCATGTCTGAGTTTGTGAGCAGCCTGATGAAATAAAAAAAACTTTATTCAGTGAATTATTCTGATTGTTTACCAACTCTTGTTCAGATGATTTCATTCTCTATTGTAGGTTTTTTCTTCTTCTTTAATCAAAACCATCAGTCTGTTCAGTTTTTCTACGTGTTGACCTGAGATCTGATTGGACAGCAGCTGAGTCATGTGAGGACGAAGCTTCATGTTTAATCTGTCAGATAGAGCAGGATTTAAAGCAGCAGCACTGTAAGAGAGCTCTGGGTCTCTACAGGGTGCGCTGGATAGAGCCGGCGACACTACGAGAGTGTGACTCTGGCTAGAGAATCACAGAGGCAGTTCAGGAGTTATATGGGCTTTACTTAGAAGAACGTGGTTCTGTAAACACAGTACAACAGTATACAGCATATTAGCACACACCCAAAGCATAATAAAGGTGCATAATTCTCATATGATAAAATATAATGATCATAGACAATAATCAACAAACCCAATTAGCAAGAGGAAATAATCAGAACATAAATCAGGACATAAATCCCTTCAGTGCATGCCAACAGCAATGTAAACCTGGAGCACATAGCTAGCTTAGCCAGGGTGCACAAGCTAACAACCGGTTCAGCTAGCTGAACAACTATAACAAAGGACTATAAACAATATAAAACAAACAAAATAATCAGCTCCAGGATGCATTAACATGAGTTATGACATAAATCAGCCACTGCTTACATTTCTCATGCACACACGTCTTCTAAAACAGGAGAGAAACACACACTGCTCCTCAGCCGATCACCATGTGGTCACACTGGTCTAACATGCGGCAGAGCAAAACTCTAGTAATCTCTGCCCCTCTTAAAGGGCTGGTAACAAACATAACCCAGCATGAAACAGAACACTTAATATTAACAAGGCTTTCCTACAAGCACAGAGTTTCAGAGGACGTTGTCTTCATCAAACTGCATTTTCATCCAGCAGCAGGAGATGATTTAACAGGATAGATCCAAACACCAATAAAAACTGAACGTGGACCATGGAGCCACAAACACACAAATCAAACTTGTTTAGATAGAAAGATGGAGCAGAGTTTGGGGTCAGAGGTCAAACATGGCCGACTCAGCAGGAGATAAAAGCTAAAACCATCAGAGCTGACTCTGAACCCTCAGGCTGATGGAGCGTCAGCTCAGATGATTGTAGATGATCAGATGATGACCTGCTGCTGTGATGTTTCTCCTTCTCTCCATCAGACGCCTGTGAGCTGGAGGTGGACACAAACACAGTGGACAGAACACTCAGACTGTCTGAAGACAACAGGACGGTGACATGTGTGAGAGATCTTCAGTCATATCCTGATCATCCAGACAGATTTGATGGTCTTCATCCTCAGCTTCTGTGCAGGTCTGCTCTGAGCGGTCGCTGTTACTGGGAGGTCCAGTGGAGAGGACATGTTAATGTATCAGTGAGTTACAGAAGCATCAGGAGGAAAGGAGACAGTGCTGAATGTTTGTTTGGATATAATGATCAGTCCTGGAGTCTGAGATGCTCTGATCATGGTTACTCGGTCCTTCACAATAACAGAAAAACATCTTCCTCCTCCTCCTCATCCTCTGGTAGAGTAGGGGTGTATGTGGACTGTCCTGCTGGATCTCTGTCCTTCTATGAAGTCTCCTCTGATGGACTGATCCACCTCCACACCACAGAGACCACATTCACCGAGCCCCTCTATCCTGGGTTTTGGGTATGGCCTGGTTCCTCAGTGTCTCTGTGTCCTCTGGAGTCCAAACCTGCAGATGATTCAAAGACCTGAGACGTCTTGTCCTCTGCAGCGTCAAAAACATCAAATGTTAAATTCTGTAGTGACTCATTATATTCAACTTTTTAATTAAATAATAGATCAATATTTTCATTAATGGTCATTATATACAAACTGTCTGATCAAGTTATATATTAATATTTTATCAATGTTCTTTATATTAAATTGTTTAATTAAATCATTCATTCATTTTCTATACCGACTAACCCTTTTGGGGGGGCTGGAGCCTATCCCAGCTGTCATTGGGCGAGAGGCGGGGTACACCCTTAACCGGTCGCCAGTCAATTGCAGGGCAACATATAGAGACAGACAACCATTCACGCTCACACTCATACCTAAGGGCAATTTAGAGTGACCAATTAACCTAATGAGCATTTGTGGGAGGAAGCCAGAGTGCCTGGAGGGAACCCACACATGCATGGGTTGTCGGTGGCGCAGCTGGATAGTGCGCTTGGTCAGTGATCAGGAGGTTGCAGGTTCAAGCCCAGGCGACACATGGTGATGTGTCCTTGGGCAAGACACTTAACCCCAAGTTGCTCCCACTGCTGCGTCAGTGGTGTATAAATGGGCATGAAAGGGATTGTGATTGTGTTAGTTGATACTGATGGTTAACTAACATAGAAACTCTGAACCATCAGTGAGTGAATGGGTAAATGTGACCTGCGGTGTAAAGCAGCTTTGAGTAGTCAAAGACTAGAAAAGCACTATATAAGCTCAAGTCCATTTACCATTTTCCATTTACGGGAAGAACATGCAAACTTCACACAGAAAGGCCCTGCCCAAACCGGTGACCTTCTTGCTGTGAGGCACGTGCTGCGCCACCGTGCCGCCCTTTAATGAAGTCATAGATCATTATTTTATTGACGCTCTTTGTATCAAACTGTTTGTAATTACAGATTATTATTTCATTGTTGCTCTTCATATTAAACAGTTTAATTGATTTAATAGGGTAATAATAGTAATAAATAATATACAGGGAAAGAGCCCCAGAATTAGTGGCCAAAACATTAGGTACCCCTGTGCTGTTCAGTGCCACTCCCAAAACAAAAAGAGCAGGAGACAAAAAAAGAGGAAAAACAATAAAACCAAAGAATCAGAGCAGATAGGGATGTATCATGCAGGACATCATTCTCCAACAAGAACCTCCTCAAGGACTCTTCACAGCCTGACACACTCTGTCTGAGCTGCTGTCCTCAGGTAGATGGTACAGATCAATCCAAACAAGGAGCAACAGATTTAAGAAGAGTTTTTATCCCACAGCAGTCTCCACAGTCAGAGCTGCTAAAATCATCATCCAGATGAAAACAGGCTTTAAGGATCAGAGCAGCACTGACAGGACGTGTGCTTGGCTGTGTGGGCATGGGTCCTGTCTCTTTATTATTTTAGCTGCTTTGTCATTTATTTTCGCTCCTTTATCATTTAATTTAGTCATTTTATCATTTATTTTAGATGTTTTAATGTAAATATTTCAAGCTAAGGTTAGTACATCTGCTTTTAATCTTCATGTTTTATCAGTAGATTGAAGGGAGTCAGGATGGCTCCAGGGTGAGACACAGACACGATCTGGTTAATTAAAACAAGCTTACATTCACAGGTGATAGAATAACACATGCTGATGTTTAGAGATGTGTTTTGCTACCTGTTGGCTGTTATCTGGGTCAGTTTGATCTGAACTGAATGTCTGTCTTTAATGTTAACTGCTAATATGAGTATGCCGTCACTGGGGAGTCAGAACTCTTCGAGGTCAAGGGTCAGAAGACCAGCTTGTGATATTAATTATTGTATAACGTGATGTCTTCGCCCAGGATCCATAAAGGATCTCTGCTCCTGTAATTCAGGGCTCTTTCTGATGCTACTCTTCCTACGTGAGGTGAATGGCCCAGAGAGACCTCAGCTGAGGAACTTTATTTGTGATCTGATGTATTCATTAAATGAACGGATCTGTGGTCTTGTTCAACTTTATCTAACTTGTCTGTGTCCTTCCTGTTCCATTATATTTTGAATACAGCTATTCCTCCAACATTATAATTGATTTTGGCCATTTCACTAAACTTAAGTGGCCTCAGAGTCACCAGATCTCAGTCCAATAGAGCGCCTTTGTGATGTGGTGGAGCAGGAGATTCTCATCATGGATGTGCGGCTGACAAATCTGCAGCAACTGTGTGATGCTGTCATGGAGATATGGACCAACATCTCTGAGGGATGTTTCAGCTCCTTGTTGAATCAATGACTTGAAGAATGAAGGAGCTCTGAGGGTCAAGGGTCCAACCTGGGACTAGTAAAGTGTGCCTAATAAAGTGGCCAGCTGTGGTAGAGCATAATCAAACTGATATAAACACTAAGCAAAAGGTATAATTATTATTATTATTAGTTATAGTTCCATTAATCGTAGCAGCAGAAGGATTTCTGACTCTAACTCCATTTGTTATAAATGATGAAATAAAAATGAAATATTGTCTGAAGCAGAAGATCAGTCCCTATGAAGGTGAGTTCACATAGACATGGCGCCCTCTAGTGGCAGTACACATACGCACCTACAGTTCAGTGTCAAAAACAGGAGGTCACAGTTTTGTTCTGATCACTGATGATCTAAAATGCAAAATGTGAAGGCCAAATGTAAAATATCAGTCCCTGCCTGAGTTTTGTTCTTTGTTAATATACCTCAGAATAAAGTCTTTGTGTTACAGATGGAGGTAGTCTGTGACCTCCAGCACTCCTAACGAGCCTCTCACTCTGCTCACCTGGCCTCATTGCACCCAGCTGGTGCTCATCAGCCTGGGAAGACTATAAAAGGAGGCTCTTACCCTCAGTTAGGTGTGTGACACCGAAGAGCCAACACCTTCAGTTGGGTTTCTTTTGGTTTGAGGAAAGAGTGTTGTGAGAGAGTGAGTGCATGTATGTGTTTTGAGGAAAAAGGGGGAATTCATGGTTGTCTTTTGTGAGAGTTGATCTCCTAGGACACTTTTGCACTTATTTTCTCCCCACCAGGTGACTCCACTTTTGTTTGAGGCCTTTTTTTCTTTTAGTTTGTCTATTTTTTTAGTAGAATTAATGGGTGGCTGTGGAGAGTCATAACTCCACTCCACCTTTTAGATCTCAGAGGCCTTATTTTGTTTGAGTATTAAGGTGCAGATTCACTTCTTTTGTTAGTTTCCCTGTCCATGACCCCTGTCATTCACGTCACGTGACTGGCAGAAACGTAACATCTGTAATATCATATTTTTAATCCACTTCATTCATGAAGCAGTCATTAAAATGTGAAGAGGTGTTTAATCAAGTTGAAGAATTTGATTTTATTAACTGTGACATGGAGCTTGATCTGAATGGTGCTGGAGCTGACAGAGTTTGTGAAAATAAGTTTTCAGGAGGGATCATGGACCACAAACTTTTAAAGAAGTCAAATATTGAACATGTGAAACAACATTACTTTTGTCTTAATGCTGAGGATAAAAACATGAAATCAAGTATTTAATGATCATCTACAATGTGATACCACACATCGAGACCCGGAAATATAAATGTACTTCATGTTCGTTGATCTGGCCTTCAAAATAAAAGTCTTATTTAAGAGAATATTGAACTTCTGGTCCCCCAAAACAAAACCTAATCTCACATTATTATAAATTAAGGCAGAAAGAGACTTTATTTTCTGAGATCCAGTTATGAAACATTCTCCACAAAAAATAAGACACACTGTAAGAAAAGAATAATGTTCCTGAGTTTGGATTTCATCTTTGCAGAATGTACATTAGATTATATCAATATTAAATTAAAGATGCATACATTCTGTGCGAGGTTAAATCGCAGTCATTGTTTTAAAGTGCTCCTCTGTAGCTTTAGCTGGTATAGAAAATGTTAAATAGTGACATCTAATTTTGTCAGAGACAGAGGGAGCAGAGGAGGATTTCTCAAATCTTCTTTTTGAAGGTGAAGGGACACATTTATTGGAGACAACAGATCCCAGAAACTTGTTTTTGTTAAATCTATCTATGAGAAAAGATAGTCTTTTGTAAATAAAGGGAACAGCTGAGTTACTGTGGCTTCATAAAACAAATATCCTTTAAATGCAGCTCAGCTCGTGGTAATGCGCTAAATAAAAGCCAAAGTTCAAACATTCTTCCTGAAATACACTTTGTCATATAAATGAATTAACATGTCCAACATTAACGTGCACATTTCTTTCTCACTATGATCCTCAACAGGGAGACAGACTCAGAGAAGTTTCCCTGCTTCATCATGACATCAGAAAAGTTTGAGGATTGTTTTTTATCCACTGAAACTGAACGTCTATGAACTTATTTATACACAATCGCACTTTTAATCACCATCAGGCTGCATCAGAGGAGGGAGAGAAGAACGCACTAAACGTTAATAAAACAGGAAAATATCTGATTGTTTTCGGCTGTTCTTTAGTTAATGCAGTAAGGGGGCCAGACTACAAGACATGTTCACGCAGAATGACCCTCACCTGCACAGGTCAAGCTCCGCCAGGCCCCGCCTTCTGCAGGTGTGCTCAGAGCACCGGTGCTTCATTTCCAACAGGTGTGGCTGTAATCCTGATCACATGCTGAAGTGGTCAAATGTTTGCTGTTTCAAACCTTTTCTCCATGCGCTCCGAAGAGGTCGAGCTGAAGTGGTCTCTAAACACTTTTCCATCCAAGTCTTGAAGGTTTAAGTGTTTCCAGCCCAAACTGCTCTGAAATGAAGAGAAACTTCCTGAAAGTTGTGAAAATGTGGCTCAAAGGCCGCTGAGAGGAACGTCCCTGTTTGGATTTTGCTGCCTTGAAGTCGACACCTGTGCACAAGGTAGACTTGTAGTCAAGACCGCCTAAACCGAGACCAAGACCAGGATAAGACCAAGACCAAGACAGACCAAGTCAAGACCAGGACTAGCTCAGCTCAAGACTGAGACCGAGACCAAACTAGTTTTTTTGCCATCTTGCATGAGTTGTAGAACATAAGCACCAAACTGGGTTCAGCTGCTCAGTATAAATATGAGATTGTATTCAACTACAGGCACAATAATACAGACACAGTGCATGTCTTGTGTTTGAACTCACTATAAATGTTTTCATCAATTGGCTGAGATCAAATATGTGTGGCTATTGCACGAGCGCTATTTCTACACTATTTGAGGTTTGACTCTTGAGTGCTGTTAAGGACTGACATGACTATTAACTAGTCCCAAAGTCATCTAACAAAGTAACAAGCCTCCAACACCACCCTGCACCTCAAAGAAAGTCTAATGAATGGTAATGAATGGTCATGTGTATTGTTGATAAGAAATGAAACCAATCTTAACAGAAAATACACTTCTACTCTATAAGGTCTGATGTTGTTCTCTATAGAATCTGTAGCCTAAACCATTCTGCAGCTGTAGGGGCATGATAGGTTCATAGGACCACACAGAAGAGGATCACACATTATACATACACGTACCACATCTTATACCACATCAAACATTTAATAAAATAAAATATATGATAATAAAATAAGGCTGCATTGCATGTTGATCATGTAGACACGAGAGGGAGCAAGCGTGTGTGTGTGTGACTGTGTGCAGCGACACCGTACTCCCCACCGTCACCACGCATGACGGTGGTAAACACTGAAATCCAAACAGATGACCAATGCTGCAGCCTTTCGTTAGCTTAAGTTGACTCAAAGCCATTCAATAGGCAAACAGTTCAAGAGGTTGCTAATTCAAAGAGCTAGCCACCTGTACTTAACTTAACGTGTTTACACTCGGTGTTCACCAGGTTAATAAAGTCTGCAGAGGCTTACAAAAATCTGTCCCTATTATCTAACTTTATACAGCACATGTAAGAACGCATAATAAGTCAAAAAAAACTGTGCCTGCCTGGATATTATAGGTTACAAATCCCTACGAGACCGCTCGGCCAGTCCGAGACATTGCGAGACCAAGAGACCCGAGACCAAAGACTGTCGAGGCCGTGACAAGACCAAGACCACAAAAAAGGGGTCTCGAGACCGGTCTCCTATCAGTTACCTATCAAATGTCACTCATCTTAATTAAGTCAAATGTAAGTTAATTTAATTCTTAATTCTTCACTTAATTCTGTATCTTTGAGTGTATGAGTGTATTTCTGTTTCAAATCTGCATCTCTGCACTGTAATTGAATGTATGAACTTTCTATGAACAAAAATGTATTCCTCTTTGCTTTTATACACTTTCTGTACTGTAGGCCTAAATGCACTTTATATTTATACCTTATTTATTCTCTTGCCTGCCACAGGGACTGCAGATGAAAATTAGCAAGAAAGCTATAATCCGGTGCAGAGCATCTCCTCTCTGATGAGTTTAATGTTTCATTCTGTACATGGTTCCTGACAAATAAAATAAATTAATAAAAAAAAAGTCTTGCCTACATTTGCATTAAAGCAAACCAATTTCGTATCTGCTTTTTGCAGAATCGACTTAATTTTGTTACAAAACATGAAGTGAATAATATTAAGATAAAATAAGATAGTCCTTTATTGATCCCCAGGGGGCAAATTCGGGTGTTGCATCAGTACAGGGGTACTGTAACAGTAAAGGTCAATAAAATAAAATACAATAAGATAAAAAATAATAATAACAATAATAGCATATAACAGTTGTAGATGAATAAACTGTGAAAATAGCAATAAACAAAATAGAGTAAATAGAAATATTTACAATCATTGAGATAAAAATTAGGTTATCCTTACTCAAAAAATCAGCAAGTTCAGAAAGATTGATTGGAAAATGTTGCATCAAGTTCTTTGAGTTCAGTCAGAGTAACAGTTTTTACAGTGTGTTCACATTAACTCGTCCCATCTTTTCTGAGAGGAGGCGGGTTCAAAGCTGCAGGACCTGAGGAAGCGGAGCAGCGGAGATAATGAATGAGGACTGTTGTGGATCATTACCACAGACCGGCTGGAGGGACCGCGGGGCGCACGGATGCGGCGTAACGTGAGTTCACGGTCATTGTGCCGCAGTTCAAAGCGTAATTGAACGCACTGCTGGCTTTAATGGATCATTAATTAGGTTGGCAGACCATTGGGAATTCAGTGATCAGTTAATCTTCATCATTTCATCGAAACATGAGGATAAAGTTCTCGTCGTGGTTCATATAAGCCAGACTTTCTTCGCGCAGGGGTTGGATTTTACGCAGCGCTGCTTTGACGGTTCAGAAAGTCTGTGTCTCAGCTGATTGATGAGGATGGAGGCTGATCAGTCAAACAAAGCTCTGAAGGAGAAAGAGTACGCGCTGATGACCCTGGACGTCCAGGACCAGCCCGAGTCGTCCGCAGAGGTCGCGGTGGAGAGACCCATCTGGAGCAGCCGGCTGGAGTTCATCCTCGCCTCGGTGGGCTACGCGGTGGGACTGGGCAACGTGTGGAGGTTCCCCTACCTGTGCTACAGCAGCGGAGGAGGTAAGGCTGCGGAGGAGGATGGGACCAAGAGCAGGGGCGCTGCCAGAAACTTTGGGCCCCATGGAGAGGTTTCTAATCAGGGCCTGTCCCAGAGCAGCTCTGCACGGTTTCACAAACCGAACACTCTGAAGCAAACTGACAAGTAAAAGAAATAATATCTATATTTCTAATGGGCCTCTTGTAGTTGGGAAGTAGCAGTAGTCAGCCTGTAGCCATATTTTTTATCTATATTTATATTTATTTATATTTGTGTATATATATACCTTTTCTATTTATCTTTTTATCTGTTACACTAAACTGCTACTGGAATCCTATTTTCCCTGAGGGAGTTTTCCAAAGGCATTAATACAGTTCTATCTAATCTAATCTAGTAATCACAGCCAGTATATTGTGTTTAAAGACACAAATAAGATTCAAACAATGGAGAAAACACTCTTTAGATAAAATTATAGAAAAAATGATGAGTTAAACGATGTGCTGCAGAACTTATATTGGACAATTTTAAGCATTAATAATTTTTTTTGATTTAACATATAATCATAAATCTCTGCTTATCTAACCCTGTAAAAGTAACAAACTTGTGCATATTATACATTTTGTTCTCAAAGCAGTTTTTTCCTACATTATTTCAGGGGAGAGAGCTGATGAAAAGATGCCTGAAATGTTTTATTTTACCACTAAAAACAAGAAAGCTTATCTTGCACAGTTTCATAGAACATTTACAACCTCTCCAACTTGCCCTAAATGTTCCATAAATACTGGGACAACTGAATAAAGACAACTATTTTGGAGAGCAATACTGGCAGAAATGGAGAGCATGGTGGCACAGCAGGTTGTGAATGTGCCTCACAGCAAGAAGGTTGCTGGTTTGATCCCCGTGTCAGTCAGGACCTTTCTGTGTATAGTTTGCATGTTCTCTCTGTGCATGCCTGGTTTCACTCCAGGCACTCCAGCTTCCTCCCACAGACCAAAAACAAGCTCATCAGGTTGACTGGTGACTCAAATTACCTTTGGGTATGAGTGTGGGTGTGAATGGTTGTCTGTCTCTCTGTCCCTGAAAGGGATCAGCGGAATAGATGATGGATGGATGGATGGATGGATGGATGGATGGATGGATGGATGGATGGAATACTGGTAGAAATAGGCATGGCCAGAGGTTATTACCCTGGAGAAGTTGGGACATTACATCAGAGGAAAGTCTGTTTTATTCTCAAAATGAGAGAAACCTCTGAATCTTTTTAATATTAAATGCAGTTAAACATTAAGTGACTCAGGATGTTCCTGTTGGAGTAAGACGACACAGATTTGTACCCTGTTGACATCTGCTGTACAGGGTTTTCTGAACTGTGACAATGCTGTCAGAGACTGTGGAGCTTTATTGTTATTATTATTGTTCTGTGTTTGAAAATCAATAAGAAGAAAGTTAGAGAAAAGAAATTTAACATCTTTTATTTTTCACAGACGATGCAAATATTTTCAGTTCAGACAAGAATTTCCAGCACTTATTGAAAGTTATTACAACAGAAATGGGGGGAAAAAAAACGTACACATATAAGATATGGTTTTATTTAAAGAACTTCTTGGAAAATCTGAATAAAACAAAAGGCTCAAAAGACCAGTGTTTTTTACACTGGACATACTAAGAGGACAGATGAACATTAATATGCATAAAAAAACAAAGAATGCAGACTGCCCCATGGCTTGGCATTTTCACAGACATTGTCACCAGAGCTATGATAGGCCTCTGGGATAGGACAAGTGGAGCAGGCTGTTTGAGGTGGTGATCGTCTTAAAAAACTTCTGCTGCAAGAAATTTACTGGATCTTTAAATCTGATGCCAGGATTTATCCATAGTTCAGCGATGAGATTGATTTCAGACCATGTTTATGAATTAAAGTGTTAATATATGAGCTACTTAATAACTTAAAAATAAAATAATATCCTTAAAACAAACAATTTAAACATGTATAAATTAATTTTTACTTTAAAATGAACTAAACTTGTGGTTAAATATATTAAGTTTTTGGACATATTTATGAGTATAGTGTGCATGTATACACACCCATACTCATTTGTTTTTTTTTAATCATTTGGCAACATGTCTTTAACTGTCTGTGGATGTATCTATATGCTGATGTTAGGTCAGTGTATGTGCAGTTTTACTTTCTACTGCAGAGCAGTGACACACTGTGCAAAGGTTAATTTACAGTAACTTACTGGCAGCTTGTTACCAAATGCCACACAAAAGTCAAAGTTATGATTATATTATGATAAATAAATGCAAAAGGAAAACAGCTGAATGAACCAAAAAGGGCAGGAGGACAAAAATTAACAAACATGGGAGGAAATGACCAGCTCAACCCATAAGAGTGCATCGATCCATATCCACCCATTATCTATACCGTTTTTCCCTCTCAGGGGTCATGGGGGCTGGAGCCTATTCCAGCTGGCATTGGGGCAGAGGTGGGGTGTACCCCAAACCGGTCACCAGCCAATCACAGGGTCACATAGAGAGACGGACAACCTTTCACACACATGCTCATATCTAAGGACAGTTTGGAGTCACCAATCAACATAGTTAGCATGTTTTTGGTCTGTGGTAGGAAGCCGGGGTGCCTGTGCAAGGACAGCAGAAAGGGCCTGACCAACACAGGGATCAAACCAGCAACCTTCTCTCTGCAAGGCACGTGCACTACCTGCTGCCCCGTATAATATCATGCATCCCTTAATAAAAGTTCAGTAAAACATCCACTGCACTTTTAAATCATTATTTAAATATAATCAAACCAAACATCAGCTATGTTTAGAAAAATATGTGTTGGATGTTGCACTGAGAGTTATAGTTTAACAGCCTTTTTTTACAGCATGACCTAGAGGTTAAATAAAGTCAAACAGAGACTGAGGCTATAGGTTGAGGGTGAGTCTCTCCAAGCCTGTAGCATTTAGAGCAGCAGTCATGTGCAGGAGGACTGATATGAGCTCCACACCACATGCCTGTTAGTTCACAGCACAATAGACTCAGTCATTATCACAAAGACGATGGTGAAATGCAAACTGCAGCGTCACTGAAGTGCATTTCATAAACTCCTTAATGCGACTGACCAACTCTACCAGTCCATGTTAGTCAGAATTATCAAGAATGTTGTACTTTTAGTTTAGCACATGCTTTAAAACAACTCCATCATTTAATTATTATTGATTTACTTTAACTGCAGATCTTTTGTCAGATTTTACCTGAAGCCGTCAAAAGTGAAAGAGAGAAGTCGTGACACATTTAAGTTTAAAATGGACATATACAGATTTTCATGAGTCTTCTGGTGCCTTGTAAAGAGGCAAAGGTTGTGTTTATGTATCTCACACAAGCAGAGCAGTGGAGGTCAGACCGTCTCATATACACTGAAAACATTAACCAGCAGTCCAGGTAATCCCAGATGATCAATTCAGCCAACAGAGAGCTCCAGGATTTTAACTACACTTAAAACAGACATCAGGAGCCGAATATGAAGCATTACTGAACCACAAATCCAGATTTTGAATGAAACTGTCAGTACATTTGATCTGTTAAAATTCTCCATGGTTAATGTCTTCAAGAATAATAAAATCTCAGTCATGTTAATGTTCAGCATTATCGAAAGCACTGATGGGTGGATGGATGGAATGATGGGCAGAACGATAGAACGATGATAGAATGATAGAACAACAGAACGATAGATGGAGAAAGAGAGAGATAGATAGCTTGGAAATTGCAGGATTACAGCAGCTGGTTTCAGGGGAAGGAAGTAAATAACGTATACACACTAAAAGGAGACCAAGGACCTTACAAAATATAATATACCTATAAACAATAAATAAGGCAATGGGAGTCCTATTGATAGAAATAAAAAACAAAGGCAGAGTAAAGTCGCAGGGATCAAAGTGCAGCTTTTCCCATCATGAGTGATCAGTGAGAGAGGAACTTCTCTGCCTGACAGTGTTGTGCTCTGGGATGGATCTCCTGTATCTGTCCTTTTGACAGCAGAGCTGCATTAGTCTGTTGGAGAAGGTGCTCCACTGTCTGTCCAGCATGTGGTGCAGATGGTGGTCTGGATTATCCATTATGTTTAACAGCTTGTTCACTGACACTGGAAAACACTGCAGGTTTTTGGTCCCCTTGACCGAAAGCTGGAGTCCAGTCAGTCAGCTCACACTTGTGTCAGTGTCAGACATCTTTCTTCTCATGGCACAGTCAATATAAACTTTGACGTGTTTCAGTATCAAGCCTTCATCAGGAAGAAGATGATGACTGTGCTGTGAGAATAAAGACATTTTAGCTGTTTAACAGAGAGCCTTGGAGGCTTTTCTTGATAAAGTCATCATTAAATAATTCAGATAGAGTATCTCAAGCAAACTCTTTATAAACCCTGGAAGCTCTCCTTTTTGTCTCTTTTTTAATTCTCACATGTATTTGTTTAAGATAGACGTGTTTGACCAAGTGTTCATGTTATAAGTAACTATGAGAAGCTCTCAGGCAGCTGAAGTCATAATGAGGGAGAGTGGTGTGAGGCACCAGGATGGATTGTAAGGGTCTACATGGGTGACACAAGACTGGTGGCCTCAACAGGGCCGTGCTGAATTAATCATAAAAGATAATTATACTGTCATGATGAAGTCTTCATGACTCCAGAAGCATCAGCACTGAACTGTTCCTGCTTCTCTCCCCGGTCCAGGTGCCTTCCTGCTCCCGTACTTCATCATGGTGGTCATGTGTGGTTTTCCTCTGCTCCTCATGGAGTTCGTGATCGGGCAGTACACTCGTATAGGACCCGTGCACGCTTTCCCCAAAATATGTCCCCTGCTCAAAGGTGAGTGAGATTAATTCCAAATGGTCACTTCTAACAGGAATTAATGTTTTTTGGGGGGTTGGGGCTTTTTTGCAAAGAGATATTTTACAGTTTTAGAGGAGTTTGGACACAAAGTCTGGCACATGTGCATGAGTCTGCTCTTAAGCTAGCACGTGTTAAGAGACTCATTTTATTAAGTTTTGTCAGTGCCCAAAGACTGTCCATTTATTACAAATGACAAATTTCACTAACTTCAGTTAAAAAAAATGTGATGATTTACAGTGCTAAACTTCGTCACTGAATATCTCATAAGAGTCGAATCCAGACTGATAATTTTGTTTGTTTAATGAATAAAATATTCTGTTCATGTTGGACTTATTCTTATTTTGTCTTTTGAATTTGCCCTTCTCTGTCTGATAATTAAATAGACTATATTTCCACAGCTGCCATGTTTCGGCAATGCCACACACAGGGCGAGAAACTCTGTTGTTTTAATGTTTAACTGCTGGTTTGTGATTCTTTTTCACGTGGACATCAAGATTCTGACTACTGCTTTCTCTCAGCTGAAAAGTGACTATGATGACAATGGACAGCATGAATCCTAAAAGATTAAATCATGTCATACAAAAATCAAATCGCAACCATCAGATTGAAGCCATTGTTCACATTCTCATTTAAATGAAATGAAATTTCAAAATTAAATTGTAGAATTGAATTTAAAATAAATATTAAAATTAAATGTAAATTAGATGGTAATATTACATTTAAATTAATTACATTTTCATATAAACTTTAAGATAATGCTTTTCTTCAAACTGAAAATGGACTTTATTAACAATGAGCACTTAATCTAAAGAGATCAAACTTTATTTTATTAAGATAAATAAATGAATTGAACAGAAAAAAAAACTGATTAAAAAAATACTTGTGAGTTCATAGACCCTGATCAATCCGGAGAAGATTAATATGAGCTAGTTTTAAGTAAAATACAGCAGGGATTGGACTTAATGCTTAAAGCCGTTGCTCTGATGGTCAGCGCTCTGTTATCTGAAACTAATTAAGGGAAATAATTTGACCGCTTTTGTTTGAGGCAAGAACTGGTCTGTTGTTTACTTTATGATTCTTGAAGTAGTTAAATTGAAGTAGATAAATTTTAATGACAAAAAATATCAGTAACAGTCAGGACAACAGTATGACAATACAGGGGCAGGACAAACAGGGACAATTGTGGAACAGAGAAAAGGGTTATTGATTTCAAAATAAAACAGGAAGGACAAGACAAAAGACATGAATGTGTAAAATAAAAAGACTCAACCAAAATTACACAAATGTTACACTCATACCTGACTGGCTGTGAAGTTACTCACATCTCTTATGAAAGACAGAGAACCTGAGCACTAAATGACAGTATCATCTGCATATAAATGACAGTTTGCACTAACAATAACCAGTACTGTTAATTTAAATTGCAAACAACAGTGGTGCCAGGACTGAGCCCTGTGGCACACCATTTTGACATGAAATGTGATCTGACCTTCCTTTGGATTTTCAGACTCTGCTGTCTTTTTAGTGAAATTCATTTCTGGAAATGTTAAAACTAAAACAACTGTCAGAATCTTGATCTCAGAAGAAAATCAGCATGAAAACAACAGCAAAGTGTTCTGCCCTGAGCTTTCTCTCTCAGAAACATGGCCACTGTAGGAACATGGTCCACTCTTTTTACTTGTTGATGGTTGAGAACTTGTTGAGAGAACATTTAAAATAAAAAAAACATTAATCACTACTTTTTGATGCCTTTCTTTTGAATGTATTCCCAATTTCTGTAACCATTTAAGCTTTAATTGAGGAAAAAAATCATGCAATTACACAAACAAATCAACCAAAATTTGACTTCTTAAAATTATCACTAGATCAAAGTGGGTGAATGATGATGTGCTTTCAGTCTGAATTAGTAAAACTGTAAATTTTAGGCAAATTATATGGATACAAATGAAGTTGTTTTGTTAGAGTCCACTAGGGCTGTCACTGGATTTGTTTTTCAGCATACACACTAAAAAACGGCCTGGCTGCAACAAAAAAAAGGCATTTCCATTTAATTATTTTATTATTTACTTCTCCTGAGTCCACACCGGTGGGTTTCATGATCTTGCATGAGAATCTTGCAATCTTGTCCTTGAAGGTCGACAAAGAGGCCTGCAGATTTGTGGTGGATGAGGATTGGGACAGCTGCTTTGCACATCATCAACACACAGTGGAGCCCAAAGTGCTTTCATGCGGCGCTCCTTAAATGTTTTGGTGCCATTATTGTCTGCTCAAAGGGGCTTTGGTATACTTCCTGTTGTTTCCCTCTGTTGGATCAGGTGGCTTACTGCTCCAGGCACCCGTATGTGTTTCAGAACTATGTTTTATCCATTTAAATTTTTATTTACAGTTTGATTTTGGATTTTCACCCCTATGCTCGCACGGACATTGGAATATAAAGTGTAAGGTGACAGCCCTAGTGTGCACTCCTCATGCTCTACTGAAAACAAGAATCAAGACAATCTGAATAATGCTGATTGAGAGTTCACTGGCACATGTTCAAGCCGATCATGGTCCAAATCAAACAAGCACCCAGCCATCAACAAATCAGCACATGTGGGTTTGAAGTGAAATCCTGCCTGACCTGTTCTAACCCATGATTTTTCTCATAAGTTCTCTTATCTCCTTGAGGACAGAGATAATCTACCCGGTCAAAACGTTCGGGTCCTTCACTTGATTTATCGATCATTTCTCTGTGCTAAACAAGGGCCCAAAGCAGGTAGTTTGTTGTCTGTATGCTCTTTTCATGTGTTAACACTCAGTGCTGCAGTGTGATGTACCTGTCATCCATCATTTAGTCACACAGATGTCACAAACCATTCATTTGCTTCTCTCACTCAAGTATGCTTCGTCATTCTACTAGTAATGTGATGTTGTGTTTAGTTACTTATTTGTCATTAAAGAATTCTTCAGTTTCACTTTGTCTGCCATGAGAAGATACAAATGCTGAGGATCCACTCAGATAACATAGCAGAGCAGAAGAGATGCTCTAACTGCTCCATCTAGGAATGTTTCCAGAGAGCGACCTGTGGTGACTCACCTTGTAAAAGCTGATATACTTCCCCAGGTGCCACACCTGGAATTTTGACAGGCAGTAGCAACTAAAGGGGATAGTTCAGGTTTTTGAAGTGCGGTTGCTCGAGTCCCATGGCACCAGTAAATGTAAGTGCCAATAAAACATGGTGCCACCAAAAACCTAATTACCCCACTTTAGGGTAAAACTACACCAAAGACTACACTGGCTCGAGTAGATGCTACAATAACATTCTTTATCTCAGAGTGTCTCTCTTTTTTTCAAGCAAAGCCTCTGTGTTTGAAGCTATTTTATGATGCAACACATGCTCATATCCTTCGGCCAGCAACACACCGCTCTCCTCTCAGGTCAGGGTGCTGCAGCTGGGTCAGTGAGCAGGTTCAAGAGCACAAACTGTCATAAAACCAGACTCAGAAGCAAGGACACAAATGCAGGACACCACACAGTAGTCAGATAGGCAGAAGGCTTTAATGGTTTTGCCAGTTTGAGCTCAGTACATGGAGGAGCAGTCAGATCAGGCAAAGGTTACCATAGGCAAAGACAAAGTCCAAAAAAGCAAGCAAGGTTTCAAAACGGCAAGACAAGACTACGAATAAGTACTGGGACAAAGACGGTGGAGTACGATGAACTGCCAAAAGACAAGGGGAGACATGAGGTTGAATACAAGAGGTAATGAGGGGTGATGAGAAACAGGTGACCTCAAACCAATTAACTTGTGTCAACTAAATTTAAGAAATGAGACCAACTTTCCATTAAAAGCTTGATAAAGGTGGTTGAGATAGGGTTGCTGGCTTAGAGGAGTCATAAGTAGCCATATAGTCCCATATATGCTTCTGCTGGCCCAGGCTCGATTCCAGCCTGAGACCTGCTCGAAAAATGTCCTGCTCTGCTCTCTCTCACCCACTTTCACATGCCTCTCTCTATCAATAAAGGCATAATAAGCCCAAAATATACTCAAACTAGAAAGCACTCGGAGAGCGCAAACCTCCGCCAAGGTAGCTCACATATTGGTGTTACATCTATAAGCAATAGCTCCATAATAAAGTGACCATCATAATATGATTCATGACCCTGAAAATCTACACCTAGCACTCAGAATCATGTTGATATCATTATTAGTTAGACAGTTATTGAGCAAAAATGATTGTTCACTAATGGCGGTTATCTGGATCACTACCAAAATCTGATCATTTTTAAGTTGGGTCATTACCAACATCTCCTGAAAATTACAGCAAATCCAGCCTGTAGTTTTTGATTAATGTTGCTAACAAACAAACAGACAACAACAACTCAACCTCCTTGACAGAGGTAAAAAGTAAGTTTTTGTGATCACACATGTAGCTCCCCTCGAGAAGTTCCAGATGTGCATGCATGTAAAGAGCTTGTGACACCTTAACCTTCAAAGTAAAAGCAGGCATAATGAAAAGAGTAAGAAAGAGTTAACAAGAAACAGCGTGTGGAGGTGAATGTGGCTTATACATAACCGTAAACCCCCCGTCTCTGCCGTGACTCCATCAGACGTGTTGTGATAGTTGAAATGATGTTTTGCTTCCCTCTTCGAGCATGTGTTTGTAGCATCAGTGAAGCAGTCAGCCGTGGAAGCTCTTTGTTCAGGTTTAAAGAGGCTGTCGTGCTCGCGGTGGACCGTACACGACAGTTTCAGCTGATTCTTGAGCTCTGGCGGGGGGGACTTCCTCAGGGCCTGATGGAGCCGTCTCTCCATCCAATCGATCAGATCATGAGACTGGAACCAGCAGAGCGTGGTATTCCAGTCAGATCCTGTCCAGGAGAAACTGTTTCCATTGGGTTGGTGGTAAAACCAGATTTGACAGGTTTTTGAACTTTAGCTTTGTTTCCGACAGACAGTTGCTGCTTGAAAGTAAGTTTGAGATGAAATACTTTCAGTGTCGATGTTTCACCAAACTGGCCTGATACCGGTTTTTAATGGCTGTGATGGTGGCATAGTTGGTTGACTCTGTGCTGACCGGTGACCCACAGTGACCCGTGACGTGACGTGGATTTGATCGAGATTATCAGATGGGTTTGGAATTAAACTATAAACGTGATGTCTGATCAGAGACTTACAAATAAGATTTTCTTTAGGATACTCTTAATGGCCGTCTCTGGACAAATGAGTTGAAATCTGTATTTTCCTGGAGAGATACTGTATGTCGTGTTTTTTTTCAGTACATTTGCACATACAAGGAATTTGACTTGGTAAAATGGTGCAAAAACTATCAAAATATAATTAGAATAAGAATAAAAATAAGGGTCAGGAGGAATAAAATAAAGTATAAAAATAGGTAGAAAATAGTGCAAAATTGTCTTGGGTATCAAAAATATGCAAAATATACAATAGACGCAAAAAAAGAACAAAAACACAACCCAACAATATGAAAGGTAGAAGGAGGTGTACAGATGAGCACTGAACTTTCTAACAGTGTAAATATGCTTTAAATATAGATAAAGATACAGTGTGCATGTGTATAAGACATGCTGGGGTTCTGTAATAGGCTCTCCTGTGATATTCAGGAATTCAGGAGATCAGGGCTAAATGTTTATCAAGTACAAGGAGCAGTGGTCTGTTGGTATATGTTGTACTGCCTGCTAACACCAGATGACATAGCTACAAGCTTAACTGGAGCACCAGTCAGGCTTATGGTTAAAACAGGTATAAAATGAAACTGCTTTGTTGAGAAATAGTGAAAAAAGAGGTTGTGTATCACATTGTTACAAGGTAATATTGTGTGTTTTAGCAACTTGATGTCGACAGTATTATTTTTGAAGCATCAGTTTTCAAAAATACACCCCTACAAGTGAGCACAGCCTAAAATGTCCAATGAAATTCATTTTGCAGAAGCACAATTACAGTCAAAACAGAGCAAACAAACAAAGAACGGAGGTCTATAACTGATTTCCCTCTGAACTGTCTTTGAGCAGAATAATGAGGCTCCTGTCTCGGCTCTGGAGGATTAGATATTTGTGCCAAGTCACTGCCTGGATTCATCAGGGAGGAGACGGATGGAAACATGAACAACACGCACAGTATCTGAGAGCAACAGGTGTTAACAGACTGAATAATTTACATCTGCTGGAGGACTTTGATCACTCCTTCACTCATCTGGTTAAAAGTCTGTTGTATTCACTGACAGACAGAGACAGGAAGGATTTCTAATCTACGTCTCCAGGAATGCTTTTTATCCTATTATATGAAATGTGAGCTAAATCCAACGCAGCCCAATACTTCACATTTCTCTGCAAAACATGGAGCATTTTTTTATTTCTTTAATTTTTTTTTTATTTATTAAAAAAGAACAAAGTTTACAGAAACAGTATACAGAGAAGGAAACATAAAACTGTGTAGCCAGGGGTCAAGGATGTATGTCACATTATGCAAATACATTTAGAAGCATATGTTCAATATTTTGATAGCTTTTTTATTGTCAGATTTATCAATCAGCTGTTTGTATTGTTCAACATCTTTGAGAGAAAAGATAAAGTTGGGTTTTTTGTCACTGTATTTGCATTTGTGGATGAAAAACTTGGTCAACATAATTAACAAGTTTAAAAGAAAAAATATTTTCATCTTTCTTTGGCCTTTCATAAAAGCAGAATAAAACATTTTTCCATGATAAGGCAAAGTCTTTGAAAACATAATCAGTGGTAAATCTACTGAGATCCTTCCACAGTTTTATGGAAAATCCTGAAATAGGTGTAACGCTGTCTCTGGGTGGTCCTCACAGACAGACCAGTCAGTATTTCTGTCTCTCTTGAATTTTGCCACATAGTGATTGGCAGGATAGTATTTATGAATAACTCTGAAGCAAAATATGGAGCATGAGAGGGAGTCATATCTGATTTACGTACATTTACAGAAAGATATCAAATAGCGTTGTTTTTACCAATGTCTTAAATTTATAAGATAACATGCCACCCAATTTATATGCTTAACAAATTACAAATTAATACATAAAAATCTGAAATACATTACCACAAAATAAAAATCCAGTAAATAAGTGAATAAAGTTAATAAGTTATTTGGTATTATCATTTTTTTATATTAATTGGGCATTGCTTTACATTTGAATCAATGTGAGCTTTTCTATTTTAAGAGTTGATGGTCATAACTAGCTTTAGTGTAATTATACTGAAGGTGAATTTTTTCCAGTTTTTGTGGCACACCCTTGAAGGTCATACGTCCTCAGCGTTTGCCTGTTTTGCCTAACGGGCCAGTCGACCCTGCCTGAGAGAGATTAGCATGCCTCCTGAGACCCTCTGGGTTTGAAACCAGGGGTTTAGAGCAGTGGTTTTCTGCTGGTTCAGCCTCAGGACCCTCCAACACCTCCTGAGTGAGAAATCAGGACCAGAATATCCAAACATTTCTAACCACTAAGAGACCAGAAGCACCCATTCATTACCTTTAATGCTTATCCCTGTTGGAGTCATGAGGGTTGGAGCCTATCCCAGCTGACGTTGGGCGAGAAGCGGGGTACACCCTGAACAGTTGCCAGCCAATCACAGGGTTGCATATAGAGATGGACAACCATTCACGTAATCACTCTCCTGAGATTCAAAAATATTTTATTAGATCACATTATTTAATAAAATGTACTTACTATCGGGGCAGAGAGTCCAATAAAAGCATAATTATGCTTTAGTGCACCATTTATTTTTTGTGAATGCTAAAAAACAAAAAGATCCAAACCATCTAGTCCAGATCCTCTCATTCAGAGCAGTAAGATGTCCCCTCTTCTCCTCTCAGGTGGTCTGATACCTTTGACCCTGTGTCTCTCTGCAGGTGTGGGTCTGGCCACAGTCGTTATCTCCTTTGTTTACTCCACTTACTACAACGTGCTCATGACTTGGGCGCTGTACTATCTGTTCAACACGTTTGGAGCGACCCTGCCCTGGACGTCTTGCAACAACACCTGGAATGTGGTCACCAACTGTTCCAGTGGTTTCCCCGGGCAACGCCACTCACCTGCAGTCCGCCAGCCAGCAGTTCTTTGAGTGAGTGCACTTGTGACACTTTTATAACTCAGGACAGTCTGCCCCGGGATGACTGTCTCACACAGCTAAAGGTTCCACTGTAAATAATTATAAATTATAATACATTTTATGTATAAAGTCCCTGTCATAGACCCAAAGACACTACATTAGATAAAAGATCATACAACATAAATAAAGCAGTATCAGAAAACAGAATTAAAGTCATGAAAAATCGTTCACATGAAAATTCAGCAAATAAAACGCTCACCACACCACCCATAAACCAAATTAGGGTGGTTAAAAGTAATTTCATTTATTAAATTCAGGAAATCCTGCATCAACCATCAGCAGAGAGGACATCATTTAACATATTTCCTCCACCTTTAGAGCAGTTAAACCCATTTTAATGGCAGTTATAGATAGTTATAGTTATAGATATTAATTTTAATATTAGATTGATCTCTCTATCCATGGTTGTTTTGGTATACATCCATATTAACTACCTTTACAACCATAAAGACAAGTGGTCCCTCTTGAAAATGAGATGCCTCATTTTAAGGGGCTTACCTTTAATAAATTTATATTCAACAAATGTGATTTTATATAAATAAAGATTGAATGATTGAGTCTATATTCAGCAGAGACAAATTCTTTAATTTGTACCCTAGCCAATATTTAAACTATGTATTACCTTTTGAATGTGACTTTGAGTTAAAAAAATAATATCAAAGACATGTCACCAGTTCTGTTCTTATGCTTCTTGTTTCCAGCTACAAGCTTCTGGAGAAAACCGATGGTATTGAAGAGATCGGTGGTCTTCGCTGGGAACTCGTTGGTTATCTTGCTCTGTCCTGGGTCATCGTGTATTTATGCATTTTTAAAGGAGTCAAATCCACCGGAAAGGTCAGGAAAAAAAATACTTTTGGTACATGCCATCAATGAATGAAACTGTGTTGTTTTGAATCCATTATTCCAACCTTCACTTAAAGCATTCAGTACTTGAATTATTACAACCACAGCTGCACAGCTAACCATTGCCTTGATCCATTTCCTGTTCAATGACACTCAGGTGGTGTACTTCACTGCTCTGTTCCCGTACTTCATCCTGTTCGCTCTCCTCATCAATAACGTGCAACTTCCTGGAGCGAAGAATGGCATCTTGTTCTTTGTAACACCTGTGTGGAGCAAACTGTTTGAAGTCAAGGTGAGACTCTGCTCGTGTATGAATAATGTTTGGTTACGTGTTGGCATTAAAGTTTAAAGACCGTCGAAAACATAGATGTAGTTTCAGTGATGTCACCCGTGGGTATTTCAAGAGCTCAATGATGATGGCTGCCAATTTAAAGATTCTGATTTTGCCTAACTTTTCATCAGTCTTGAAGTACAGATATGGATTTGAGGTGGAAAAACAAATTAGATCTTTCACATAGATTGGCATTGTTTTGGCAGCCATCTTGGCAGAACCCCATGAAAAGGTCTGACTTGTTCACCCTTGTTGTGAAAGCACCTGCTGCTGCATTAAGTCTATAACAAAATGGGACCTGATGCTAAATGCTGTGGTTCTGTTGCTCAGTCTCATTCATGTTTGTGCTTACATATCATCATTATTCTCAATGAAGAACCTGACATGCACATCCAAAAAACACCAGTTGTTTTCACACCTTCAGCTCCTGTTTTTGCTCCAAAACAGGGATTGATTGTTGTGTTCATACATATTCAGACGAACCATGCCAAACAGGAAATGCCCACTTGAACTGGAACAACTCTCCCAAAAGACATAGGTGTGAAAAAGACTGTGTATACTGGGTGCTACATGCAAAAACAGTTGGAGGAATAAAATGGTCTGCCCTCCAGAAGCTGCACCAAAGTCATTTTAATGAGGATGTGAAGTTTTAGGTCCTAGCCCTCATCAAACAATCTTCATCAAGATTAGGATGACCATATGTTCTCTTTTGCCCTGACATGTCCTCCTTTTTGGTCATAAAATTATGTCCGGGGGGATTTTATAATTTTATAAAATTTTATATTTTTTATAAAACTCCCTAAAAAGTCCGGGTTTTGCTCAGCTTGTTCTACAGATGCAGCTGTCGCCGGTGACAGAAAAAGACATGAATGGTTCAAACTATCGTAACTGCTTGAGTATCCACGCTATCCAAATAATTCTGAAAGCTGAGAGGCGGAGTTTTCCAGTGATATACGGTACATTGGCATACATTACGGTAAAAGCTGGATTGCCTGGGGGGGCAAGTGCGGGAAGTGAGCTGACTGATCCGGAGGGCAGAGTGAGGATTCAGAGACAAACTTCTGAGTCATTTATCGGTAGTTTATCAGTATTTTTTGTGTAAATAAAGTAAGCATATTGTTAATAACGACATTAGACTCACTCTGGAGTGTTTTCTTGCCATTCTTTTGCCGTATTTTTGCCGAGTTCATCTTTTTTGTCATTGTCTTTTTCATCACAGATGAAAAATTGACACTGTAGAAAAAAAGTGATTAACTGCTCTGTTTTAAGTATCCCATGTTATTGTAATATATCATATTGTCCCTGCATTTAGGCATGTATCCTATCAGTTGATCTTACTAATGCATGTCCTTAATCCTGAATATGACTCATCAATCACCCATAAATGTGTGCAATTGAGATTCTACTATATTAATGTGGATTTTCCTGTTTTCTTCTGAGTTCTTCTTCTTCACTGTCTTTGTCTCAGGTTTGGGTGAATGCAGCAGGTCAGGTGTTCAACTCTCTGGGGATAGCGTATGGCTCCATGATCTCCATGTCGAGCTACAACAAGTTCAACAACAACATTCTCAGGTGATGAGTGGAGGAACTCTCTGAGTGTGTCAAAGTTGTCCTTAAATGTCTTGCTGTTTGTAGTGGAAGTTTTTTATTAATGTGCTGCACAGTCAATAGGGGCGTAGAGGACACTGAAAATCGCAGCATATAAGAGCAAAAAAAAAAGCAGAAAAAGAATAAATATCATCATTAAATGCCAGACAATGAGCAATTATTAGCATGACATTGCCTCTTCAAAATTAGGACCTCAACACTTTCCTAGTGTTTATAGTTCATAAATCAAATACAAACTGAGCAAAAACAGACCCAAACAGTTATTTCTGATTCTTTACTAGTTAATAAGCTGCCAAGACTTCACATATTTACAGCACAGCTATTGTTTATTGACTCAAGCAGTTTTAACAAGGAAGTACAGAAGAACTGACCTTGCAGTGCAGCTGGATGAGCCTGATTCAATGTCTGTTTTTAGGCAAATCCATCTTTCCAAGCTCTAATCTACAACAGTTGTGAGCAGCTCAAAGTGGCACGGCCAAATCAGAGTCCTTAAGAGGAGGACAAGATGGGAGCTACGAGTGAGACAACAGCAGGAAGTGACTGCACTTACAAAGACTAGCATTAGTGCTAACAGCTTAAGTGTCAGCTTTATCAGATCTGGACCACATGTCTTTATTAAATAAAAGACAAAATTCAAACACTACAAGCTTCTCTATACTAAGGATGTTTTCACTCCACTCCTGACATGTCTTGAGGAGAGTTTGTTTAACAAAGTGGTTTACATATTGTCCTTTACACTGCTGCAGCAGCAACCAACTACTAAACTGTGACCTGCACCAGTTAACCTAATGAGCATGCCCTTGGTCCATGGTAGGAAGCCGGAGAGCCTGGAGAGAACCCATGCATGCACAGAGAGAACATGCAAACTCATCACAGAAAGGCCCTGACCAAAACAAAAAATCTGAAAATCCTGTTACTCTGTCTGTACACCCTCTGGCTGACTAAAATAATTTGTCGACAAAATTAACACTGCCTCAAATAAAGGCAAAACCCTCCCAAAAAATCTTAATCAAATAAAAAACTGTCTTCCTCGTTTCATTAACTTCCTGAGTATCTTTACCACTGTTGATAATAATATTGACTTATAATGTTTTTGTCCTTTCAGGGATGCTCTGATTGTCACGGTTGCAAACTCGTTCACCAGTATCCTGGCCGGCTTCGTGATCTTCTCTGCTGTTGGCTACATGGCGCACATTCACAACCTCCCCGTGGACAACATAGCCACAGATGGTGAGCACAAGCTCAAGATGTTTACCAGAAGAGAACTGATCATACTCAGGCTTTCTCTGGGTTAGCTCAATCAAAAGAGCCTGAACTACAATTTGATAAATCTGACAAAAGAAACACCAGGATGAACTGCTCTGGTGTCCCAGGCTTTCTGCTTATAGATGAGGAGGGTTTACGGAGTAATTTAAGACAGAGGACATAGACACAGCTAATAAAAGGAAAAAGAGGCACCCAGGGAAGCTATCATGATGTTTTTTGTGTAAACATATTAAATTTAACGTTGCAGTGCAGCGTATTAATAGAATGTCCTCTGTGTTGTGTTTCAGGTCCTGGTTTGGTGTTTGTGGTGTACCCTGAAGTTCTCGCCACCATGCCTGTCTCTCAGCTGTGGGCTCCTCTCTTCTTCTTCATGCTGCTCTGTCTGGGTCTGGACAGTCAGGTAAACTCCTCTAAGAGCCTCTGATTGACATCCATTTAGGACATTCGGATACCAAACTGACCATGTCTGTGAATTGGAATTTACCTGCACACTCACTGTGGAAATAATTGTTTATAGTACTTTCCTTGAGGTTTTTGCTGTTTTTGTCCTACTCTATGGGTTTTTGAAATAATTAATGTCATCTACAACAAGCTGAAAAAAAGAATGAGGACAAAGGGAAACAAAAGGAGAGCAAGGGCTTTAGTGACAGCTGTAACATGGGTCATGGGACCCTATCAGAGGCAACGGTTGTGTTACAGAAGTCAAGGCGGGGGAAACAAATTACTTCAGAACTTGTTGACCTCATAATTTCAATTGGTTCTCACATTTGTGACACAGCAGCCACACCTATTTCAACCTCTCTTGGGTCTAAGTGGATGCAGTCAGCATGTCTGAAAATTAGGTTCTGTTGTGTCCCATGAGTTGCAGTAGACGTACCTACTTTCTGAGTGTCTGACATTTCTGACAATAACCCGTGTTTGCCCTTTGCACACTGGGACACAATGGATGGAGGAAATTCAAACCACCAATCAAGCTGAAGGTTAAAGGGCTTTTGTGTCCTCTCAGACTGTAGCAGGTCAGGAGGAGGCGAGCACATGGGGAAATAGAGCAAAATGGATGTTTCATTTCTCTACTTATGTAGAAAACCTTCTTCAGATTAACACGGGATGGACCACCACAGACCACTGTTTTTGTCACCTTGAGAACTTGATTTGAGTATTTCATCCAATGACAAAGAGGTTTGGATTAGGGCTGAAGGATTTATCGTTTTTGGATCAAAATTGCAATTTGAGACAACGCAATCATGTGATCCCCAAAGCTGCAATTTTTTGCAGCGCTCCTGACTGACCCAGGATCTGTTGTGTCAACTATTTTACGCATACTATTTTACAAATTTGCAGGCAATTTGCATTTAAGAATGGTTTGCAAATGTACGGCTTACACACAACTGCGAATCGGTTCTCATTGTTCACTTTAAAAAGCAGCTCAAAAGAAACGACTGTTCACGAGCTCACAGCTCAACCATGGAAGTGCTGGTAAGCAGGTCAACAATACAAAGCCTCTGTTTAGGAGAAGAAGTTGGATTATAACTATAAATAATGAAAACATTAAAATAATGTGTCACATGCTGAAGCTTGATTTGAAGAAAAACGTGAACCGAATTGAAATTGCAATACCCAACAGAAAGATCACAATTAGATCTTTTCCTAAAATCATTCAGCCCTACTTTTGATTTATTTTGACTGATGAATTTTGATAAATACTATTTTTGTGTCTTAAGTCAAAAAGAAATAAAAATATTTTACATTTGTATTTGATCTAATCTGTCAAAAGGACAATTTGTTTACCTATGTGTTAGCTTAAAGGACAATTAAACTGATTTTCAGCCAGCCCTGCATGGCTCGAGTTTTTATAGTGCATGTGTTTGGAGAGTGTTTCTCTGCACTCGCTGTTTTCTACAAGGAATTATCGCTCTTCATTACCCAGTAATCAGCTCAGAGGAGCTTTTTTTAACAGCCTCAGATGTCTCTTAAAGTACAACTTGCACTTCTGCACTTTTTCTGTCCCTGCCTATGGTACTGTCTGGGGTCAAGGGTCAAGGTCAGAGAGGGGTGGCGCTGCAAACTAAACACCTGATCTGACATGCAGACTCAGAGGAGCTGGTGACTCCACTGCATGGCTCGATCTGCAGACAGCTGGTGGGCCCACAGCGTTATAAGCCAAGGCGTGGATGTGATACAACCGCAAGTTTGCCACAGTATTGTCCCCCCCTGCCAGCTCAGCTACAACACATTTTACTATTAACTTATAAGGCCACACCGGTGGGCCACACTGCTGGGCCACATGTCCTTGCTTTTGAATTTTGCAATCTTGTCTGAGATTACCCTTTTCCATGCCTTTGGCGGGGGGCCTACTGAGGAGGATGTGATCTCATGAAGGTGAGTACTCCTCTGCCTCTGCACTTAGGTGGAAGGCCAACAAATGGGTTGCAGATATGTCATGGATGAGGAGGAAGCCAGCTGCTTTGCACATTATTGACTCACAGCCTCCATTTTCTCGAGGTGCTTCACTTGTTGGCTACTGAGGTCAAGAGAGAAGTGTCCGAATGTGCTGCAGAATTGTATACATTTTTAATTTGAATGTTTATTTACAGATTGATTACAGATTTTTATCCCCATGTACTGCGAGTCTTGTTGTATCACCATGATATAACAGTTTTTAGACAGTTTAAGCCTCAGAAAGACTGCGTTCAGGGGGCAGAGTCAAAGAGCTCTGGTGTTATGATACTGCTCTAAACGAAAGTCTCCCATGCTACCGTACAGCGACTGGTTTTAACTGCTTTTTCTTTTAAACCATCAATTCAAAATGAATTTAACAGTGTATTTACTCATACTTGAAATGTTTTCAGTTTTCCTGTTGTGCTTTAACTGTCATTATACTGTTTTAAATGCAGTGATGTTGGAGAGAATGCCTCTAAACCTGAGAGTTTTACCCTCATGGCACTGATTCCAGCTCTGAAGACCTTATACTTTGTTGTGTAGTAGAAAATTCAGATGGATTTCAAAGTAAATGTGCTGTATTTTCTCCATAGTTTGGCGTAGTCGAAGTTAGTGTGACGTTCATTAAAGATGAGTTTGGTCCCATCATCCTACGCTTGCTGAAGAGAGAGGAGCTGGTGACTCTGGCTGTGTGCTTCCTCGGCCTCATACTGGGGCTTCCTCATGTTACTAAGGTACAAAAACAAGATTTGTGCAACATGCTTTTTGTTTTACTATATGTACAGTGACACAAACATTTTCTGATCTCACTAGGAGCACACTTAATGTTTAAATGAAGCTAAAAATGCTAACGTATGAAAAACATTTTATATCTGCAAATCATTTCACTTCCTCCAGAAGAGAGAAGATCAGTGAATGTGGATGTCTTTGTGTTGGTGTCACAGGTGTCAGCTTTGTTGTCATTTAGTTGTGGTGTCATGTAGACTTCAGCCTTCCTGTCTCTGTCCTCTCTGTCCTGTTCAGGGGGGTATCTACGTCTTCCAGCTGATGGATCATTACACCGCTGTGGTCTCCCTGGTGTTCCTTGCTCTATTTGAAGTTATAGCCGTCTGCTGGATCTTTGGTGAGCCTTCCAGCCACCAGTGCCTAAATGCACTCAGACCGCCTTATTTAAGCTCCTCTAGCCTGCTTACTCTTCCCTACTCCCGCTGCAAGCTGCTTCACAACCCTCCTCCACCCCAGCTATTCCTTCATGCCATTTTCTGTCTTAATGTCATGCTGACATCGATGTTGGTCTGGAGGGATTTTGGCTGCTTCTGTCCTTGCTTCATGCTTTCCTTGTAGATGCAAGGGGAGCAGGAACATGTGCTGTTACTTCTTAAAGGGCTAGTTCATTTTTTTTAAGTAGGGGGTTGTGTGAGGTACATGGCATGATCCTGAATGTGTGCCACAGTGTCACAGCTCAGTTCTCTCTCTGTTCAGAAATCTCAGGACGGGCACTAATGCTATACTTGGCCGCACATGGTGCCAAACTCCCCAAGTAATGAAAAGAATTGTGGGAGTAAACAAGCAACAAAAATGGTGTGGGGTCATCACATGATACAAATAGTTTGTTTACATCCACCTAATTTTCTGCTACCAAGCTGCTTTGATTAAGCACTATTTTTAGACACAGCACAGCCTACGTGTTCTTCCACCAGCAGTGTAAGGATCAAACTACAGTCTTACTTGAATTTTGCCAAATACACAATCCAAAATAAAGATTAGCCAAATGTATTTAAGGATTATCCTGCTGATCAAGCTCAGACATTTAGACAAAGGGCTCAGTTTACCCACAACAGTGAACACATCATGTGCTATTGTGAATTAAACTTATCATTGCAACTGTGGCTTCTGTCTTTACATAAACAATCAGAATGAGCTGAATATTTACTCTGAAGATGAACTTTCATTCAGCTCCTCTGTTTTGTCCTGGAGTTTGTTAAACAGTGATTGTCGTCTGTACAATTATAAATGTCCATTAAATCAACGAGGCTCTGCATGATGAGAGCTGCTCACTGCAGACCAACGTATAAAAGCTGTTAGTCTCCTCTGATCCTGAATATCCTGAGCTGGTTTTTCTGAGTCTCATATTTCATCCAGTTTGACCACATGAGCTCACGATTTATTCTCCTGAATCAGCAGCTACTGTGTGTTTCTGTGGTCCTCCAGCTCTTAGAGCAGACTCCTCCATTTTCAGTTCAGACCTGTTGACTCTCCATCTACAGAAGTTTCTCCTGTGAGCTCCACTTCATAGGAGTATTTACAAGTATCCAAAGTAAACAGCAGTCACATTTCAATCAGTAGAGACCAAATTTGAGTGAATAATTATTTATTATACAAGTTGATATGATTGAAAATGTGCAAAGTCTCAGTGGTTAGAATCTCTCGTGTGATTAGACTCCATCGTGCTGTCTTGGTGTACTTCAGGGGTACAGAGGGGACTGAATGAACATTTAGGTCTTCCTGACTGAATTTCTGCTAAGCTTCATTAGCCACAAAAATCATCAGTTTATCTTGTTTGGTAGCGGTTGTTTCCTCTTGTGAAACAAATTGGTTGTAGGCTGTGCTCTGTCTAAAAATAGTGCCTAATCAAAGTAGCTTGGTAGTGGAAAATTAAGTGGATGTAAACAAACTGTGGTGTGTGATGACCCCACGCTGTTTTTCTGGCTTGTTTTCTCCCACAATTCTTTTAACTATGCTAAGACTTTAGCACCAATGCAGTAATGTATAGCATTAGCATCTGTCCTGGGATTTCTGAACAGAGAGAGAACTGAGCTGTGGCACACTCAGACCAAACTTTCTCTTTAAGGCTTCGACAATCAGCACATGAAGGGTGGGAAGAGGCCCCAACAGAACCACAGTACCAGATTTAAATATCTGCAAATGAAGCTTAACTGAAATAACTGCTCTGGTGACTTTTCTTGACAAATTGGTCCTAACTGAAATATAAACTGCATTTCTGAAATTATTTTCATATAGTTACACCATCTTTTTGCCACTGTTATAGCAGTGTAATCGTGATGCTTACTTAAATTGGTTTAATCTTGAACCAGTTAAATCATGTTTTCTTGAAATGTTGAACTAATGTCCACTTCGACTGGAGGACAAACTGGAAAGACTGTTGATATACTTTTCTGTGTTCTTTTGGTAAGTTTCTTTCCTGTTTAGAAGACTAAAAAAACATCAATTAATCAAACTGTTTTCACTCAGGTGTCCCACAAGTCTCCTTAATGGTGAAAAGGATGCAGGGAAAAGATCCAAACATCTTTGTTCGTGTTTGTTGGCTGCTGATCTGCCCCTTGTTGGTGCTGGTGAGGTTTTCATTTTCAGATACACTCTAACATCCTTATTAATTGTTTGTAAAATAATAAAAAAGCTCAAATATAGTTCTACCTTACCTTTTTCCTCTTCACAGTGTATTCTGATCTCCAGCGCCGCTCAGTACACTCCAGCTCGATACGGGACGTACAGCTACCCTGTGTGGGCCGAGTGCGTGGGCTGGTTCGTGTCTCTGGTCTCCATCATTTGGATCCCGATCGGAGCCGTTCAGGAAATACTGAACAACAAAGGGTCACTTCTTCAGGTGAGGGAAGCACCTGATATTCTGACAAATGACTGTGAGAACCAGGCAGTTGTGCTAACTTTGGCATCTTTACATTAATAGTCAAAGGAAGAAGGCAAATGAGTAAAAATTTATCTTCAGCAGTCATTTGAACCTAAAGTGTCATTTTATTTTTCCCATGTGTGACCCCCTACATGACACAGATTCCTGAAAGATGTCTATTAGGCAAGGCAAGGCAAGTTTATTTGTAGAGCACAGTTCGTACACAAGGTAATTCAAAGTGCTTTACAGAACAAGAAAAATGCATTAAAATCACAAAATAAAATCATTATAAAATTAACTTTAAAAGAGAAGAGTGCAGATAAGATCCTTTCAGTCATATGCACAGTTAAATCGATCTGTTTTGAGCCTAGATTTGAACATTATCAGAGTAGAGGCCTGTCTTCAGAAAGACTGTTCCAGATTTTATCTGCATAAAACTGGAACCCTGATATTTAACATAACCTGCATTAATGTCTTTACTTCATTTTTTCTTTCCCTCAGAGACTGAAAACAGCGCTGACAACAACAATAGACCTGAGCTCTGAAGATTACCACCCAGAAAAACAAAACCCGGTGTCTGAAACTTTGATTGACTCAAAGTCCTAAGAGAGCTGGACGGTGTGTAAATGTCGAAACACTATACTGGCTTTTTTAAAAAATCTGTTTTTGTTGTAAATGTTTTTAAATCTAAAATCTGTGTCAAAGCCAGTTTCTAATGTTTTAACTAATTGTTTAACATGATTTTGTAAAACCTGAGGACTTTTTTTTGTCCAGACAGACTGTACAGTCCTGTGCTCTTTTAGAAAATGTCTTTTTTCATATTCATGACCAAACTGTAGAAACATGGACATAGTCTTGGTCACCCATCAGTCTATAGAGAGACACAGTGACACCCAACAGTGGTGATACCTCGCAATGGGATCATTCATATTCATTGATATTGGCACCCATATTGATTCTCCTTAACAATCCACCAATATCACTATTGATAGTTTTCTATTGTTCAGTGTAAAGATGAGACTACAGCACATTTTTAGTAGAACTGATATGAAATGAAAAAAGCTTGTGCCAATCAGATTAAAAAGGTGGTTTGTCTTTTCATAAACTCCTCAAAAAGTTTGGAAATGTTATTTCTGTCGACTATTTCCTCTTTGATAAAGCTAATTGGTGTTGCATAATATACCATTTGGAACGCCCGATCAGTCACCTTTAAAACAAGGTATAGCTAGGCATTTTTTTGTCAATCATATGTTTTATTAATAAATCACACTTAATATATAAAAAAAATAACAAAGGTAACATGTGCATTTCATTTTAAAACTGTCTATTTTTCCTAAACTGACACAGAGAAATAAATAATTGAAGATGCATGAAAGTATATGGTTCTCATATAATGTAATAATCTATGGTTAAAATTATTATCAGTAATAATTAAAAGTAAAAAAGTTAAGCTACAGAGCCATATGTATGCATAATATTTATTATTTAATGTTATATTATAACATTTTTATTTCTTAAGAACATTAAATCAAGCAAATAGCCCTTCATACTACTCCTCATCTTTAGGGTGGCTCTCAGGCTCAAAAAGGTGGTGACCTGTCAAAGGAAACTTACTGTAGCGTCTAGATGAGCAAATGTTTTCTGAGTAGTTTTAATTTATCAATGGGTTAATTCTGTGGCTTTCTATGGCACCATGTACTGCTTTGTATCGGCTACTGTCCGCCCCCGAATATCTTCCCTCTGGGACAAAGCTTGTGGGTTCCTTTATTGGCACTCATTTTTACTAATGCCTTGAGCAAGCCCTCTTCAAAACAACAGATCCATCCTTTAAGACTAGTAATTGACCAAAATAAAGAACAAAAAGACTTCATACTTCTCAGTTTTGGACTGAAGTTTTTGCAGTTTTTTTGAAGTGGTGCTTGGTTTATTGTAGTGTCCCCCATAAACTTATGATTCAATTACGAATAAGATGTAGAAATTAGAAACAATAAACGATTCCCTTGATGAATGCTCTTGGGAACAGCCGAGATGTGTTGCTGATGCAAAGATTTAAATGGGAAAAAAAATATTTAGCCATGATTATTTAACACTGTCTGCTGCTTTTTGGTTCTGTGTGGGGTTAAATAACAGGACTATCCCTGTATGTCTGTGGTATGTAAGGGCAGAAGCCTGAATACAAACTCAGAAATGTTTAACTTTCTGTTTAAACATCTGCTGCCCTGATGTACCTTCACACCTGACCTCTGACAGTCTAGACGCTGTAGACATACAGTCAGGAGGAACAGGTCCAGGATCCAAAAGATCATCTGACATAGAAAGGCCCCGTCCATGGTGCAGTGCTAACTGACTGATTATTCTCGTCATAGTTTTCATCAACAACCTTTTTCCCCTGATAAAAACTAGACAGTAACTAATAAAAACAAGTGCACATGGACAAAAACTAAATTAACTGACATTTTCATCAACAAATAAAAACAAGAATAAAATGTTTGATAGAGACTTCATCCAATCAGACCTAATTCCATCATGTAGAAAGTAGGGAAAAGTTAGGGATATATCCAGTCACAGCTACTTTGGTTGTGTGGACATAGTTAAAGGAACACTCCAACTTCTTTTCTCTTTTCATGTCTTGCCTCACACCCAAGTCCATGACAAGCAGATAGACACCATTCTTTCGACTGTGTATGCAGTAACAAGAAGTCAATGGGTAGTGTTAGCTGCCTGTGCCTACAGTCATCAGATAAACTCTTCAGCATCTCTAAACGGTCCTGTGTGCTTGATATGACTCATTTTTTACCCCTTTTATGTTAAGTTGTCCTATACTATCATCGTATTATCTTCTTCTACTACTAACCAGAGGCTTTGTTTTATTGACGTACTTCCACAGTGGTTTGTCGCAAGAGATGTGACGTTCCCGAATGAGTCGAGTCTTTTGAGCAGCTATTTTAAATGAGCCGATTCTCAGTTGTGACTGAGCCATTCGTATGTGAGCCATTCTTAAATGCAACTTTCCTGCAAATTCAAGAATGGCTTGCAAATGAACGGCTCACTCACAGTTGTGAATCTGTTCTTATCGTTCTCTTAAAAGAACCGTTCAAAAGACTTGACTTGTTCACAAACGTCACATCTCTTGCGACAAACCACCGTGGAAGAAGGTCAATAAAACTAAGCCTCTGTTTAGGAGTAGGGGAAGATAGTATGAAGATAGTAGAAGATGACATAACATAGCACGGTTAAAAAATGAGTCACAACAAGCACACAGGACTGTTTAGAGTTGCTGAAGAGTTTATCTGATGACTGTGGGCAGAGGCAGGCCAACACTACCCATTGTTTGAGCTAATTAGCGGTGGGCGAGCTCTGCCCATCTCTTCCTTGTTACTGCACGCACAGTCCAAAGGGTGGTGTCTATCTGCTTGTCATGGACTCAGGAGTGAGGCAAGACATGAAAAGAGAAAAAAAGTTGGAGTGTTCCTTAAACTATGTCCCAGCTGAAGATCAGACAATCAGATTAAAATGTTAAAGTTTTATTACATGTTTTAAATAAAGCATCATTTATTACTAAACAAGGTAAGCTTCAATATTTAGATTTATTGATGTGTGGTCACGCTCAAACTTTAACTCTCTTGTTCATAAATACATATTTCTCTAAATAAAACAAACAGCGAGTATTTTTACAATAAAAGTGTCTTTGTGGAGATAAATGGAGCAGTTTGTCATTTGGTCAGTAGAGACTGTGCATTGGTAAGATTGACGTGTTCTTGGTCATTTCCAGCAGTTTTTCTTTCAGTGTTTGTTTCTTGACTTCACACCACCCATATCGGGAGTTTTCTATGGGTGGAGGTCGTCCCGTCCCCTTGCACTCCACCTTCTCTCCATCCTCGTTGCGCTGGACGTAGTCCGGCACCAGAGCCACCAGCGTGTTGAAGCACACGCCGTCCGTCTTCCCGTGTTGCCGCCCGTTGTGCTGCAGGCTGAAGACGCCCAGCGTGTTGACATCGTGGTCGTAGTACGCTTTCGGCATGGCTTCCTGCACCACCATGTTGGCGGCCCAGGTCACTGCGTGGGTCTTCACCGCTGCTGCTGTGGGGAGGTGAGGGGTGGGGGCTGCAGGACACAGAGGAGGGAGGGGATCTTAGAAGAACAGCCGACAGGCGTGTGAGGAAACACATCAGAAACTCAGACTGTTGTTACCTTTAATGACCAGGACCCAGATTTTCTCATTGTTATGGGTGAAGATCAGGAAGAGTCGCTGCACCACGTGGCGACAGCTCAGGTCAATGGGTAACGTAACAGGGTGCCAGGGATCCTGACGGTACCTGAAAGCAGCACAGCAGGAAGATCCAGGTAGAGCGTTTAGCTCAGTACTGTTCTTGTGTACATGCCAGAGTTAATTTTGACAGCACTTTTTAATTTAGTTTTCATCTTTTGCCTAAAATATCTTTTAGTTTTAGTTATAATTTAGTCATCTAGATTATTTTAATTTTAGTCTAGTTTTAGTTCATGAAATTTCACAACATTTTAGGTGACAAAATCTACTGTAAATGTAGTTGACTAAAATATGAAGTGTAAATTGTAAGGCATTTTTTATTGCCTTGAATTTCTGAAGTCATGTTTTACACTTAGATAACCCTTTATTGACTGCTAGTAAAGTTTGAATGAATAAATGAACAGAAACAAATGTAACTTTTGGGTGAAATGTGATCACCTTTATTTAGGCTACCCGACAGAGCAACTTAGGCCCTGTTTACACGACAATGTTTTCACCAGAAGCGGAAAGGTTTTTCCTTTGTGTTTTCAAAAACGATCCACGTCCACATGGAGACACGGGAACAACTGAAAACGTTGTAGAGTGCATACCAGGCCAGTAGATGGCGATGTAGGTTTGTCAAGAAACAGCGGTGTTACAACACACGTACGCTTTCTCGTGAAGACAAACTTTTCACAAACAACAATGGCTAGTGGACGCATGATGACACAGGAGTTTCTTGTCTGGACAACAAATCTGTCTAGATAGTTTTGTCTGGAGAACAAACTGAGCACGGTAAGCAGCACACATGTTGCTCGGTAGACGGCCATAGCTGCTGTTGTTGTTCCTGGTATGCGCGCACAGCCTACAAGTGAACGCCAGTGTTTCAGGGTGAAACTCGTTTACATGGAGACAGATATGTTTTCCAAACTTTCCACTCTAGACTGTGGTTTCAAAAGTCTGCGGATTTAGGCACCCAAGGTACAGTTCTTGTGTAAATGGGAGGCAAAAACGCAATGAAAACTCTCCGTTTTCGGCTCTATTTGTTTTCATGTAAACGGGGCCTCAGTAAAAAAAACAGAATTGACAACAAACAGTGAACCTGCTCTACATGAATATATCAATTCATAAAGAGAGGAGCTCTGATTGGATCGCTCCACAACTTATCCCACCACCACCAAGCTAAGGCAGCTGTGATTGGATGTCCCTCTTAACTCATCCAACCTTTCCACACAACCAAAGTAGCTGTGATTGGATATATTCCTAACTTGTCCCTACTTTCTACATGACCAAATTAGGTCTGATTGGATTAAGTCTCTGTCAAACATTTTAGTTTTTATTTGTTAATGAAATGTCAGTTAATATAGTTTTAGTTTTTGTCCATGTGCACTTGTTTTTATTAGTTTTTGCCATCAGGTCACAGGTAGAGAACACTGAGATGGAGAAGAGCACGCTATAACAAAAGCTTTGTACCATCTGCTATCTCCATCTTCAACAAAGAAACCCACTGACTCATGTGTCTCCTGTGATGTAAATATGTGCTCAATGTTTCTATGTATGTTATATGTTTCCTAAATGTATGTCTTCTTGTTTGACAGCCTGTGAAAACAAATTTCTCTTTGGGACAATAAAGTTATCTACCTAGTTACTGTCAAAATTTTCGTCAGGGGAAAAAAGATTGTTGTCAAAAACTATAATGAAAATAATTAGTCAACAAAATTAACAGTGTTCGGACAGGATATCTGTGTAAAAAGAACTTTTGTTATTTCATACTTGAGTCCATATTCGATGAGTCTGAGGATATCTCTTCCTCTGAGGGGGAGAGCAGACGACCTGTCCCACCACGAGGCCTGAAGAGACTCCTGATCTGCTGATGACAGAGTCTTTAACGTCCCACCTGAAAAACAAAAAGATAAGCCTTTAACTTTCACCGTGGACTTACACTTGGTCCATGTCTGTGGGATGACCGTTGCACTACAGTTTGACCCCGTGCCCCGCTGTCGTCAACACTCACCAGCTGTGTTTTCAGTGCACAGAGAGGTGGAGCTCCTGCAGTGATTACAGGCATGTGTTCCAGATTAAACTCCATTTGTGTTTTAGGCACAAAAACCAACAAGTGAGGTTTATGTTCACAATTAGGAAGTGAAAGGAGGTTGGAATTTTGTAGATTTGGGTCTTTTCATTCAGATGTTTGTGTTTTGACCCTGAGTATGTATTTATAAATACAAACCACAATTTCAATGAAGTGGGGACGTTAAATCCTTTTCAACCTTTATTCAGCTGAATACACAACAAAGACAAGATATGGATGGTCCTTTTTCTCTTTAGCCTGTAAGACATCATGTCCATGATGTCCAAAAACAGTCTGAAATGTGGACTCAGACCACAGCAGACTTTTCCACTTTGCCTCAGTCCATCTCAGATGAGCTCAGCCCAGAGAAGCCAGCGGTGTTTCTGAGTGTTGTTGATATTTGGCTTTGTCTTTGCATGGTAGAGTTTGACCTTGACCTTGTAGATGTAGAGATGAACTGTGTTAACTGACAATGGTTTTCTGAAGTGTTCCTGAGCCCACGTGCTGATATCCTTTACAGAATGATGCTGGTTTATATGCAGTGCTGCCTGGGGGATCAAAGGTCACGGGCATTCAGTGTTGATTTTCGACCTTGCTGCTTATTTATGTGCAGGGATGTCTCTGGATTTTCTGAATGTTTTGATAATATTTGCTAAGATTAGATTAGATTTGATCGAACTTTATTAATCCCTTTGGAAAACTCCCTCAGGGAGCTGTACAGTCTGATGGCCTGAAGGACAAAAGAGTTCCTCAGTCTGGGTGTTGATATATGGCTTTGTCTTCATTTATTTTGGACTGTAGATGATAAAATCCATAAATCCCTTGCAACTGTTAGTTGAGAAGGGTCTTAAACTGTTGGACTATATGCTCACACAGTTGTCCACAAAGCGTTGAACCTCCTCCATCCTTGCTTGTGATCGACTGAGCCTTTCAGGGATGCTTCTTTTATACCCAGTCATGACACTCACCTGTTTCCAGTTAACCTGTTCACCTGTGGAACGTTCCAAACAGGAGTTTCTGGAGCATTCCTCAACTTACACAGTCTTTCGTTGCCCCTGTCCCAGCTTTTTTTGAATGCGTTGTGACCGTCAAACTCAAAATAAGTGTATATTTGCAAAAGAACAATAAAGTTTAACAGTTCGAACATTAAAATATCTTGTTTTCTTAGAGTATTAAATTGAATATAGCTCAAGAAAGGTGTGTAAATCATTGTATTATGTTTTATTTATACGAAGTGCCAAATTCATTGGAATTGTGGTTTGTAAAGCACATCATTTGCTCTATCTCAGAGGCAGAATAAGGTGAGAAAGGAGCACACGGACCCAGCAGGGGAGAGTAGCTCTATAAGGACTGCCAGTGTGTATATCTGAAAACTCAGAGCCGTATGGAGCTTATTCATTTGGATGCCTCAAGGTGTGATGACAGTAGAGCTCTAAGAAACACTTCTGCGAACTCTGACCTGTGACTCTTGCCAGGAAGATAAAGCGGATCCACTGTGGTCCCTGCTCCTGGATTAGCAGCAATGTGATTGGCTCACACTCGAGGCCCGCCTCCTCCTTCACCTGCAGACACAAAAACCCCAATCATACCTCAAAGCTCAAAAGGCCCCTGATGCCAGCTTGAGGCAAATTCTTCAGGAAAGTTCCTACTATCTTTACAGCAGTGATGCAACATTTATGGGTTGATGTGCACATGTGGCTGGGGGAGAGGAAACTTCTGTCCTAATCCATCACAATGTGCCAAAGCAGGGGTGACATTGTATACTGTGAGGAGATTTAATTTAATTTATAATTATAATATCATTATTTTTTCCTCTATTTTACTTTCTTTGATTCCTAACTACTTCAAAATGTATTGATTTTTATTTTTTTGTCCATTTGGTCACTTGTGGTCTGACTTTCTGTGTGTGAATGAGCACTGTCTAAGTCAGGGAAAGGGTCTTTTGCTCCCTGATGTACTTAATTTATTTTACAAAACCCAAAACCAGAGAAGTTGGCACGTTGTGTAAATCGTAAATAAAAACAGAATACAATGATTTGCAAATCCTTTTCAACTTATATTCAATTGAATACACTGCAAAGACAAGATATCTAATGTTCGAACTGAGAAACTTTATTTTCTTTTGCAAATAATCATCAACCTAGAATTTAATGGCAGCAACACATTGCAAAAAAGTTGGTACAGGGGCATTTTTACCACTGTGTTACATCGCCTTTCCTTTTAACAACACTCAGTAAACGTTTGGGACCTGAGGAGACCAATTTTTGAAGCTTTTCGGGTGGAATTCTTTCCCATTCTTGCTTGATGTACAGCTTAAGTTGTTCAACAGTCTGGGGTCTCCGTTGTTGTATTTTACGCTTCATAATGCGCCACACATTTTCAATTGGGGACAGGTCTGGACTACAGGCAGGCCAGTCTAGTACCCGCACTCTGTTACTACGAAGCCACGCTGTTGTAACACGTGCAGAATTTGGCTTGGCATTGTCTTGCTGAAATAAGCAGGGGCGTCCACGAAAAAGACGTTGCTTGGATGGCAACATATGTTGCTCCTAAACCTGTATGTACCTTTCAGCATTAATGGTGCCTTCACAGATGTGTAAGTTACCCATGCCTTGGGCACTAATACACCCCCATACCATCACAGATGCTGGCTTTTGAACTTTGCGCCTATAACAGTCCGGCTGGTTCTTTTCCTCTTTGGTCCGGAGGACACCACGACCACACTTTCCAAAAACAATTTGAAATGTGGACTCGTCAGACCACAGAACACTTTTCCACTTTGCATCAGTCCATCTTAGATGAGCTCGGGCCCAGCGAAGCCGGCGGCGTTTCTGGGTGTTGTTGATAAATGGCTTTCGCTTTGCATAGTAGAGTTTTAACTTGCACTTACAGATGTAGCGACGAACTGTAGTTACTGACAGTGGTTTTCTGAAGTGTTCCTGAGCCCATGTGGTGATATCCTTTACACAGTGATGCCGGTTTTTGATGCAGTATCGCCTGAGGGATCGAAGGTCACGGGCATTCAATGTTGGTTTTCGGCCTTGGCGCTTACGTGCAGTAATTTCTCCAGATTCTCTGAACCTTTTGATGATATTACGGACCGTAGATGATGAAATCCCTAAATTCCTTGCAATAGCTCGTTGAGAAATGTTGTTCTTAAACTGTTGGACAATTTGCTCACGCATTTGTTCACAAAGTGGTGACCCTCGCCCCATCCTTGTTTGTGAATGACTGACCATTTCAGGGAAGCTGCTTTTATACCCAATCATGGCACCCACCTGTTCTCAATTAGCCTGTTCACCTGTGGGATGTTCCAAATAAGTGTTTGATGAGCATTCCTCAACTTTCTCAGTCTTTTTTGACTGCCACTTGTGCCAGCTTTTTTGAAACATGTTGCAGGCATCAAATTCAAAATGAGCTAATATTTGCAAAAAATAACACAGTCTACCAGTTCGAATGTTAAGTATCTTGTCTTTGCTGTGTATTCAATTGAATATAGGTTGAAAGGGATTTGCAAATCATTGTATTCTGTTTTTATTTACAATTTACACAACGTGCCAACTTCACTGGTTTTGGGTTTTGTATAAAGAAACTGCTTTTTAATGTGCCAAGAGGGTTTAAAGGAATGACTGTTGTTGCAATGTGTGCTACCTAATCTTCTATTTGAGCCCATCCCATGACAAAAATCAATAAAAATATGTGACAAATTAAACTCTTAATGTTGTACCTTAACGCCGTGGTCTTGGATAAAGAGCTGGTAACTCCACAACAGACTTATTACTTACTGGCTTCAGCAGCAGGAAAAATCCTCCCGATCTGCTCAAAATAACCCATACTTTGTCCAAAGTCATTGTGGTTAGAAATTGTAATAACTTAAAATCGTTATTGTGAGCAGGATGACCCTGATAAACAAACTTAACCAGTGTAATCATGGTGTGTTTTTGAATATGATTTCAAGAGAGGGTTTTGTTTTTTTCTCAAAAAACCTGAATAATCACAGTTTACTGGAGATGAAATATGTTTGTTTTTCTTGCATTAAAAACAGATATGACTGCTTTTAGCTGCCAGGGTTAAACAGCATTTGAGGATGTCATTTTTTTATTGTGTGTATTTTCACACTAAACTGCTCTAGGATGTTAAGAAAAGAGGTTTTTCCACATAAAGTAAAATAGAAAATTCTGAAGGATTAAAACTACGGATGTTCTGATGAGTTTTTTGGCCCCTGATCCCGATCCAATTTTAAGATAACAAGGATCTTGTGATTATGAGTCCCAATCCTACATTAATATTTACCTTGAAAAAACAGCTACACAGTTTTTCCTGTTTTTTGTTTGTTAATTAAATTAAGTAACAAGATAAAAGCTGCTCTCATTAGATGCCATGTGCAAAAAGTATTTTTCTCACCTCCCTCTGCACCGCCTCCACCAGGCTCTCGCCCACCTCCATCCTGCCTGCAGGGAGGTACCACTGCTTATAACAGTCCTGTTTGGCCTCCTGCACCATCAGCACCTCCTCCTGGAAGAGAAAACACACACACACATATTTAACTTTAACTTCTGTGTGAGCGTTTGTCTTCTTTCTGCCTCCACCGAGGAGTTTTTTTCTGGTGTTTGTTCGTCTCTCTGTGAGAAAGATAACACAACAAGTTTCCCCCACGGATTTTGTCTGAATTTTTAGGGACCGTTGGTCATGGCACAAGAACGACGTGATGAGATTATGAAGGTGATCTGTATATGGATATGGATCATGTTTTTTTTATGGATTTGTTGTCAATTGATTGGGTAATCTGAAAATAAAACCTAAAGTGTTGCTAAATGAAGAGGCAGAAACACAGTTTTATCTACAAACTATTTTTTACAAACGTGTTTCTTAGTGTGGAAGTCAAAGGGTTAAAAAAAACAATCAAGACTTGAATCTTCCAGACATGGGAAACAGCCCCGTAATTAAGGACGAGAGACCTTCTCATTGAAGATGACGGCAGCGACGATGTAGGTGACGTTCTTCCTCAGAGTCGCGGGTTTGCTCTGATCGATGCCGACGTCACACAGAGTCACTTCACTGCCCTGACCGCTCATCATTATCTCCATCTGCTCCTCCAGCTGCCTCCGCTCCTCCTCCGTCACCTCCATTTCTGTGAAGACAAAAACCCACAATGACATGGATGTGTGAGATTCAGCTGCTCGTCATGTAGACGATTATATGAAAAAGTAAAAGAGCATTAAATAGAATATCTGTTTTCTGAGACATGCTTCTCCATAATCCACATTTAATCTTTTATTTCACCGTTACACTTATTTCACTACCTCACTCCAAATTCTGACTCCACATCTGAAGCAGAAATCAAGACTCATCAGACCAGGAAACACTTTTCCAGTCTTCTATGGTCCAGTAGTGGTACGTCTGCGCCAATTGTGGCCCCAGTATTCTGTTCTTAGCTGACTGGAGTGGCACCTGGTGTGGTCCTCTCCTGCTGTAGGCCATCTACTTCAAGATGTTCCTTCAGAAATCTTGTTCTGCATATCTTGGTAGTAACCAGTGATAATTAGAGTAACTACCTTTTAATTCATTCCCCTCTAACCTTTGACACAGCCAAGACATTTTCACTCAGAGAACTGCGCTCACTGGATATTTTCTCTTTTTCTGAGCTTTCTCTGTAGAGATGTGTGGAAATCCCAGTAGATCAGCAGTTCTTGACAGACCAGCCCATCTGGCACCAGCAACCACCAAAGTCCCTTAAATCACCTTTCTTCTCCATTTTGGTGCTCAGTTTAAACTTCAGCAGGTCGTCTTCACTAGGGGTGTAAAATTCTGTGAATTTTCGAGTTGAAAACTTTTCATCAGAATTAACACTTATTTACCAAACTGTAGGTTGGCTCTTAACGGGATTTTTAAATATAGCTTAGGAAAAGTAGTTTATCATAATCATTACCAAAACAACCACATTTCATGCAAATATACTTGAGAATATCTAAGCCAGTAATCAACAAATAGTGGCCCCAGGGCCACATCAGGCCCCCACAGCTTACCATGTGGCAGTCTAGTCTTGCTTGACAGAGCTTTACTTTACTTTAGGCAATTTTATTTATCCATTTTGGTTTTTACTGAATTACATATTTTAGCTGTGTTTTTTTTTTATTATTCTTTAAAACCTTTTATTAACATAAATCTCTTTATTTTGTGACACATTTATAATTTTTAATGTTGTGTTTCTTAGTGTTTTATTATGACACATGAATTATTTTTTTCTGATTTATACATGTTTATATTGTCCTCTATTCTTTTACCAAATTGTAGGTCAGCCCTTTGCGGGAATTTTATTTATTATTACTATTTTTTTATTTTACTCTAACTCTTATTTTATCGCTAGTTTTGGAGTTTTCTACATCATCTTCAGTGTTTCCTTAGTTTTTCACTCCAAAAGCTCTGTATAATCGAGGTCTTTAATACAGTTACTTTTCCTTGTTTTTGTTCAATATGGGTTTGTTTGTTCGGATTGGCTTTATTTATGCCTTCTTGCATCTTTTTTTTATTGTTGTTGTTGTTGTTTTTACACAAAAATTGTTTTTAAAATTTTTGTGTAAAAAGTGCTAAACAAATAAAGTTTGATTAATCTAGCAGTTGAAGGGGTGTACCTAATGAAGTGGCCGATGAGTGTATTTCACAATCGGTGGACATTTTGTTTTTCTGGCTTGTGCTCATAGTTTAAACAGTAAGATGATTAAATGTACAGTGTGTTATCACCGACATAACAATTATTATCATATCTGTTGCCATTCTAATTCTATAACATGAAGAAAATATTTTGGTGTGTGCCAAAGGAGAGCGGCCGTCACATCGTTTCACTCCAATTGAAGTTGATATTCGCTTCAGGACATTTCTGTTGTTTCTACAAAGTTCATTTAAACCGGATTCTCTGCCACAGCCTTCAATAATGTATTTAATATTGATTAACGCAATTATTTTTTTATGTACATATAAAAACCTCGTCTCGTTTATTGTCTCGAATAACAACCATCAGACAAAACAAAAACTAAATTAATGTGACTTTTAATACCTAAACAGTGGTTTGAGGTTGACTGTGAAGAGGATAATTAGATAAAGTCATTAGAAAAAGACTGACAGAGGTTAGCTAGAGACATCATTAGACAAAAACAACATTTTCACACATTTAAACATTTAAACAGGAAATAATATAATCCTAAAGATCCGGAAAATCAATATAATTAAACCTACAAACCTCCTTGTTTGTAAAAACCGTGTTATTATTCCATCCAGTCACTCTCAGCGACACCCACAATGGCTGAACCGGAAACATACATGCCTTTCCGGTCTTTGGATTTCAAAATAAAACATACTTATGGATTTATCGCTCAAACTATTTTTAAAGCACATTTCATAATTGCAGCTCAAAGTGTTTAGAAGAAAAAAAGATTTACAAAAGATAAAAAATATAGTTATTATTATAATAGTGGATTTTTCTTACAACTAATTAGCAAATAATAGCCCTGCAGAGGTCCATCTGCTCAGTGGTATTTAAAAAAAAATGTCGAAAACACTATAAGAATCCAAGCTCCGTCTATATCTGTGGATAAAGGAGGTAAAGGAGGTAATGTTGTTTCTTAAACTAGAAAAGATTAGCTTAACTGTAAAAGGCTGCTCCAATAAATTCCTTTAAAAAAAATTGAATTCTTTTTTTTTTAACTAATTTTACGCCCTTTCGACCTCCTCTCTAGACTGAAACCCCTTTATGCTCTTTTACTTTATTTTTCTTACATTTATTTTAATTTATTTGTTTGTTTTCTTAAATATTCACATTATTTCTTTCTTACTTTTCATTATAAACATCATTATGAACATTTAATTTGTGAGGTCCAATTTTAATATTCAATATTTCATCCTTTTTAACTCTTTATTCTACATCAGTATTATTTACTCAACTGGTTATCAATATTTGCTGATTCATTTTTATTTTAATTTATTTATTTTTCACATTGAGAGTGTTATTTGGTCTTATTTGGTCAATAAAAAAAGGGATGATGTTTTTACTACTCTGTAATATTCTCTTTTGATGATTCTCTTCCTTTATAAAAAGATTTAATCTAAAAAAGGCTGAAAGAAAATCTAAAATGATTAAGAGTATAGAGATAGGAAATATTTGAGCATGATCATAAATATAAGTAAATACCTAAATATAATAGAATGTCAAACAATATAATCTAAAACTTAAAATTAACAAAAAAATAAAATAAAATTGACTCATTAGCAAGTAACTAAATAATTGTTGTGAAAATTACAAAGTTATACTCCTTTGTCACACTGGGTTGGGTAGATTCAACAACGCGTTAGAAACATCCCTTGGTAACTAGGGATTAGTCGAAAGGTCACCACAAGTCAGTAGGTTACTGCTCAACACTGATAATGGGACTAAAGAGTATGTTAATATTTCTGTCATACATGACGACTTGTTTTTTCTTTATTTCCCTTTGCTATATTTTACTGTTCCTGTTTATTTTGAAATCTTCTTCCGGAAGTCACATTTCTGTAGTCCCTGTACTCAGTGTGTTGTAACGTGAAGTAAGGTCAAACAGAGGCTGTTAAATTAGCTAACATTGGCGTCCTAGTGAGACAGCATGATGGACACGTATATATTAATAATATCAAATTAATACTTTGTTATTATGCCTGAGTTAATGTTTTATTAGTCTGAAAACCCGGAGTATCGAGCAGGTAAGCTAACTCACTTTTACAACCATAACTGTTATGCTAACACTCAAAGCTTTCTTTTAGTTTAATGTTACTTTAGTTTGTGGATAATTTCAATTTTCCTACTATTCCAACACAGGCTCTAATTTAACGCGATGTCGACACTCCGATAAGGTTCCGATTAAAAGGATCCGATATCGATTAATCCATTCAGTGGTGTAACGGTTTTAAAAGTGACCGTGTGAAATGATGACTGATCAGACAATCAGTCACTCTTTGAATTTACCAAAATAAAACTTAAAATTACTTTATTTAACGTGTTTTCAGAGTACTGAGTATTTTTAGTACACTCTGCATGTTGCTAAAAAAAAGACAACTGCGTTTTAAAAAGTTAATTATTTATTTATTGGGGTAGGAAACAGGTCGACATTTAACCAAAAGTAATAGTTATAAACACAAATATATGTAGATGTGAAGATGTCATAACAATCATGTTTTGTGCACTCTGAATTGTAGTTTTATTTGCTTTATTTATCTCACACTTTAAAAAACAAATTCATATGTACACCAAATTACTGTACATGTTAATCAAATAAACTGAAAAGCATAGAAGTATATAAAAACATGTATGTCAACACAACAAACCAGTTTGGGAAGCCACAAAAAGAAGCAGAAAGCTGATCCAGTCCTGCCCCTTTCTTACCAATCAGATCATAATACTGAAACAAAATTCTAATTCTTCACTAGCTTTAATGTTTCAGAGAAACAAAACAAAATATATGCATGGGTAATAGCCCCATTTACAATCTAGAGTCAATATTTATAGAAAATAAATAAATCTCTGCAAGCACCTGGAAGCACAACCACAACCTCTTATAAACCTCCCAGAGAGCAAACCAAAAACACGCTAACAATAAATAGATTTAAAAATAAGAATAATAAAGTAATATGTACACACACATGCATACACATTCCCTCATCAAATAGAAAAAGTAAAAAAATAATGTCTCTCACAGCACCTGCTGCAAACACATTATAAACATAATCTCTTATTCTCTGATGTTATACGCCTATATAGTGTATTTTAGCCAAGTATATAATTCATACCTTTAAAGTAATGCCTCTTTTTAGATTGATTTCAAAACTGCTCCAGCTTTAGCACCATAAAAAAATTAAACACAAAAATAATCCTCTTCATAATATAACTGTTCTAAACTAAATTTAATGTTGCTAAATATAATTATCTGCATCTATTAATAATAGTCAATGTTGTAATATACAGAATTTATGTTACTTATGTGCTAATGTGTTGTGTTGGTATAAAACCATAATTTGTTTAATTACTTGTGTGAATCATTAATGCTTGTCTGTAGTGTAATTTAGATATTTTTATACTATAGTACATTTTTAAAGTTATACACAGGCTGCTTTACTCCAGAGTTTGACTCCACAAACAGAAATGTTCATACTTTTAAGATTTGTGTGGACGATCAAACAAATGAAATTATGTTCTCCCCTCAGGTTATAGCCCCCTTCTCTGCCTTTGAAAAGATGCTCAGTATTTGATAGGGATGCACAATACTAACGGTTTGATCTCGGTATCAGCCAATATCAGCCTAAAAAGTTAAGTATTGGTATCGGCCGATATTTAAATTTTTGCAGATATTTACAGCCAGTATATCGGCCACAGATATCGTCCATATATCAGCTGGAATATCAGCAAATGACACCAATATAAAATATTGATGCACCTTCTCATCACTGTATGGGTACATCTTAAAATCAAGGTTTTCATTTTTACAAGAGTTAAATGCTGTTTTTCTTGTTTTACATCTGTTCCTCACAAAAATATACTGTAACACTGGAAGAAACAAGTCCATTTTTTTTAGTACATAGCTTGTGCTCTTGACCAGAAATATCTGTATCGGCGATAATGAATTAAATAATATCGGCATATCAGGATATCGGCATAAACCCAATATCATGCATCCCTAGAATTTGACCAAACAATCATCTGTGCAGTGCAAAGATCAGTGTCTGTGGCAGAGGTGGAAACAGCAGCATCACATTAAAACATGTGTTTGATGTTGTAGATACAGAGAAACCTGCGCTGCTCAATTTTCTCTTCATAACAAAATCACATCAATAAAGCAACACAAATAATAACAATAACAATAACAATAATATTAATCGTGTCATAAGTGTTAATACAATCTTATCAGTTACTCCTTTTATGTGTGGTATTTTGGTTCCCTGTCATCTCACCATGGTGTGTTTTTCCCTAAACAGTCAAGATCCTCCCTTGGTCCTTGGTTCTGCCACTTCAAGGGACTTGTCAACCAATCAGAGAGAATCCTACAAACCTACAGCTACAGAAAAATTGGGGATTACAGGCCATTAGTAGGATCAAACCCCAGAAATCTAATGAAGATCAGAACTGTCGTTTCTTTGGGAAGCTCTGGATTAAATCTCAAGATTCGTCCGTTGATTCATCACACATTCAGGGATCAGCGCTATCTTCAGAGTGTCTTCATCTTTTCTGTGACAGATGTTAATTTAACTGGAAGCTCCTGAAATGCTGGACCTGTTGTGTTGTTCAGATTCAGCCAGTCATCTGGACGTCTGTCGCAGCAGCATCTAGTGTACAATAAGAGAACTGCAGGTGAATTTACTTAAGTGGCACAGCTTCCAGTCGGCCTGGTGTTTGTATTTTCTGTTCGCGTAGAGGCTCCTTGGTCGTGATGGTTCGCCACAGTAAACTTCAGAAGCAGGTCCTTGCTCTGTACCGACAGTTCCTGCGGGCCGGCCAGGACAAACCGGGCTTCATCCCCCGAATCCGAGACGAGTTTAGGGAGAACGCTCGCATCAAGAAGACAGACGTGATGCACATTGAGTATCTGTACCGACGAGGGCAGAGGCAGCTGGAGCAGCTGAAGGACGTCAACACCAAACAGCTGGGCTCCTTCTCGAAACCTGGAGACAAGAGCTGACCTCAGACTCAGGAAGCTCCACAGGACCCTGAAGACACCAACATTTACCTCACAAAGACTTTAGAAGTGGAGTTGAGAGGCAGCGTTCATGTCCACTGAGGACATAACACTTACCACAAAGAACCTTGTAAACATGAAAAGAAAATGTTATGTATGTTGTAAGAAATCTAAAGAACTCCAGCAACACCTGAGGTTCAGAAAACAACTTTATTAGACTGCCTGAACTACACATGTTGCTGGAGCTCTTCTGGTTTCCTCAAGACTCTTTCATTCTCCGTGCACCCTGAAAGTGGATGAAGTTGAGCCAGAAAATGTGACATTTGTTTGAGAATAGATGTTGGAACAAATGCAGCAAAAACTGGAGTGGAACTGTTCACTCTGATTGTTGAGACTTGTGGATCAAAACTAACTTGATGTTCCAAAATAAAAATCACTGTGTTTATGAAACTACAATAATTGTAACTTTATTTGTGAAGGTTTACATGGTGCTGTGTGCAGAACATCAACTACCCAAGAGAACAAAAACACAACAGCAGAAGAACCTCACAAAAAGTAAAAAATACAGTCTTGCTGAGATCAAAACGTGTGTTCAGGCATGTTGAATGAAGCCACAGCCTGCCAATAGATGGACAGCACCAGCACTAGCTGGTTTTCACGCTGTCAGCCATTTTCCATCATCATAATCGAGAACTATTTGGATTCTTGCATAACTTTTTTACTGAGGGCCACCAATGAAAACATGAAAGGATGACTGAGCTGTTGAGGGACATACCTTGAGTGAATTAGAGTAGGTGGGATAGATACAATGACGGTAAAACACATCTTTTATTGTTGAAAATTCTTATGGAAAAACAGCCTGCATCACAGCTTTTGATCAAGATATGGCTAACAGTCATTCATTGTAACAGATTTTGGGGCAGCCAGTCAGATTTCAGGGCGACCTGGTTGGCCAAGACCATCAGTAAATGGGTCCCTGGTCAAGATGGCAATGGCACCAAGGTCAGAAAAATCCTTCCAACCATAGGTATCAACAAAATCTCAGCCACTGGAGAGCTGGGGTGTCCAAACTGTTTTTAATGAGGGCCATTACAAAAAATAAAATCCCTGATTTTTTTTGCCACTAACTTTGTTTTACGTTTTCCTTCTCAAACAAAAAAAAAAAACTCCAAGTGACACAAAAGTGACATAAATCAAGTTTTGCCTTTATCTTATCAAAATATATTCCCAAACCAAATAGAATTTCCCTTTTAAAGTTAAAGTGCATGTCATAAAATGTTGATTATGTAGTTTGTCCAAATAAACACTGAAAGCTGAGCTATTTTCACAGAATATTAACATTGAACTCTCTGATTAATTTATAATCTCATTTAAAAAAACAAATATTAGCCTAAACGTGTGCTTGTTCAAGACCTGATGGGGCCTTCTATCATAAAAACTAATTTTTCAGTATTTATATTTTCAAACATTGCAACTTACAGTTGGAGTAAGTCAGGAAAAAGCCTTGATTGTAATTGTTAAATCTTCTGCAGGAAATGATTTGTATTAATCGATTTAGTCGATGTATTGTCCAGCTCTTATGAGTAGTAGCCCCAACAAGAGCCCCTCTACTTGGCCATCCCAAAATCTTTAACGAGTAGCTGAATGTCTGGTCATTAATGGAAACTGTGATGTAGGCTGTTATTTTCTATAAACATTTTCAATATGCATGAGTGAAAGATTAACTTCATCTGTTATTTACCCACACATCTGAACTTTCTGTTACTAAACAAAACTTCAAGGGTTCTGCAATAAGCAGAACTGAAGCGGGTACAGGGAGTTATTACTTTTAATTTATCACAGTTATTAGTTCATCTGGTTTTACATCTATGACCTGCAAGGCTTGAATGTGTGTCAATAAACTGATAACATTAAGCAATATTTTGAAGATTCTCAGTAAAATATATATTTCTAGATTGAAACAGATGATAGTCAAATTTTATTTTATTGGGTTTGAGCAGAAAAAGCACTGATAAGTGGTCATGACTAACAAAAGAGGCTGTTTTTCACAGGTTGCATTTATCGTAGACTGTAAAAGCCTGTAACGTGGTGGAGGTCGTTCATGCAGTGACCGCTGGGGGGCAGTCGGGGTAATTGAACGAAAGGCTGAAACCAACGAAGAAGAATGAAAGTAAACAGGAAGTGAGACCTCTGACGGACTCAGGAGCTCTTCTAATTGCTTTCCATTTTACCTCTAAAATATAGATGATATAGCTGCCATTCTCTGAAGCCTGTGACTTTATTAGGTTTTATTTTCGTCTAAATTGTTCTCAGTTTTGTGTTTTTGGCGTTTGGTGTCGTTTTTCCATGATGTCGGGGTCGGTGAACTCAGGAGGGATGAGTAACGCCCAGTTATTCCAGCAGGTGAGAACATTCATACCACCTTTCAAACGACCAGGGTCGCGATATTTGTCTCAGTGTTTAATGATTTGTTATTCTGCGAAAAAGAAAAACAGTAATAGTTAAAGTCTTGTCTCGTGGTGTAGGTGTTTGTAAGCGAAACTGTTAAAACTGTATTTCCGGGGAACCTTTCTCAGTCAGTAAATCTGATCGTCTCGCATGAGAGTGAATTTGTGTCGAACTTGATCAAACGATTTCAGCCACTCTCTGAATAAGTATAAAAAACATTCAAATGCAGGGGCGGCAGGTAGTTCACATAATCGCAGTAAGAAGGTTGCTGCAGTGTTAATTTTGTTGACTAATTATTTTTGCCATAGTTTCGTCATCTTCTTCCCCTGACGAAAACTAGACGCTAACTAAAAATAATAAGTGAACATGGACAAAAACTAAAACTAAATTAACTGACATATTCGTCTACAAATTAAAACTAGACTAAAATGTTTGACAGAGACTTAATCCATTCAGACCTAATTTGGTCATGTAGAAAATAGGGACAAGTTAGGAATATATCCAATCACAGCTACTTTGGTTGTGTGGAAAGGTTGAATGAGTTAAAAGGGACATCCAATCACAACTGCCTTAGCTTCATGGTGGCGGGATAAGTTGGGGATCAATCCAATCAGAGCTCCTCTCTTTATGAATTGATATATTCATGTAGAGCAGGTTCACTGTTTGTTGTCAGTTCTGGTATTGTAACTGAGATGCTCTGCCTGGTAGCCTAAATAAAGGTGACTGCATTTCACACAAAAGTTAAACTTGTTTCTGTTCATTTATACATTCAGACTTTACTAGCATTCAATACAGGGTTATTAGATGTTTCATTTTATCCAAGTGTAAAACAGAAATTCAAGGAAAGGAAAAAAAAAAATGCTTTACCCTTTACACTTCATACTTTAGTCGACTAAATTTACAGTAGATTTTGTCGACCAAAATGTTGTGAATTTCTTCAACTAAAACTAGACTAAAATCAATCCGATTTAGATGACTAAATTATGACTAAAACTAAAATATATTTTAGGCAAAAGACTAACTAAAACTAAATCAAAAAGTGATGTCAAAATTAACACTGGGTTGCTGGTTCCGTCCCTGTGTCGGTCACGGCTTTTCTGTGTGGAGTTTGCCAGTTCTCCTTGTGCATACGTGGGTTCTCCTCCCACAGACCAAAAACATGCTCTTTAGGTTGATTGGTGTCTCCAAATAGCCCTTAGGTATGAGTGTGAATGTGAATGGTTGCCCGTCTGTTTATGTGGCCCTGTAATTGCCTGGCGGCCAGTTCAGGGCTCCAGCTCCTGTGATTCTCAAAGGGATAAATGGTATAGATAATAGGTGAATGTATGTAAATATGTAAATGAGAGCAAAAATTTTATTATTATTACAATTCTTTTAAAAGTTTCAGTTTTGTGAAGTTTTTCCTGTCTGTTTAAAGAAGGTAAAATGACCTTGGGGGAGGGGGGGAGATTAAATAATCTTTGTTATTATGATTGCCAGTGGCTGGAATTGGGTTGTAATTGGCTGAAACCTGGCAGGCACTTGGCAGGAAGAGGAATACTGAAACAGCTATATCTGTTTATTGTCTACAACTAAATATTTGCATTATATTAAGGGGCATTTTCTTTAAAGAGGCAAAACACATTTGTCCATGAGCTGAGAGTTAGTTAAGGTATCATGTTCTTCTGCTCTCCAGGCCCCTTCTAACAACATTAAAACCACAGAAAATATTTTTTTGCAGGACATGAAACCTTTAAAGTTCCAGGGGTTCATTGTGAACTTAGAAAATCCACTCTTGGCTTCTGTGCTCCAAAAATGTAGATCAATTTACCACAAAGACTCAAGATTGACACTCTTGTGTCTCTTGGGCAATGTATAAATGCGCGCAGCAGATGGACCTTCCTGATTCAATGTCTGTAATCAGACAGCTCAATCTTGCCAAGTTCTGAACCACAATGGCTGTGCCTGGCCCAAAGCGGGACGGCCCAATCAGAGTCTTTTAGAGCAGGAAGAGGTGAGAGAGATGAGTGAGACGACAGCAGGAAGTGACTGCACCCACAGAGATTAGCATAGATGCTCACAGCTTCAGCAGCAGTTTTATCAGATTTTGATCACAATTCTGTATTAAATAAAAAACAAATAACACTACAAACGCTAAGATATTTTTGCTCTTCTTCTGACATGTTTTGACAAGAATTTGTCTCACAAAGTGGCTCACGCTCTGTAGTGCAGTAGTGCCTGCCTACTGCATTATGTGACAGGACCGTAAAAAAAGGTGATCGACGGAACGATCATCCAATTACCCTCAAGATATGCTTCTCCCCAAACACTTTCTATGGGCTCTTTCCCAAATGGACTAGTGAAATATCTTGAACGGTCCATCTGGTGTGTCAGGTTAGGCAATGTAAGCCAATGACTGCAAAGCATTTTAACATTACTGTGCAGAGGGATCTGCCTGATTCGATGTCTGTGGTCAGGCAGAGCCATCTTGCCAACCTCACATCTACAACGACTGTGAGCGGCACAAAGAGGCACAGCCCAGCCAGAGCCCAGTAGAGCAGGAAGAGGTGAGAGAGACGAGTGAGACAACAGCAGGGAGTGACTGTTCACACAGAGATGAGCAGTTTTATTAGATCTGGAACACATTTCTTGATTAAATGAAAACAAACAACAACTCTCCAAACCTCTAGAAATGATACTTGGTGTCTCCATTTCCAACTTGTTTTGCTTAGAGTTTGTTTTACGAAGTGGTTCATCCTCTCTCCTTTACCCTGCGGCAATAAACCAGGCATACTATATTATCTGATTGGCCCATAATAAATGTTGATTGACAGAATGATCATCCAATCACCTGCAGGATATGTTCTGAATGGTTCTGCCCTTCCCAGACACTTTCTATGGGCTCTTTCCCAGATGGACTAGTGAAATATACTGAATATTCCATCTGGTGTGTCTGGTTAAAAACTCAGTATTCTTTTTTTTTTATAGTTTTAATTGTACCTTTTCTCTGACTCAGTGTCATTGAAAATGAGGGAAACCTCATGTAATGGGAAGAATTACTTCTTCTTTGAGGCTCCAGGACAGTAAATTTGAGGAAATTTGGAAAAAGTAGAGAACGTATATTTCCCTGAAATGCCTGACGTATGTTTAAGGAAAAATAAGAACGTTTTCTCTCTGTATCTTTATATGACAGTATGATAGGACCCCTTGCTCTTTTCTACTTTAAGCTGTAATAAGATGTGTATTGCTATTTTATTAAAGAAGGAGAAAAAAAAACCTGGGTCAGACTGCGTGAATGAAAAAAGAAAGAATGTAACCCAGGAAGACCATATCTATGTTATACAATGATCCTTACAAAAGAAAAAGTCTTAAAAAAAGAAAGAAAATTTGGGAAACCTCAATGATTTTTGAGATTTAAATAAAGGACAATTAAATGAACATGTGCTTGTGTAAATATAATTGGATGTATCTGTGAGGGTTCTGTATTAACTCTCTAACCCTCCTGCAGGTGGCACTGCTGCGCTGGCTGAACTCTCAGAGTGAAGAGGACAGAAGCTCTCTGGCCACCATGACGGGCATGCAGGTCGCCAAGGAGCTCCTGAATCGGGTCACTGGACAGGACAAAGTGGACGCCTACAAGGTACCAGGGTGCTCTCTGAAACAAGGTTCAGCCAGTGAGATTTCTGAGTGGGAGACTGCATGTGTCATATTTTCAGTTTAATTCACTTCAGTCAAGTCAAGTCAGTTTAACAGAAGAATAACAGAAAAGCCTTGACGAGAACAATGAGATTCATTTGGAGCAATTAGACCTGCCAGCGTAGTATCAGCCCCTAAACTTTATAAACACCTGACTCAGGGTCAGAGTCAGCTCATTACGGGACACCTTGGGTTCTGTGAGAGTGTCAAAATGTGTCAAACCTGCGCTCTCTTTCTTCGTCTTTCTCTCTCCTTATTTTAATTATATTTTCAATTAGCACCGACCTCAGAGAGGAGCTCAACATAACTGATTTGAGAGAAACACAAAGCACTTGTGCCACAATGAAAGTATCAGTGAAGAGACTCCAGACCTGACTCAAATCTCAGCACACCGCTGAGGAGTTACATAACCCACCACATGGACCTTCATTATTACAGCTTTGCCACCTCCAGTGGGCCCAGGCTCCGTACATGCAAGCTCCAGGTAGTGACAACACTGATCCTACCTTCTCTACCACAAGGCCTCTCTCAGATCCTCAATGGTATGATGTCACAGTGTAAGGTCTATTCGGGGGTCCTGAGGGAACAAGCCGTCTCAGGCAGCTACTGGTGCTATAAACAGGAGTGCCCTGATGCAACAGACTTTGTTGTCATGGGCATAGATTTGCTCTGACATGTAGAGGAGACATATGAACACACTAAAGGGCATATAAAACACGTCTAAGATGACCTCTTTGACCCTTGAGGCCCCTTTAAAATTATGATAACACATTTTGCTCTTTGCTTCCAAAAGGCCCCTCTCATAAAAGTGTAATATGTATATTATATATAGATTTTTTTTTCTCTTTCGCCAAATCAAACCTTTTCAACAACTTTAGACCCAACCATAGATGTAATTTTTTTGATTTACAGTATTTTTTAAATTCTTTTTTTTACTCCTTTTGTCATAAGAACCCCAGATTTTTTAATGGAAAAAAACATAAAATATGCAATATTTTCCAAAAATCAGGTGCAAAGTGGAATATTTGGGATGAAGTTATTACATCCTTGACCAGACTGACAATTAATAACAAGATTTATTTTGATGCATCATTATTATTTTTAGAGCAGTGAGGGTTTCTTAAAAAAACTTCCACTTTTTACCCTTAGGTCTCAAAACAGACCCACTCATAAAAGTGTAATAAAAATATGATATATATTTTTTTTTACTTTCGCCACATCTAATCTTTAACTTCAGACCCAACCATAGATTTAAAGTTTTTTAAAATATTAATGAATTTATGCCCTTAAATTTAGAATAAAATAATTCAAATGAGCAGAATGTGCCTGTTTGGTCCCTGAAGGTTCCTCTAGGGTAAATTTGATTTTAAAGAATTTCACATTTTGCTTTTGTTTGATTAAAATCAATCTTCCCAGCCTATTGTCAATCATCTACTTGTATTATTTGTTTGCTTTTTCAGAGGGAATGCATCCTGGGCATCTCCCAGTTCATCAAAGACCACCCCCGAGCGTCGCAGGCTCAGATCAACGCAGAGGTGGAGAAAAGAGTTTTGATTTTTGCCGCTCAGGTCAAAGCTCTGGAGACGGCCCCGCTGTTCTGAAGGAACCTTTCAATATGTGAACCAAAAGTTTAAAAATGATATATATTCCGACTGAATCTGTATTATCATTCCTCTTTTTAAAAGTTTGTTATATATTTTACAGATATTTGTATAATTATTTTATGTTTTAATGGTAAGCCTATTAAGTAATCGCTCTAATCAGAATCCACTGTGTATTCAGAGAGAACAAACCCTTTTTGCACCGAAAGAGTTTAAAGTGGGTGCAACTGTATTAAACAAGCAGAGCCCTGTATGTTTTGTTATAAAGAACCACATTGTGAAACTTCAAAAGTGCACAATTTAGCTGTTGTCAACGGTTTTTTGTGTTGATGCCTTAATGTTGGTCACTGTTTCTTCAACATGCTCCACACATTCAGGACAGGAATGCTCACCTTCACAGGACCACGTGGACAATGTAAACCACCACGACTCTTTGAAATAAAAGCACATCTGTTAGCACTCAGTTTTACGGCACTGTTCCTTAAAATATGTTCATACTAAGTTTCACTTCACTGACTGAAGTGTAGAAGAGGGGACCTTGATTCTTAAGACATTCATTAGATTAACACCACAGTCTTTAGTAAGTATCAACAAAGAAATGTACTACATTTATTGCACATTGGAAAAAATGTCGTCTGGTTTGGTGAGTCTGGATTTCTGCTGCAACATTCAGATGTTAGGGTCAGAATCTGGAGCAACCAACATATAAGCGTGGATCCATCCTGACTTGCTTCCGTGGCTCAGGCTGCTGGTGGTGTGATGCTGTGGAGGTATTATCTTGGCACACTACAGACTCCTTGGTACCAACTGAGCATCATTTAAACTCCACAGTCTACCTGAGTACTGATGCTGAACATGTCCATCCCTCTATGAGCACAGTGTACCCATCTGCTGATTGCTTATGATTTGCCATGTCACATGGGTTCTCTCCAGGCACTCCAGTTTCCTCTCACAGACCAAAAACATGCCTGATAGGTTAATCGGTGACTCTAAGTTTTCTTCTAGGTATGAATGTAAATGATTGTCTGTCTCTCTATGTGGCCCTGTGATTGGCTGGTGACCGGTTCGGGGTGTACCCTGCCTCTCGCCCAATGTCAGATGAGATAGGCTCCAGCCCCCTGTGACCCCGAAGGGGAGAAGCAGTAGAGATGATGGATGGAAGTTTATTTAAAGGCACCGTTGATGCTTATATAAATATAAAACGCTCTAAGGGGTTAAAATATAAAATAAAATATTACAAAAAGTTAGGACACTGATGTGAAAAAGGAAGTGATTTTAAAAGCTGAAACCTGAGAAATCTCCTCAGATATAGAGATACACAAACTAACTACAATCCTCTTTATTTGGATTACAATTTATCCAATCAGAGACTACGGTTAATAATTCTCACCTCCCGTAGGCTGGAAGCTTAAAAACTACAATGCGGCGTTAGACTTATGAGACTGAGTCTCCCGGCGGTGTGGTGAAGGTTAAACAGAACAGTTTCACCTCCGAGTATGTTGAATTAATATGAAGTTATGATGTGAACGGAGGGGCGCTCGGTTCGCTCCACTGTCCAGCCCGGTAAAACGCGCGTGCGCAGCAGGGTCTTTTTTTCTCCAGCTGGAGATTATTTTGGTGACGTCACCATACAGTAACACCAACCGACTTCTGGTTCACCAGAAATTATTTCAAAATAAAGGTTCGTGCTATTGCTGCTTCAGTCACTGTTTTATGATCAGTTATCTCCTGCTGTCCCTCCTGACGCATTTATGTGATTATTTTGCAGTTTTTTAAATTGACTTTTTGTCTTACTCCCACTGTCTTTGCTTTACATTACTTACATTCTCTACTTATGGTAGAGAGTAGTACCTGCACTCTTGAACTATGAAGCCATGCTGTTGTAACACGTGCAGAATGTGTCTTGGTATTGTCTTGCTGAAATAAGCAGGGCTGTCACTGAACAAGACATCATTTTGATGGCAGCATATGCTCCTCCAAAACCTGTGTGTACCTTTCAGCATTAATGGTGACTTCACAAATGTGGAAGTTACCCATGCCACGGGCACTAACACACCCCCATACCATCAGAGATGCTGGCTTTTGAACTTTGCACTGATAACAGTCTGGATGGTCCTTTTTTCTCTGTATCTCTAGATTCTCTGAATCTTTTGATGATATTTTGGACTGTAGATGATGAAGTCCCTAAATTCCCTGAAATTATACGTTGAGAAATGCTCTTCTAGCTCTTCTTCTTTGACTATTTGCTCACACGGTTGTTCACAAAGTGGTGAACCTCACCCCATCCTTGCTTGCAAATAACTGAGCTTTTCCGGGATGCTCCTTTTATACCCAAACATGACATTCACCTGTTTCTAAATAACCTGTTCACCTGTGGAGCAAAACAGTAGTTTAGAGCATTCCTCAAATTTCCCAGTGCTTTGTTGCCCGTCTCAGCTTTTTTGTCATGAGTTGCAGGCATCAAAATCCAAACTAGAAAGCACTCGGAGAGCACAAACCTCCGCCAAGGTAGCTCACATATTGTTGTTACATCTATAAGCAATAGTTCCATGATAAAGTTACCATCACATTATGATTCCTTGCCCTGAAAACCCACACCTAACTCTCAGAATCATGTTGATATCATTATTAGTTAGACAATTATTGAGCAAAAACCATGGTTCGCTAATGGTGCTTATCTAGATCACAAAAGATCATTTTTAAGCTGGGCCATTACTAACATCTCCTGAAAATTTCAGAAATTTCAAATCCATCCAGTAGTTTTTGCGTAATCTTGCTAACAAACAAAAAATAGACAAAAAAAAACAAACAAACAACCAAACATCTGTAATGGAGGTAATGAGTGAATATTTGCAACAAAAAATCAGTGAGGTTTAACAGTTTTTTAACATTACACATCATGTCTTTGTATTGGATTAAATTAAATATATAACGAAAAATATTTTCACACAACGTCTCAACCTCATTTGAATTGGTGTTTTTATCTTTTTTTTTGCCTTACCAGTTAAAAAAAAAAAGATTTTATTTTGAAATAGGTGACCGGAAGTAGTGGGAATCCGTGCTAAATTCGGTCTGGTTGAGATTCCAGTCGAGTTTACAAGGAGAGAAATATCTGAGGACACACTTTACTGAGCTAGGACTGCTGGGTCAAACAGAAGAAACAGTTGAAGCCACAGTTTCTCTGTTTACCATCATTTACGTAGAAACTGAAATCCTCAGCGGCAGACATTTTGGATCCGACCGTTAGGGTGAACCCGCCGTTGTGACTGTGGACCATCAGCTGGGACGGGAATGGCTCGGCCGAGGAAGAAAACCTCTCCGGGGCGTTTAGCATGAGGCTCTGTGGAGGGAAGCGTCTGGAACACAGCACTGGAAGCTACATTACTGACAAAAAGAAGAAGAAACAGAGAAGCCGGAGGGGGAGTAGAGTTTTGAGTGTGACAGTTGTTCGGTGACATTTGATTTACTCCAGCAGAAGAAGAGGAAGAAGAGCAGGACGATGGGAGGAAGAGTGGAGCTGCTGCTGCTGCTGGAGATCTGCTGCCTGCTGCTGCTGCTGCTGAGCGGAAACTCACACTGCAGAGGTGAGGAGGGTACACTGGGGTACTATGAGGGACGAAAATTAAGGTGATGGTACTGTTGGGGTACACAAGGTTATTAATGGCGTGGAAGAGTACTATAAGGGTACACATATGGTGATTAAGGGCACTGAGTCTGGGGAGGGTACAATATGGGTGATGAAGGGTTGTCTTAGGGTTTAATCAGGGATACATTAAGGGTATAGAGAGGGTGACCAAGTGTACCAAAGGGCTAGGGTTAGGGATGATACTATGGGGGTTAAAGTAGGCAGGTAAAAAAGTTGCAGTGAAGTATGGAGGGGTCCTATGAGGGTCAGGAAGAGTAAAATGTGGGTATATGAAAGTACATGTAGAGTAAGAAATGTCACACTAAGGCCATAAGGTTGGGAAGGTTCCAAGAAAGGTGCAAATCTGTTGATTAAAGATAATCATACAATTGGAGACAGGTAGAGGGTACAAAGAGGGTGTGATTAAGTTGTGAAAAAGTACAGTAACAGAACTGAGTGTGGATACTAGTACAGTACAGTACAGACTGTGTAAGTACTCATACACTGAGGGTTAGGGATGGGAAACACAGTACTTCATGATACAACATGCAATACATGGTCCACAATAACGATATAATCATGATACAGCAATTTTATGATAATCGAAATATTGCAAAGTTAATGTAACAGTATGTCACAATAATCAATTTTGTCTCTCCATTTTATGTTGTAGAAGCCAAAGTGTATCCATACTTTGGATTTTAAGTGGCTGGGCAGGGTTGAACAATTTCAGGAAAAGATGTAATTGCGATTTTTCTGGCAGATATTGCGATTGAAATTTTCTTCAAATCAAGCTTCAGTGCAGTATTCACTATGTTTACAATATAGACAACAGCTAATCAGCTAATACTCATGATAAATAATCTGTTTTCATTATTTAAGGGATACTCCAACTTCTACTCCTAAACAGAGGATTTGTGTTGTTGGCCTGCTTATCAGCACTTCCGTGGTGGAGATGTGACATTTGTGAGCGAGTCGACTCTTTTGAATGGCTCTTTTAAGTGACTGATTCGCAGTTGTGAGTAAGCTGTTCATTTGCGAGCCATTCTGAAATACAAATTGCCTGCAAATTTGTAAAATAGTTGACACAACAGATCCTGGGTCAGTCAGGAGCGCTGCAAAAAATTGCAGCTTTGCCGATCACATGATTGCGTTGTCCGAAATTGCGATTTTGATCCGAAAATGATAAATTTTTCAGCTCAGTGGTTGGGACATCCATCCTTCAGTGTACTTCTCTTCACCCCTGATGTCCATCATTTTCGCTCTGTAAACTTTCTCTTCTTTGGCTGGTAATTTCCATTCAAGTTTCACTCATTCAAGTGTGGAGGAGCCAGCAAGTAGTGTCTTGGGAAGAAAAACCAACAGGAATATACAGCATATTTAGAGCCATATTTACTTCGTTAAAGTATTAATATTTGGTGCCAGCATATCAATAATCATATCGCAGGAGAGAGGACGATGATAATCGCTGAATCTATTTTTTGGTGAGGACAGGTACTATACGGGTGAGGTTAGGGTAACAGTGGGTACAGTAATGGTAAATAAGGAGTTACTATGAGGTCTGCAAAAGGTACAATTAATGACCAAGTGTACCAAAGGGGTGCACAACTAGGGTAAGGAAGGATACTATGAGGGATAAAAGAGCATTAAAAGTGGGGAAGGGCATAATGAGGGCACAGTGAGGGTACAATCAGGTTTACAGAAGTTACAATGAGGGTGCAGAGGGGTAGTATGAGGTGAGGATGGATCCGCACTGAAAAAACTCAGATCTTAGTGAGAGTATTTGTCCAATGTCAAGCCAAAAATACCTCACTGTTTCATTGGCAGGTATTTTCTTATCATTACAAGCAATTTAATGCCTTACTTTTGCCTTTTATTTTATTTAGTAAGACATTTATCTGGACTTGCTAAGTGAATGTGGATTAGAATTAGTGTTTTTAATATTTCTGACTTGAAAATAGACAAACACACTTGCTGAGATCTGAGTTTTTGCAGTTCATGAAGGTGAGAAATGGTCAAGTAAGGCCGTTGGGTTAGGAAGTTTCCAAGAAGGGTGCAGATATGTTGATAAAATGTACAATAAGAGTAGGGATAGGTGCAGTGACCTTACAGTAAGGATAAAAAAGGATACTCAAAGTGTTAAGACAGTAATATGAAGAGGTACAATCAGTGTATTATTAGGTTGTAAAAATGTACAGGAGGAGAGCAACAAGAGTGTGGAAGGGGTCCAGGGGGTACAATAAGGATGAAGAAGGATACTATAAGATCAATTAGAGCATTCAGGGAAAGGAGGAAGGAAACTATGAAGGTACAATATGAGTGAGGAGGGGTATGAATGAAGAGAACAGTAAGAGTAAGGAGGAGTACACACCGAGGACAAGCCAAGGGTACAGTCTGAGTGAGGAAGGGTATTATGGGTAAAGAGAACAGGCAGGCTGAGAAGGAGTGCACTGATGCTGAGAGTGAGGGTACTATGAGGGCAAGGCTGACTACGCCGAGTCTCAGCGGGGGTTAGTCAGAGTGTGTGCAGGGTAGAAAGACACACTGAGGACACAAATAGAGTGAGAAAGGGAAGGATACGATGAGGGCTAGGGGAACAGAGTGGGTGAGAAAGGGTTCTGTGAGGGTACATGTGGGATAAACAAAGAAAATATGAGGGTGAAGAGGACTAAGAGGATGAGAAGAGCAACTCAAAATGTGTGCTCTTGTGCTGACACTGTTTCTCATCACTGTCTGAGCAGCCACTCTGGGTTAGCTTACTACTCCCATCATAATGCTGTATTATAGTGTAAGGCAGGGGCCGATATGTGCAGCCAAAACATCGTCCATGTATATCACCAAAGTGTTCGTATCTGCCAATATGATTATCATTTTTGAGGCAATTTTCTGCCAGTAAAGATATGGTTTCAATACTATTGTGCATCCCTAAAATGTAGCACACCCACTGTACTTTCACTGAGCGTCTTGTCAAGTTTTAAATCGTGGAGTCCGAGCACAGCCGCCAAAAGGCTCAAATTCACTAAGTGAAACACTAGTGTAGTCCTCTGTAGTGACGGAAAACAAATATTTGTGGTTTAAGAGTACAGACAGTTTTGAGCTGTGCTGAAGCAGAAGATTCAGTCGAGCTAAGCGAATGCATCCTGTCAGTCATATTGTCACAAATTTGGTCATAAGGCACTATATGACACCTTGAAACGAGGTTGATGAAATACAAATTTGTGTCTGTTACAGGAAAATATTCTACATAGCAATATAACTTTTTCATTATGCTTTTTTAGAATGTTTTGCATGTCTATATGCACAAGACTTTTCCCTCTCCCTCTGTTTACAGCGGCAGTAGCTATCTAATATGGCTCATTCCCCCAGCCTTCTGAATAGACCCCACACTGTGACGTCCAACTGATGTTTTGTCAGTTAAGAAAAATACCCCAGTTAAGAAAAATACGGGCTCTGAAAGACCACCCCAGCTCCACCTTTTTGTCTATTGATTAGCTTGAGACAATGTCCTCAACATGCCAGTCACTGTGGATTGGACTCAGGAACAGCCTTCAGTTACCAAACCACTAGAGTCTAGATCCAGACCAAACTCAGCACGTACATGGAGGTTGTTATCCTGTCTACAACACGTTTTCTGAACATCATTCGAAAAAATTGAACTTTATTTGAATTATTGAATGTCGTCAATGGGATTTCCCATTTTAAAGTTCGATTCTTTTTTGTGACATCAATCTGGATCAGATCCAGATGAAATTAACCTTGATGATAGAGACATGGACCCCATATTATCCTGTAAAACTGGAAGCAAATCTGTTGAGAAATGGCAGAGATATGGTTATTTAAAACTCTGCCCAAGGTCAACATATAGGATTTTTTGAAATTTGGGGAATTTTTTTGCATCCAGACAAATATCTGCGTCACCACCAAAATTTAATGGCTTCTTCCTTGGACCAAACCAAACCTGTGGTAAAATTTTCATGTAAATCCATCCAGTAGTTTTTCCATAATCTTGCTCATAAACATACAAACAAACATACGCTGAAAAAAACATAACATTCTTTGCAGAGGAGCCCCCTTAATTTCAGTTCTGAAAACCAGAATCTGTCATTTCCCATAATGCACCTGGGTAGAGCCTTTTATTCAGTCCTTGCAGCACCTTTAAATCTACATGTTTCTCAAGCTAGCCTCACATTTTGTCTGCGCTTTAAGAGGTTTAACCTCCATCCGTCTGCATAAATGGAGTTTACATTCACTCACTGAGGAGAGGGACTTTTCTGGGTCAAATTCCAGCTGAGATTTCATTTGACACATGGTTCTGATATCACGGTAATAATCCGTCTTCGGTAAAGGTCTCTGTAAACTTTCATTCATACAGATGGAGGTTAAACCTCTTAATACAAAGATATAATGTGCTGCTGCCTGAGAGCTTGTGCAACAGGTGAACACTTTAAGGTGCAGCAGGAGCTCAGCGGAGGTTTGAGGGCTTTAAAGCGTCTCATGTAAACTTCAGACACCTTAGAGGTAATTACAGGGCTTTCTGATCATGATGTTTTCTCAGAAGTACCATCACTAATGTACCTCTCATTGGGTGAGTTTTACCATCAGCAGGGCTTTCACAACATAAAATACTCTGAAGGATGACGATACAGGGAGTGTAACAGCAGGGTGAGAACAGTGCTGGTGACAATCACTGTGTAGACGTCATTAAAAATATGTCAGGAGTAAAACTTGATTTGAAGTAAAGGAAGCTTTTTAGTGCTGGTTTTATCTGAAGAAAAATGTCAACATGTTACCAGTGTGACTAGTGCACCAGTTAGAAATGCTGAGTCATGCACTGGTATTACCACGAGTGAAGGCTCCATCATTACACACTGCATGTAGCCTAAGAGTGCAAAGTAGTGCTGTTTGTTGGTTTGAAAAAGTATTTAAATTAATCAGAATTAACTTTTAATTAACATGAATTAATGACATCAGAAGGACTGCATACCAGTGAGACTCACAGCTTTACTTTGTTTTACAGTGATCATACCTTTTTCTACAATTCAGTTTTACCATTTTTTCTTAATATTAAGTGTATGGGATGGATAAAGTGGTAACTATTATCAAGTCAGTTTGTGAGATACTGTCAGCTTTTAATAACTCTGCATAGATATTGTAATTATGAGGTTATTTTTCTGTAATTGTTCTTTTGACAACACCAGTTAAATCAGGGGCAGTGGGCGGTGCGGCAGGTAGTGTGTGTGCCTCAAAAGCAAAAAGGTTGCTGGTCCATGGCCCATGTTGGTTATAAATGTTGCAACATTTATAAACTTTGTGTGTTGACACAGGGGGAAAAAAATTAGCAAAAAAAGGGGACAGAGAAAAGGAGAATGAGATGGCTGAATATTCACTCTGAAAGATTTTTACTCTGTTGCACTAAAATACAAAAGAATGTCCTAAATATCTATAAATCACTGAATATACATTCTTGCACGATGAATATTGATAGAGTATTGCACCACTAAGTATTGATTTATCGATATTTTCTTAACGCCCCTATTAGGGCTGGGTGATATGGCCTAAAAATAAAATCCCAGATTTTTTTTCACGTAACTCAATTTATGATTTTCATCGATTTTTTTCCCTCTCAAGGAAATAACCTCCAAATGACACAAAAATAAGAGAATCAAGTTTTGCTTTTGCATGCTTTTATTACCTCCGCCAAGGAGGTTATGTTTTTGCCGGCGTTTATCTGTCTGTCTGTCTGTTTGTTTGTTTGTTTGTGTTAAAAATAACTTAAAAAGCTCTGAACGGATTTAGATGAAATTTTCAGGAATTGTCGGAAATGTGATATGGAAAAATGGATTAAATTTTGGGGGTGATCCGGATCACCGTCTGTATCCAGGAATTTTTTAAAGGATTCTTTAACATTGCCAGATAGGACCATTTTTGCCAAAGTGGACCGAAGCTGCTTGGCGGAGGTCTGCGCTCTCTGAGTGCTTTTCTAGTTTTTTCATAAAATGTTGATAATGTAGTTTGACTGTAGGCAGGTTTGTCTACATAAACACTAAAGGCTGAGCTATTTTCACAGTACATTAATATGAAACTCTCTGATCAGTATTTTATCTCATTTAAAAATTTAATATAAGCCTAAACATGCGCTTGAGCAAAACCTGAACTGTAAACTGTACATTTTCAGTATTTGTGTTTTTTTTTTTTTTTTTTTTTTTCAAATTTTCTATTAGAGAAAATACTGCAAATTGACATTTCATATATTACATATCAACTTTTCCAACCATTTTGAACATATCACCCCACCCATACCACCCTACCTGCACCCTAAACCACCACAATCAACCCATTAGGCACCACCAATTACACTAAGATCCTCGATTAGAAAGTCGATCTTTTAAGTTAGATATCAGATTTGTCCAGTTAGTATTTGTGTTTTCAAACATTGCAGTAACTCAAAATAAGAGTAAGTGTAAGTCAAGAAAAAATCTCAATTTTTAGTTTTTAAATCAAATAATTAATCCATATATTTTCCAGCCCTAACCCATATTGATTGTCATACTACAAATGCATTTGTTCGCCTTATCAAGCTTTGTCCCTTTACTTCGTACTGAGGCAAGTTTGGGCCACTGTCCAAATACAAACCTGAATTTGACTCAGAATCAGCTGTTGCCCTGAGGCCCTGTTTACATGGAGACGCTCACACCTGAAACGCAAAGTTTTTTTCTTTTGCGTCTTCAAAAGCAATCTGCGTTCAGACGGAGACTCGAGAACGACTGAAAACGCTGTAGCGTGCATGCCAGTCCAGTAGATGGCAATGTAGGTTTGCAGCGAAACAGCGCTGTTACAACACATGTACGAAGAAGAAAATCTTTTCATAAACAACAATGGCGAGTGGACGCACGAAGAAGCAGGAGTCTCTTGTCTGGACAACAGATCTGTCTGGATAGTTTTGTCTGGAAAACAAACCGAGCACAGTAAGCATCACACATTACTCGGTAGACGACCGAAGTTGTTGTTGTTCCTGGTATGCGCGTGCAGCCTTCATGTGAAAGAGTACTGCGCATGCGTAGACGTCAGCGTTTCCCCCTGAAACGATGAATCCTGTTTACATGAGGCCGGGAGGCGATGCGTTTTGAAAACTCTCCGCCTTGGACCCTGGTTTCAAAAGTTTGGGGATTCAAGCACTCCGGGCACTGGTCTTATGTAAACGGGAGGCTAAAATGCAATCAAAACTCTTCGGATACGGCCGAAAACAGAGTCGTGTAAACGGGGCCTGAGACAGAGGGTGGCTTCATTCTCAGCTGAACAGTCCACTTTTCCAGTGTGAAGATATTTTTTCATACTAGATAAGAAATGTAGTAAAAACTTCAAAATATAGTAAGTAACTATTTAGAATCATTTGAAAATACTAGCACAAAAGTTGAGATGAATTTCACTTCATTCTCAAATGACTGCAAAACTGTTTCTGAAGGAAATTTGAAACAAATCCAAGAAAAGCAGAAGGAGATGTGTGTTTGTGGGTATTGATTTGATTATGTCTGCATGGACCGCTGAGCCACCAGCTCTCAGTTTGTGTGTGTGTGTGTGTGTGTACCAGTTTGTGTGTTTTCTGGTTGTTGGTTTGTGTTTCTGTGTCTCGCTCAGGCAGGTTAAACATTAAGAAGCTTAACGCCTTCGTCCGCAAGGCACACAGTCGAATCCTTCCACGCTGACAGGAAGTAAACCCTGTTCAACACTCCAGCCTGACTCTGTGTGAGTGCTGACTCTGAGCCGTGAGCAGAGACAGAAACACTCGGGACGTCCAGTGAGTCTGAATGAATCTGAGTGATTGCATTAACAGGAACCAGCTACACAGACACACACACGCTGTTTCCCTGAATGATGACTCACGCTGTTTTTTGTCTCCATGTTGAACATGAAGTCTCTAAGCTGTAGAGCGTTCAGCTCCAGTTAAAGGACCAGTCTGGAGTTTTTTGTTTTTTATATTAATAATCTTATCAACATTTTCCAGAATTCAGCCAGCTTTGTTTTGTGTCTACTTTACTCTAAGTTACAGAATAATCATGTTGTGTTTTTGATTGTCACCCAAGTTGCTGTATGATGACGTGATGCACCAATTAGGCATAATCAGGCAATAATTCCATCAAGCAAAATTTAGGTTTAGAATAGAAAAGAATAAACCTGTACTTGTCCCACATGGGGAAATTTGCAGCAGCAAAGGGAGCAGCAATGAGAAATAAAAATAGACTAGGTATAAAAAACAGTATGTACATTATTATAAACATAAAAGACTAGAAATATAAAAGTAAAAACTACACTAAAAGAATTTTTTGCACACTTACAAAGTAATTGCACATGGGGACATTGCAGGTTGTTGGGAGGGATTTGGGGGTTTTGGGAATTTATAGGAATTCAATGGATGGTGTGTTGGTTTGTTGGAGTGGTAAGCAAGCAGACACGACCTGTATATATGCTTCTGCCGGTCCGGGTTGAATCCAGCCTGTGTCCAGTTTGCAGAGTGTCCTCCCCTAGTCTCTCAACCCCTTTCACAAGCCTATCCACTGTCTCTCTCTCATGTCAAAAAAGGCATTAAATGACCAAAAAAAAGGAATTCACTGGAATTTGGGGGTAATTAAAATTGGCTTTATTATATCCAAACACAAATATGAACATTTTGTTTTGTCTTAGGCAGACATCAATGCAAAAAACACAATTAATAAGCATGACATTTCTACAGATTTATTTGTAAGTAGAACTTTATCAAGTTTTACTTATGTTATTAAACAATCAATTTCTACTTCACTTTATGTCCACAGGCTTTAAATGTGTGGCCTCAATAATCCAGGGTTCTAGAATCATCCGTGCACGTGATGGAGGAATGCACAGTGCAGGTAGGGGTTGTGGCCTCAATATCCCTGCAGGAAGCAGTGAGCTATGTGATTGAGGAATTACATAGATATTCTCAAGTGTACTCGCGATAAATCTGGTTGTTTTAGTCAAGATTATGCTAAAATATGTTTTACCAACTATATTTAAAATCCCTGTTTAGTGCCACCCTTTAATGTTATAAATTCCAGGTTTATTCACGTTTATTTCTTTAATTCCTGTTAATTCCCATGGAATATCTCCAACTTTGAAAATTCCCAGAATTTTGCAGGCCTATTTTGTATGCATGATGTTGAATTCTTGCTGATACCCAATTTGGCAATATTCCCAATATCATTATTGCAGATACAGAAATGTTATGGCAGTGCTAATTTTTAATGTGAAGCCTCCCTACCCACATAACACACAAGGTATTTCCATAACATCATTTTATATTTACCTCTGCGAAGCCTCATCAATGAACCACACGTCCTTGCATATGAAGCTGGCCTTTCTCCACACACTGCTGGCGCCTGCTGTTGAAGACTAAAGGTGCATTCACATCAAATGCGACTTTGTGACCAAGATTGCGTTGCAAACCCAAGTCCTGTTCATAGCTCATTTTGTCACTGTATCATCATGTGTCATCATATCATATATCATATAATAGGATGTATTCGCTGACATTTTTCCAACTGTATCCTTTGCACTCATCTACCTGCCACAAATCACTGCAGCTGATGGCCCTGCAGCAACATCTTCTGTGAGTTTTCTGTGGTTTGTCAAGGTGGAACTAATGTACTCACCAACTAATGTTTCCCACACAGACATAGATTGTCACTCTATGGACAGGAAAGAAACAGTCTGTCAAGGGTGTCAATCACGCACCCACACAACGCTGCGACAGAGCACCGTGTCCAAAGCGACCCCAGAGTTCCTATCTGCAGCAATAGGGGCGCCGCCCCCATGTCTCCAAAGATGCGACCAAGTCACCCAGAACACGTCCGTCACATCGCGTGAGATCTGGTCGTGCGTGGTCGTGGCTGATCGTGGCTGTACATTGACTCTGCATGGAGAGTGGTCGCCGAGGTTGCCAAAGTTGCATTCAGTGTGAACTCACCTTCAGAAAGACTTGGCTGATCACTTGAATAGGCAGCGCTGGACTGCGGTTTGAAAGGCCAACAACTGAACCTGCTGATTTATCGTGATGGGCCAGTTGCTTTGCACATAATTGACACACAGAGGAGCCTAAAGTTGATGATGGCAGATCTTGTCAGATTTTGCTCAAGCACAGCTTTTATGTGTTTTTTAAGTTAAAAATACTGATCAGAGAGTTCCATGTTAACGTACTGTGAAAACAGCTCAGCTTTCAGTGTTCATGCAGACAAACCTGCCTACAGTCAAACTACATTATCAACATTTTATGAAAAAATACCAGTATGCAACTTAGAACTTAACTGTTAGAGGGAAATTCTGTTTAGTTTCAGAATATATTTCTAGAACATAAAAGCAAAACTTGATTCTTGTATTTTTGTGTCACTTGGAGGTAAAAAATAAATTAAAATCGTAAATCAGGTTTTGTGGGGAAAAAAAATCTAGGATTTTATTTTTAGGCCATATCGTCCAGCCCTATTTTGGGCGTATGTTTTAATTTTTATATAGTGTTATGAACACCAGCTTGTGGTCACTTGATGCCGAGTTCATTTTGAGGGCCTTGGTTTTGCCTTCAAGTTTAAAGATCATTGATTTGGGTTGTTTTAGATGAATCTGCTGGGCTCTAGGATAGTGCCATATTTGTCCAAGCCTCAATGTCTTTTGTTTTGGTGTTTTCTCAGGAGGCTTTCTTGCTGAATTCCTGCTTTTCTTTGACATTTTGTGAAACTTCCCTGGAGATATTTGTGGACTGTCTCTAGGATTCTGTGGGTTTCTCCTGGAGGTTATCTGCTTTGTTGGTTGAAAAGAAAGTCAGTGGGTGAAGCCGTGGTAAATAAGATTACATTAGACAAATCCTCAGTGATCAGCGGGGGTTAACTTGGGTGTCAAACCATCAGAGAGCAGGATCAGGAGACATCGGGAGGACAAACAGTGTTGTAAGGAGAAATAAATCAGTCTGATCTGGACTGCAGGAATTATCCAACACTGAAACCAGAGTCTGTCCAAATGAATCCTCAGAACCTTTAGAGTAGGGCTCAGCATTAAAGGAATTTTAGGAGGGGATTAAGGTTAGTAATACTAATAAACACATTTGATTTGATATAGTTGGCTCTAACAGATTTTCCACAGCAGAAATAGCAACAGTCGTGTTCCAGTTTGCAATCAAGGGTTGCTCGGTTGTGGCAAAACTCATAATCTCAAGAATTTTTTGATCGATATTAAGATCAAGATTTTTCACTGATTTCACAACAGACCCACATACAATTATTAAACTTAAACACTCCTAACAATCATTCTACCGGTGGAAGAACAAGCAATAAATGAAATTATTTTCTTACATTGTAATACATAAACTGACACTCCAGATGGATCATTCAGTATATTCCACGAGCTCATCTGGACAACAGCCCAAAAAGAGTGTTGAGAATGGACAGAAATTTTTAAAAGCATATCTGGCAGGTGATTGGACGATTAATAAGTCGGTTACATTCATTATGGGCCAATCAGATAATGTAGTAGGCGGCGCTACTGCTGCAGTGTAAAATAGAAAATGTAGGCCACTATGTAAAGTAGGCTTGTCACGATACCAGAAATTTAGTAGTCGATACCAATACCACTTAAATTCTACGATACTCGATACCACTCGATACCACGGTAAAAATAAAAAAAATCCCTGTAGTTCAACATACACTCCTTTATTTGAACAAAGTGATCAACAAACAATATTATGCTTAAATGGAACATGTAAACTAAAACTGTACATGACCACACACTTGGGACACTCTCTGCTGTTTCTTCTGCGGACTCTCTCCTTTCCATCCCTCTCTTTTCTCTTCCTTCATGATTTTACAAGCCACGCAGTAGCGGAGGCAGCAGGCGCGTTGCGCCACAGAAATGACCGTCTGTGTCAAACACCGTGCGCTGTATAGTAGTCCTGATATATATTTTATATATATATATTTATATATTAAACGAGGCTTCGAGGCACACAAATTGCCCCGAGGATATTTTGTAATCGAATTATTCGGATTATCCGAGGAATCTTTTCAGCCCTAAACGTCACGTAACTATTATGCGGGACAGACGAGGCTGGACATAACGCTAATGTTACTTTGCCAGGCAGCTCATTTACGATGGGCTGGGCTCATCTCATCATTGTACGTAATTAGATATGAGCAACAATGATAACACGTGAATTCAAATGCACTCACCTTGAATTCTCTGTACAAGTCTGGATGCTTGTCTTTTAAATGTTTCGCCAAGTTGGACGTGTTGCTCCCCTTCGCCGTGCTGCGGTGACGGCATTTTTTGCAGCCGGGTTTTTCAGGATCAATAACCAATCCGTCCTTGTCAGCCTCGAATCCAAAATACTTCCAGACACGACTTCTGGTGTTTTTTTTTTTTTTTTCAATTAATTGAGGGGCAGCTGTTGTTGACGGGCCAGGTGCGTGTGCCTCCGCCATGTCGCGTGTTGTTGTTCTTAGAAGGGTAGTCAGTCACGTGATCAGCACCGTGTGAGGGTTGCCAGATAATCGCTCCTTTACAGCCAAAAAACAACGCTAAAGAAGCGGCCAGATCTGGCTCCTCGGTACCAACGGTACTTTGGGTATTCTAGAAAAGTCAGTTCCGTCACATTTTCAGAATCTTAGTACCGACTTGGTACAGAAGTATCAGTTCTCGTGACAAGCGTAATGTAAAGCAAACTATCATCAAAACATGTCGGTAGTGGAGCAAAAACATAATCTCTATCAAGATTTCAGTGTTGTTACCTTCGCCAAGAAGGTTGTGTTTTTGTTGCCACATGTTTGTTTGTTTGTTAGCAAGATTACACAAACTACAGGAAGGATTTTGCTGAAATTTTCATAAGATGTTGGTAATTGTCCAACTTAAAAATGAGTAGATTTTGGTGGTCATTAGGGAATGATTGTTTTTGTTCAGTAACTAACTAATAATGATATCAACATGATTCTGAGTTCTAGGTGTGGGTTTTCAGGGTCATGAATCATCTTATGATGGTAACTTTATCGTGGAACTATTGCCTATAGATGAAACAGCAATATATGAGCTACCTTGGTGGAGGTTTGGGCTCTCCAAGTGCCTTCTAGTTTGTTTCTATTCAATAAATGCGATCCAAATCAGATAAAACTGCCACTGCAGGTGTTAGCTTCAGTGCTAATCGCTTTACAAGCAGTCATTTCCTGCTTTCATCTCACTTGCAGCTCCACCTCTCCCTGCTCTAAAGGACTCGGATTGGGTCGTCCTGCTTTGGGCTGCTCACAATAGTTGTGGATTGTAGTTGCAGACATTGAATCAGGCAGATCCAATTGCTACACTAAATAAAGTAATTCATATGATATTGGATTTTTGCAGATGTTCAATATGCCGATTTTTTTAAATTTATTTTAGCTGATACTGATATGGACTTGTTTCTTTCAGTGTTACAGTATAATTTTGCAAGGAACAGATGTTGGACTAGAAAAACAGTGTTGAACTCTTGCAAAAATTAAACCCTTAATTTTAATTGTATCCATGCAGTGATGAGAAGGTGCATCAATATTGTGCATTTGTGTAATTTTCTGATATTCCAGCAGATACGTGTGGCCAATAAATCAGCTGTAAATATCTGCAAAAATTTAAATATCGGCTGATACGATAATTAACTTTTTAGGCTGATATCAGCCAATACTGATAGTAAACTGATAGTATAATGCATCCCTAGTAATATATAATCTTTTAATCTCAATCTTTCCTTTTTTAGAACTGAGGGAGGCAGTAATTGTAATTAAAATTAGAAGGAATCCAATAGCACCACCCTCCGCCAAGGCATTTCTGACAGAGTAATTATTGAAAATATGAAAAACTGCCCTATAGCACAATGTTACCAAACCCTTTAAAAAAATCATGACTCTGCATCTGTCTAATCACTTTATTCTTGTGCCATGACCAACATTCCCTGAAATGTCATCAGACCCTGCTGAGAAATCTTTGAGTAATCTTGTCTGGCACCAACAACCATGCCACATTCAAGGACACTTAAATCACCTTTCTTCTCCATTCTGATGCTCGGTATGAACTTCAGAAAGTCGTCTTGAACATGAACTTGAACATCAGATTATGCTGATGATGAGGTCTGATTAGTCATCAGATGCCCACGCACATCTGATGATGACATTGAGTGTTTCTTTTGTTAGTGTTACTCAGAGGTACCGTAATTGTTGCCATTGTCACACACTCATCTTCTGACTCAACAGTAGGGCTGGACGATATTACCTAATCTCAGTATCACGATTAATTGATGCTCTTACTTCGATTACAATTAATGAATGATTATTTTATGCTATGCTGGAACAAACTGACGGTCGTCAAAACGATCTTCCTGGAGCATTTACACTTAACTTCTTTCTGCGTGATGTCCTCTGTACAGAATCCAAAGTGTGCCCTTTGAGTGTGAGAGTTTGAGTTTGAGATCCCTGTTGTAAAGCTCAGTATGACCTAAGGTGACCTCTGCATGAAGAAGTGAGAGCTGAGCTTGGAGAACGAGCAGGAAGTGGCCATTGGAGGGAGGCTATGATTCAGCGGGTGGAGGCTGACGATTGGACAGTGAGGAGAACTTCTGAGGAAATCCAATGTCGCCATATGGACATCATGGCTTTTGTGGGGATTACGAGCTGTAACTTTTTCTCTGTAATCAGTTAAAAGAGGAAATGGTATAAAGTCGTCTTTAAAAAAAAAAAGGAAAAAAGGTTTCCAGCAGTGTTTGTTCAAAGACTTAGGGCCAAACCCAATTGTACCCCTTATCCCTTCCCCTTCGCCTTGTTTTGAGGGCCAATAGGAAGGGGTGAAAACATGCTCAGAAGAAATGGGACGCCACTCGATGCCCGCTACGTCATCACCCAGAGCCGCTCGCTGACTGCGTCTTAGGCAGATGCGACAATAACTGTGGCTAAAGCTGCGAAAGCTAGCTCATTATAACAATCAATTTTAAAACACAACCAACAATTCAAAACATGATTAAAATTAACTTAATAATTTAATAATTACTTATTATTATGAGTTTCTCACTCACTCCAAACTTTATTTCTGCTCAATTACCGCAGCATATTTTACTACCTGCAGTTTGTTAGAATAGGTTAGATTTTCATTTTGGGGGCATTTTGTTTATGTCTAGCCTAGCCTAGAGCTCCCTCTCGCGGCTGTAGATGGTAATGTTTACTCCTTGGTTCATGTCTGTCAGTATGAATTAAACGTTTAAAAACATGTTAAGTGATGTATATTTTGATATATAAGTCACACCTGACTGTAAGTCACAGGACCAGCAAAACTATGAAAAAAAGTGCAACTTATAGTCCAGAAAATACGCGGTGAAACTCGAGCGGACATAACGTCATTGAGCGACGGTGACAAAATGAGGTATTTATGGAAACGAGACATGACTTGGGTGGGCGACACGATCTCGGTCGCCAAGCCGCATTCGGTGTGAACGCAGCTGAGTGATCAACATTCAGATTTACACTCTTAAATAAACACCTAATATTGATGTCTTCGAGGCAAATTACATCAACAAATTTGTTGGTTCAAATAAAAACTTCAAGTCTTAATGCATTTGAAATGTAAATGCATTTTTCTTTTTTTCCTATTTTTGCTCAAAAAGATTTGCACTTTATTTTATTTCCATAGGCTGCAGCGTTAATTATGTTGACTAAGTATTTTTGTCATAGTTTTCACCAACAACCTTTTTTCCCCCTGACGAAAACTAGACCGTAACTAATAGTTACTGTCTATAAACAGTTGAACGGGCATTCTTAATGAAGTTACCAACGAGTGTATGTTTTAACACCTATGAAGGAAACTTCCCTCTTGATAACCCTTGTGGTGTCCTCCTGGTGTTTGTCTCCCATCAGACCACATATAGCCCTTTCCACCAGAACGTCTTAGCCCTACTCTACTCTACTCTACTCGGCTCTACCCGGTTTGCGTTGCGTTTCCACCAGCACGGTACCTCCTAAAACAGACCAGTTTTTAGTACCTACTCTGCTCTGGTTCTAAGCGAGCTGAGTCGTTACTAAAAGGTGACGTCGACCGACTGCCGGCTACTGATTGATCAGAGAATGTCGTCACCGATGAGTCATGAGCGTGACGAGCTAGTTAACGTGCTAGCGGTAGCTACCATTGGCTTACCCTCATGCGTCTTTCCTTTGCAGCTCGATTGCTCTCGTCCTCGGTATTTCTTCTCGCCACCTGCAGCCTTCTTCTGCTTTCCTCTTTCATTCGGTTTGTGACAAAAGCTACAGACCGAGCAGCAAGTATACTATTGCCTCCAAGTCCTCCATTGTTTTGATTGTTGTGTCGAGTAGAGTAGGGCTAAGACGTGCTGATGGAAAAGGGCCAATAGTTAAGTTGGGGGCCCCGTGAGAGGCCCTGTAGTGGGGTAGGTGGTATCAACAAAGTCTCGGCTTGGAGCTTGCATGTTCGGAGCCTGGGTCTGTTGAAAGTGGCAGTGCTGAGTGGGTTGTGGTGGTGGCGAAGGGCCATATGGTAGATTATGTAATTTATCAGTGACAAGTTGAAGCATAGCTGAGATTAGGGGCCTCTTCAGTAAGGCACAAGTGTCCTGTGATTACTTTATATTTGATGTTTTGTTTATGTTTTGACACAGTTTGGATACCTTCTCTCCAATTCCATGTGAAGTTTATCTTTTAAAGGTGAAAGGTGGCAGAATTCCTTTTTCATTTCAACGCCCTTATCCAGGATTTTCAGATGTTCTCGTTCTCAGGCTGTTAGACAGAGAGAGGCTGATGTGACTGAGAGCTGCATGATCATCCCTAATACAGAAATCCTTCAATAAAAGGACCACACATACAAATACACACAGACTCACACACTCATAAATGCTGCATTCACTCTTGAAATGAGACAAACAAACAGCAGCTAAGCCGGCAGTAATGTGAACACAAAGACTTTATGTAACAGGAGAGAGAGGAGGGACAGGATGACACCGTGAGCTCACAGATCCCCTGTGTTTGTATTAATCACCATATTTTATTTTTAGATTATGGCATCATTACCAAAGTAAATTAAGAATAAACTGATGTCTATGATACCCCTGAAGCCACAAAGATGTCCAATCAGTGACTCAGCTTGGCTCATCTTCAGTTCTGTCAACAAAAAATTGAACACTTTAATCGTTTTTAGATCAGCTGCTACCAAAAGCCTCAGCAGGAGCGTCTTTTGTTATGAAGTTGGGTTTGTGCGTCTTTAACTCGGCAGTGCTCGGGGTTTGTGATTCAATTTGGCAGTCGTAAAAACATCTCAGTTACCATGGTTGCCAGCTTCATGTGATAAAATTATCCGCAAGCACCTCCAATGCAGACAAACACTGCCCTCCTCTCAGACTATCACACCCGTTCAACTGCAGGGTAAATAGCTAATCAGCCAATCACATGGCATCAACTTCATGAATTTAGGCGTGTAGGCATGGTCAAGATGACCTGCTGAAGTCAAACTGAGTACCAGAATAAGGAGGAAAGGTGATTTAAGTGACCTGTGTGGCATTGTTAGTGCTGCCAGGCTGGTTTGAGTATTTCAGAAAGGGCTGATCCATTTTGGCAACAGAATCCAGTTTCATGCTTCCTTTGTTAGAACTGATGGACTCGATATTGCATCCTGTCATCAGTGTGTGAATGTGGTGGTGAAGGTGTGAAAGTAACCTGCAGTGCAGAAACACTTCACAAGCTCTTCTCTGTTCACCAAGGCCATTCCAAACTAATATTTTATTAAATTAACCTGTAATTCTTTGCCCTTTACGTCCTCTGATCCAGTTTCAGAGAGCTCTGAAGAGCTTTTGGTTTATTCTGATTATGTGGGTGATGGAAACTCTCGGAGACGGTTAATGAGAGAGAGGCAGAAGTAACGAGAGAGCAGACTGAATCTGTGCCACAGTGTGTGAGCTGACCCGGCCTTAACCCCCCACAGCCTCGTCCTCTCATCCACACTATGACTCCCACTGTGAGCAGCAGGCCCACAAACCAATCTGCAGCTGGACTCAGGCTGCCTCTCTGCAGGCCCCAACCTTTTCTGGATTTATCATCACTTCAGCTCCAAGACTGAGAGCAAAACAAACTGTAAATTAAAGCAGCAAGGGGCGGTGCACCCCGCTCTGCAGGAATACACCGCCTTCACAATAAGTGCTTAGTGCAGACAGTGCGTTTCATTTACCTCGGATGTTGGTGCTGGGAATTAAGCCACATATCAGATTATACTGCAAAAACTCAGATCTAGGCAAGTGTGTTTGTCTATTTTTAAGTCAGAAATATACAGATCACTTATTCTAATCCACATTCACTTAACCAGTCAAGATAAATAACTCACTTTGATGAATGAAAGGCAAAAATAAGGCATCAAATTGCTTGTAATGAAGAGAAAACATCTGCCAGTGAAACAAGGAAAGTTTGACTCAGTGAGGGTCTTAAATGGTTTCATATGTGCTCAAGTTAAATTTGTCTCATCTTGTTGGCAGATTGTTTTAGTTATTGCAAGCATCTCAGGCCTTATTTTGAGTTTTTATATTTCAAATAAAATCTTTATCCAGACATGTAAGGAAATTGTGGATCAGAATAGGTCCAGTGAGATTTTTTTTGTCTTGAAATTGGACAAATACTCTCACTTAGATAACGTTTCAGTTTTCAGTTCTTTTTGATTCTGGTTCCAGTTCTGCTTATTGTTTCTGTTTTTTTAACAGTTACTAATTCAGACTCCACATTTTTTGGATTATAAAATATGGTAAATATTTTGAGAATAAAAATCTGCTAATTTAGAGCTCTTTACAATTTACAAAGAATTACAATGTGAAACTACAGGAAGGAGAGGCTGTTAACCACAGACTGCAGCCGTCACCATGGCTACAGATTACTACGCACAGAGGGGACTCCACCTCGTGCACACAGATAGCAGATAGACAAGCACACTGAAACAAACTACTTAATATGTAGGTGTGTGTGCATGACACCTGTTTGCTCCTGTCTCTGCTCTTCTGAGACCAGTTAACGGTGAAGCAACAACTAAAGAAGCAAACGAAACCCTCTTTTTAGTGATTTATCAGCTCGTTCTTCAGGTGTAAAGAGTTCATTATCCAGGCATCCAGCCCTCCATTTTAAGACACATGCACAGATGAACTCCTGGCAGTTTTTCCACATTTATCAGGTTCTGAAAATTTCCAGAAAGGTTTTTTTCGATATATTTTATTGAACAACATTCAGAATAAACCGTACAGTGTGAAGAATCACATTTTTCAGTTTTTCCAATAAGAACCAACAGAACATTCCATGAACACCCCTCCCAACCATCTTGAAAACCTTTATATGGATTTTTATAAACACATACAGATATATACATGCACACACAATCATATACATAAGCATACAAATACACATGCAGATGCACACGTACATATACATACAAACATGCATATATACACATACACATATATAGCTGCTTATGTGCACACCTACATAAACTTGGACCTAAATTAAAAAAAGGATGTAATAATGATAATAGTACTAATAATAACAGTAACAACTACCACAGTGTTCATAAATAACAATAAAAAATCCATGAAATTATATGATGGTGTGCCTAAATAAGGTCAAGCTTGGAAATACTAACATATAAAAGGAAGTAAAAAAAAAAAAAAAAATTGAAGCAAGAAGAACAATAAAAAACAGTATCATCTGTAATTTGCTTCTCAAAAAGGTATTTAAAATATGTACCAAATAGCAGCAAATCGATGTGAGCATGTGATTCGGCCCATAAATTAAATCTGATTTTCACACAAACTCAATTTTTAATTTTAACTCGTTTTTCTCCATCAGAGAAACAAAAGTTCAAATGACAGAAATAACATAAACATGTTTTTCTTTCATTTTATATAAATATGTTTCAACTGTAAACAAAATGTATCTCTTTGAAATAAAATGAATGCTGTTATCTTCTTCTTGAAGATACACTTGGTATTTTTGACATAGTGAGACTTGTCTACACCGACACTAAACTGCACTACTTTCACAAAACACCAACATAAGACTCATCATTATTTAATCAAGTTAAAAAAAAACAAAAAGATGTGCCTGTGCACAGAATGAGCCAGGCATCCCAAAAGAAGAGTACATTCATGTTATCATATAATGCCACAGTGTAAAGTTTGCTGTTGTGTATCTGTTGGAGGGAGACATGGAGGAGGGTGTGGGCTATGTGAGGCCAGGGGAGCAAGATAAGTGTTGCAATAAATTTGGGGAAGAATCTTAACTTTTTTTATGAAAAAAAAACTTTATTTTTTTGTAAATTTTCATTTCAGTAAACAGTTATAAAACACAAATAAACACGCGAACATTTTCAGGGGCGTTTCAAGTATATGTGAGTTCTCCCTCTTCGTCATTTCAAGACAGTTCAAATTACTTGTTGTTCTCACTTTCTGTGTACATGATCCGTTTTTTCCAGTTCTTGTCGTGGGTATGTCCTCTGAGTTTTAGTTGGTATGTCAGCTTTTCCATATTATAGGTGTCCTTCATGATTTCAAACCAGTGTTCTGTCTTCGGTGGTTCAGCTTTGTACCAGTTTCTGGTGGTAGCTTTTTTACTGCAATCTAAACTTTTAATTTTTATTTTTCTGTAACAAAAAAAAAAAATTCAGTTAATTCAAGGCATTTCCCAGGCCTCGTCCAGGCCATTCTTGTGAACTCTGTATCTCCAGAACACTTGGAGGGATTTTCTTCAAGCGATACATAAATGTTCATACTGACCTCTAACTTAGTACATTTTGGAGGTCATAGGTCAAGATATTTGGACCTCATGATCATGAATGCAATAACTCTTACCTTTTGAGGGCTCTGATGCCTACTTAACTTAAATTTCTACAGTGTCTGAGAGTAACTGATTAAATTTCCACAGTAGGAACTGTGACTCCTCTTCTTGACACAATAGTTGAACTTTCACTTTCCGGCAATCTTAAGTTTCTCAAAAGCATTTAACCGCCAAACGGTGGTTCAGGGAAATTCCTTGACATGCTTGTTTACACTTGCACCTCTTAGAGGGAAGTTTTCCCAAGACAAAGGAGGGCTGCCGGAGGGGAGTTCTGGTAAGACATAATGTCAAAAACATGCTGCAAAAGTCACAGTCCATTCATACCATAAACATGATGGTGGATGAAGCTGAAGAGCTGAACACTATGGTCACCATTTTTATTTAGATTTCACTGGAAGTTGTTAATAGGAGATTCTACAGCAAAGACTGAAGAGTTGAGGAGAGCATTTCAGCACATTGATATGAGGCTATATTGATCACATCGAAGAAAGAAAGCTGCAGCATCGTGGTTTCAAGTCCAGCAACAGTGCAAGAAAGCACTTTGTATGTGCAAGAGACCTGGAAGTAATCATTTTTGGGTAGACATATTGCCTATCACATGACTCAAAGTATGTCGTGCTGCCATTTTTGAGTCCTTTAATGGAAACAAAAAAGACAGCATTGTTTCATGTCCGTCCACATGAAAACACTGAAAACACTGTAGTATATATGCCAGGCCTGTAAGTGGCGCTCTTGAACTGCTGCAGACATACAACAAAACCAGAGAAGAAAACATGGAGCATACATCATGTGAAATGTGAACAAACACTTGTGTAAGCTGTTCTGTGTCCTCTTGTTGGTGGTGGTCGTAGAGCAGCAGAAGATTTTGCTGTTAATGCCAAAACAAGCTCAGGAGCTTCTGCAGCATGAACACGACAGCTTATTCCACCATTTTTTCTGTTATTGTCAGGGTAACGCATGTGGTTTATGGGAGAGGTGGGGCTATGATGTCATCATTTCTGAAACTATCTGTATTCATTGTCCACATGGAAAAGCAAGGCTAGCATTTTCAGATTTGTCCTCTCTGGGATCCTTTTTCAAAAATCTGTATTTTGGGGAACTCAAAACATTGCTTCAGTGTGGAAGAAGTGCTAATACGATTAAAAATGTGTACCTGAGTCCACAGAGTGAAACAGCAGATCAGTGGAGTCAATGCGCTAAGTGAAGAACACATGGACATTTGCTTCATTGTAAATTAGTGCCTCACACAAAGATTCAGATTCAATTTTTATTAATGTCCCAGAGGGAAAATTGGGTTGCAGCAAGAGGCACAAAAAAACACATAAGACGTGGAGTGACGGCACAAACTTATTACATGCAAACAGATAGCTGTTACTGAGCAATATGCCAGTATATGCAAGTAATCACAACTGCAACCTTAAAGGTTAAGTTCGTTTTTTTGACACCTGGACCTTATTTTTAGGATTAAATACGCTCGTAGACTCACCCAGACAATTTTGACAGAGCTCGGAGCCGTTTTCGAGCAATTTAGAGCCATCCGATGGCGTTTTTTTCTCATGCCATAGCAGCGGACCAGAAATCGAAGCCCCTAAATTAGACATTATCTGCTGCGAAACTCACTCCTCCTCTGTTGCCATTGCCGTGCAATGTCCACAACAACACCACCAGTTAGCCCCCATTCGTGGACGAGCAGTTGTTGCTTGTTCTCTGGCCAGCTGTTCGGCTCTTTCCCTCTGCATCCTCCTTTCAAATAGCTCCTATTCTGGCTCAAAATGATACGGGCATCCATTATACTCAAAGTCGTCGTCAGACACTTTTACATTGGATAAATATTACGCCATGTTGCACAAAAATAGCCGTGTAGCCTAGCAACAACAGCGGCTCTATTCAGCTGCGCTCTTGCGGCGCATGTCTATGACTTCACCAAAAGTTATCCATCCTTGTAAAGCCCCGGATGACCATAACAACGAAGTTGAGCTGACATGGTGATAACACTGGCCATTCATTTATAAAATGTAGCTGAAAGGAGCGAGTTTCGCAGCAGATAATGTCTAATTTAGGGGGCTCGATTTCTGGCCCCGTCTGCTGCTATGGCATGACAAAAAACGCCTTCGGATGGATCTAAATTGCTCGAAAACGGCCCCGAGCTCCACCAAAATTATCTGGGTGAGTCTACGAGCATATTTAATCCTAAAAATAAGGTCCAGGTGTCAAAAAAACGAACTTAACCTTTAAAGATGCTTCACTGCTGGGAGCCCTTTCAGCCACTTCACTGACTGCTGTCAAATATCTGATACAACCCAACCTCAAAAATACTGAACTATCCCTTTAAGGACACTGCCTTCATGGAGACTTCAACCAGCCCTCAAACATTAAAGGAAAATAACCATCACAAACATTCATTTTCTCTATTTATGTGCTACACAACACGCATTTTATTGTTTAATTAAATAGTCAAACATTTCCCATTATAAAATAACACTTTACTTTAATACTTTAAGTCTTGATTGTTTTATTATACAGCATAACATCCTCCAGGACAGTGTCAGGAAGGTTTCAGGTGTGTTGAGCTGGTGCAGAAGTTTCAGATTCACCTGCAGTGAACTGACTGCGTTTAGACCTTTACTCTAAATATATGATGTAAAAACATGTCAGTGGTCTGTTTGGGTTCAGGCAAGTTCCTGCAGGTAAATATGAGAGAGAAATCTAAAAATGTGTCTGTGTGGGTGTGTGTGTGTGTGTGTTTTTGTGTTTAAACTCACAACAAACTCAAAAAAACCCTTCAGCATCACCTTTTTCTGTAACCAGGTCAACCAAGCTTTAGGTTGATGACATTTTGGTAGTTTTCACACCTACAGCTCGGTTGTTTGTTCTAATTCAGTTGGGGAAAAAACGCTCAAATTTGCATTTTTCCTTTCAGTCTTTTTATTTTCACACTTGATCTGGCACAGCAGATGGACCGTGCAGTATATTTACACTAGTCCATCTGGGAAAGAGCCCTTAGAAAGAGTTTGGGGAGGACAGAACCTTTCGGAAGAATATCTGGCAGGTGATTGGACAATCAGTCCATCAATCAACATTTATTAGCGGCCAATCAGATAATGTCGTATGTGGGAGCTACTGTGCTTCAGAACGTGAGCCACTTCGTAAAACAAACTCTCATCAAACCGTTTCAGAAGTGGAGCGAATACATCCTTACTAAGGAGAAGTTAGTAGTTTTGATATTTGTTTTTCATTTAATAAAGAAATGTGGTCCAGATCTGATACTGGAAAAAAATTGGCCATGATTTTTTTTACTTGCTTGAAAGTAAAAACCAACATATAAAATAATTTTTCCTTTCTGGTTTAATATTTCATTCATGAAAGGGTTAAATAAACCATGCAGCATTTATCTGAACAACTCTCCCGAACAATATAGGTGTGAAAAGGACCTTAGATCGATTTAGTACTTTCTGCAGCCTGTGAGAAAAACACAGAAGTCTAACAGAATCTGAAGAAAGCCAATAACAGCCGCTGTTTCTGGTCTAATTTTATTCTCAGTGAACACAGTGAGGAAACAGTGAGGGAATGTGTTGTTGATTTGAGGCAGTCACACAGGGGTAGTTATCAAAAGTGTTTGCAAAATCAACCAGAAAACAGTGTTTATGATACTTCCACGTTTCTCTCATGTGTCTGTTAAGAATAATAATCAGCTGGTGACAGTGTGACCGTCTCATCCTCTTTTGTGACTGTTTGCACTTCTGTTATGGAGTTTATTTTTCTCTTTTGCAAAGTGTTTTGAAAGTGTAATTAGTCTCACACCTCCTGGCCACCATGCGCTGTAATAACTGGGTGTTCTAATTGTTTGGTTGTTGACGTGGCTGAGCTTGTTTTTCCATGTACTCTATGGTGGGAGGGTAACGTCTGGTTTTGGTTCAGGTGCGATGATCTGATGTGTTTATGTGGATTTGTGTGAAAGGTGTCAACATGTTGTGTGAGTTTGTCACATATTTGTGTCTTTTGTTCACTGAGTCTCATGCCTCACACGGATAACGATGATTCAGTTGCTTTTAGGTATATTTATCTGTATTTATTCATGTCCATATTATCTTATTTTCTTTATTATTTATATGATCTGTTTATTAATGGGAAAAATCTCACCATGCACGTCTCCTGCTGCTGGTGGGGATGTTCAGAATCAGAATCAGAACTGGTATTTATTGCCAAGTACATTTGCACATACAAGGAATTTGACTCAGTAAATTGGTGCAAAAACAATCAGCATAAACTTAGAATAATCAAAATTAATAAATTAAATAAAAATACAAAAAAAAGGTAATGTGAAATAAACGTACATACATTGGTATCCTTTCTAAATTCGGGATGTTTTTTCTCTTTTGTTTATGTTTTTTCAGCCAGATTGCAGTCATTGGATTGTTGGGGCTAGCTTTGCACCAGCTGGGCTTGTTTTCAAACGTAGCTAAGAATTATGATAATGTCTACGTCAGAAGAGAGTTTATGCTTCATTTATGTTCAATGTGTTGCACAATTTGGAATCCAAACATTCTGAATGTCACTGTTTTAAATGATGACTTATTGCAATTGTTTCTTCACTTCATTTGTAATGTAATGTATGAGTCTCAGTGACTGTTTGATGAAACTGTGTTTTGCTGCCATTCTTGGTCAGGTCTCCCTAAAATAGATCTGTTGATCTCAATGGGACAAACCTGGTAAATAAAGTTTAAATAAAATAAAATAAACTAAACAATAAAGTAATGCCCATTTCAATCATAGGAATTTTTCCCTGAAACTGCAGAATTTACTTTGTGGGGAGATAGTTCACCCCTAAAAAGTCCCCCCAGCAGGTAGTGCTTTCCAATGCCCTCAGAACTGTTGGGCAAGGAGCCTGCAGTGTTGAATTTTTCTGATTGGTTGAACGCTTGTAACCTGACACACCAGATGGACCGATCAATATATTTCAATATCCCATCAGGCAACAGCCCATAGAAAGTGTTTGGGAATGGGCAGAGCCTTTCGATTATTCTGTCAATCATACTCATTACAGGCCAATCAGATAATGTAGTAGGCGGGGCTTCTGCTGGGGTGTAAAAGTGAAAATGTGAATCACTTCAAAGAACAAACTCTCACCAAAACATGTCAGAAGTGGAGCAAATATATCCTTTCCATGGAGAAATGCTTTCAGTTTTTCAGTTAGTTTAACATTTAATAAAGAAGTGTGGTCCAGATCTGCTATAACTGCGCCTGAAGCTGTTAGCATCTATGCTAATCCCTGCGTGAGCAGTCACTTCCTGATGTCATCTTGCTTGTAGCTCCCTCCTCTTCCTGCTCTGAAGGACTCTGATTGGGACTAAACCAAGCAACCATGTAGTTTGTGAGAACACTTTTAGTAAATGGATAAAACAGAGACATTAGGACCTTACACATGTTGAGCATCTCTGCTGGATCTTATTACAAACAGCATCTGTGTTGGATTCAAATGGAAGTGAATTATCAACAACTGTTCCCCAATATTTGTATTGAGGCACAGTCTGATCTGCATTCTAAGACTGTATCTTCCTTTTTCTCTGCCCTGTAATTTTGTCGGATTTTGTTCCTTTATTATCAGCTTTTTGTTTATGTCTTGTTTCATGTCCTGGTTTCTGTTGTTCCAAGACTGTTGTTATTTGTAGAGAACTCATATTTGAACTTATTGCATTTAATGTTCAATAAAACTGTTAAAAAATGCACTCCTGAAAACATGCAAGCATCCTGAAGCTCCTTATGTCAGTATTACAACCTGTCTGTTAATGTTAAACTACATTACTTTCAGTTTTATCTCAGAGGTGTTGATGGAAGCTCTATCGCTAAAAGCTACTCATACATGTTTTTATCTCTGACTCATGAATGAATCAGCTTCGTGCAGGGTACATCATGAGAGACAATCAGAACCACAAACCGCTGGTCAGCTCACACCGGGAGTATGTCCTTCGGTTTAACAGCAGCTAGTTCAATACTGCCTCAAGTGTTGTTGTCATGGTAGCCTTTGTGTGAGCGTCTGATTGGTCCAGAGGTGTGTGACCTTAAGAAAACAGCAAACAGAGCATCATTTTAGTGGTCCAATGTGTCACATTGAATCACATTTTGTGTCTTATTAATGCCTTCATAGAGACTATTTAAGAGGATACTGACATGAAAGTCCTGCAAAACCTTCTTGTTGTGTTCCTGTTCAGTGAGTCAGATATATGTGTAGTATGTAGATCACTAGAAAATATTGATTATTGGGTCATATCCCTCAGTCAAGTTATAAAAAAGCAAGTTAAATATCAGTTTGTCTTTTTTTATTCAGTCTTTCAATACAACAAATAGTAACACCAAAAAACATTTTTTGCTACGTAAGTGACTGAAAAGGCACAGGCAGAAACATAATTCTTATATTTATGCCTCTAATTAACAAATTAAACTCCCCTCCACATATTTATAATATATGAAATAAAAAACACCACTAATACAGTTATATAAATCATTAAATATAAAACAAAAACAAAAAGTGGAAGTAATTTACAAAATCGTTTACATTTGTAAACCCTTAAAAATGACTTTACAAATCATTCTTTTGAAAAACAAAAGTGTATTACACATTTATATCGGCGTCATTCCATGATCTAACCCCTACAACAGATATGCATCTCCTTTTGATTGCTTTTTTTTTTTTTTTTTTTTTGCTTTTGTACCCTGAATTTACAGACATCACGTAAATCATACTTGGACTCTTATAATGAAAACAACTTTTGTACCCTGTCTGGAAGTAACTTTGATTTTTGCTCTACACGTAATTTGCATGATTTTAAAATATACCAAGTCATCAAATTTCATAGCATGAGATTTCTTAAACAAAGGAATAGTATGTGCATGATAATCAGCGTTATTGATGATACGTATGGCTCGTTTTTGTAGGACTATGGAATTGACCATTGTTTTATGATATGTAAGGAAGTATAAGTGAGCAATAAATTAAATGTAGAGCCCTATAGTTTAGACTATTTTTTAACTTATACAGAATTTAAATCTTTCCTTTGATATACGTTATATGTTGTTTCCAAGTTATTTTTTGATCAGTAACAACCCCCTAGGAATCTTATTTCCGACACTCGTTCAATTTCAGCATCACATATTTTTAATTTAATATCCCAGTCCATTTTTTAAATTTCCAAATACCATAAATGTAGTTTTCTTTATATTAACTGACAATCTATTAACATCAAACCAGGTTTTGAGGCTTTCCAGTTCTCCTTATAGAACCAAGATTTTATGATTATTTGTGGTGAAGTGGTTTAAGGTGATTTGGTTCATGACAGGCAGAGAAGGGATACTCCTTTTAAACTCTTTGTTATCTGTTTGCTTCTCTTACAGTCAGCTCTCAGCTTCCTTCAGTCCTCCTAACCGTCAAACTGTTTCCTCTTGCAGACTCCAAACAGACCGAACACCTCTCCTCCTATCAGCTGACTGTCCCTAGACCAGTCGGAGGCAGGCTGAGGCGAGACGTGGATGGACAACCCCCCAATCAGGTACTGGAGATTCACTATAGTGGAACCTTAAAGTGTGTTTGTCATTCTTCGTCTGACCTCTGACCCTCAGGAAACACACACTTCCTGTAGGGTCCTCACTCTACCTTCACTGAGTCAGCAGCTCATTTTCTCTCCCATGTTAAAAAAACATCTTTAAAAAACTGCAAACAGAACATCTGAGAGGAGCTCCATGATGGTTTCAACAGATTAAAACTAAATCATACGATCAGTTTCACATGGCGTCACAGTCATTTGACTCCCTCGGCAAGCAGGAAACCCGCCCCTCTGCTTTACAGTATTAAGAAGTTTACAGCCTCTGTTGTCAGCTACGTGTTTTTACCACCTATTTTTTAATTTGTATTTTTATATTTTATTTGGAATCACTCATAATAGAAAGTAGGTACAATGACTGGAAAACAAACTTCCATCATGATCCCTCTTTTAAGTATTTTTTAAACATAATTTCCAATCATACCTTAATGATATGAGATAAAGAAACCAAAGTTACAAAACAAAAAAAGGCAAAATGAAAGCAAGAAGAGGAAAACCGACAACACAAAATTAAACTCATACACAGCAAATTTTGTCATGTTTGCTTCTAATTTCATGAGTTTATTAAAGGAGACATATTATGCAAAAAACACTTTTTGAAGGCTTTTGAACACATTTTTGGGTAACTTGCCTTCCTCCTAGCCCACAAAATGTGAGAGTAGACAACAAAACCTGTATTTAGCAGGCTGCATAAATGTGAATTCATGGTATTTGGCGAGCTGTTGAGTCTGTGGATATACTGTTACATTACAAGCATTTTCCGTTGCATAAGTCTGCCTCTACCTGGGTATCCCCACCCCAGCTTGAGAAGTTTCTTTGCGAATTACGAAGTGATAGTATTAGGAAGTGATCATGTATTGTATTTTATGTTTCATTTCTCATCAGCCCATCCACTCATGGTACAAAGTCCCCCCGCAGAGTGTAGACGTTAGAATGAATGCAGAGTTGTTGACAACATGATGCAGAGTAGACAAGTTACCACAGAGTAGATCTGTAAACCAATCAGACTGGGCCCATGTGAGGCTTTACTAGCTATAACACTGTTTTTGAAGGAATCTTTGATTAGTTTTTTTATGTAAAGGCAGCTGCAGTGAGTGTGAATATAGAAACAGGCAAGCCAGAGTGTCAGTTGGTGTTCTAGGAAAGAGTGTCCCCAGAAGAACTGTAACAGTGGATTAAAGGTTCCAGTGAAGAAAAACATGATCTTAGTAGTTTGGCTCGTCTGTCACACTCAACAAGGAGTTGACTGAAATCACACTTTGTCAGAGAGAAATGAGTCAGGGCTAAGGTGGACCTGAAAATCATCCACTCTGTGCTTCAGTATGAGCTCTGGTTCTGTCACAAGACCGCCTTAAAAATCACACACACACACACTCCGGTACAGACACACACACTCTGAGCAGAGACCTGCTGTTAGAGGAGGATTTAATCTGCTGAGTGTGTGTGTGTGTTTTCCTCTGCTGTCATCCTCTTTTCCAGCCTGCAAGCTGGAACACGTTCAATGCACACACACAAACACACACTCATTCTCATACTACGCTGAAATGTGAGCGTGCTCAGAGGGAGTGACATTGTGTTAAAGAATGATATTAGGGTGTGGGCATTTTCTAGCATATGTGGAGGAAGAGGGGGGCATGATGTGTGTCAGCCTGCAGCCATGTTTCCCTTCCTGCTCCATCTGATGTGGTTTAAACTCTGTAGGAATCATACAAGAACAGAGGTCTTTACAAACACTCCCCGTTTTATGTCAAAGGGATACGCCAACATTTCCTTTGTTTTCGTGTCTTTCCTCACTCCTGAGTCCATGACAAGTAGATAGGCACCATTCTTTCAACTGTGTGTGCAGTAACAAGAAAGAGACGACCACCGCTAATTAGCTTAGCTCAAACACTGGGAGTCAATGGGAAGTGTTAGCCTGCCTCTGCCTACAGTCATCAGATAAACACTTAAGCAGCTCTAAGACCCCGTTTACACGACAACAAGAATTGACCAAAAACAGAGAGTTTTTGTTGTGTTTGCATCTTATGTTTGCACAGGAATGGTGCCTGAAGTGCCTGAACCTCCAAACTTTTGAAACCAGAGTCTAGAGTGAAAAGTTTTGGTATCCGTCTCTTTCTAAACAAGAATCAGCGTTTTCAAGAAAAACGATGATGCACAGCACATGCACAGTACTCTTTCAGGTGAAGGCCGCGCACACACCTAGGAACAACAACAACAACTTATGGCTGTCTACTGAGCAACACGTGTGCAGCTTACCGTGCTCGGTTTGTTATCCAGACAAAACTATCCAGACAGATTTGCTCACCAGACAAGAAACTCCTGCATCTTTGTGTGTCTGCTCTCCATTGTTGTTTGTAAAAGGTTTGTCTTCACTGGAAAGCATACTCGTGTTGTAACACCGCTGTTTCTATACAAACCTACATCACCAACTACTGGCACTCCATGAATGCTGCAGCATCGTTCTCGCAGATTCGTGTGAACGTGCATCGTTTTCACATCACCTCTGTGTAAACGCAGAGCACTTTTGAAAACGCAATGAAAAAAGAGACAACGTTGTCATGTAAATGCACCCTGAATGGTCCTGTGTGCTTGTTGAGACTGTAGGTAGGTCAACAAGCACATCTGAGGTGGTTTGCGCATGCGCCCTGCAGTTTAGTTTCATAAATGTTTCTTTTGAACATTATATAAAGTGCTAATCTTAGTCTAAGTATAGATAACGTAACATAACACTGTAAAATTAACAAAAACAAGTCACAACAAGCACACAGGACCATATAGACGGCCAAATTAATTTATCCTCAGTGACGGGGGGCCACATTGTTTTTTTTGTTTGTTTTTTTTAAGATTATGTTTTGTGTCTTTATTGATAGCAGATAGAGACAGTGGATAGGTTTATGAAAGGGGACGAGAGAGTAGGGGAGGACACTCTAAACTGGCCACAGGCTGGATTCGAACCCGGGCCGGCAGTAGCATGTAAATGGGTCGTGCCTGGTTGCTTATCACTCCTCCAAACCAGCACCCCAGGGGGCTGCATTGTTTAAACTGGAACAACAAACTTGTTGCTTTCAGATGACTGACAAGTTATATATGTTTATTTTACTAACAGTTTAGTTTTCATTTTAACAACATTAAGTTGCACAAATGGGAATTTTAAAGAGATAATTACAGTTGTATTTCTTGGAAATATTGCTTTTTTTTTAACGCTTTCATGGTAGAGTTTGTCATCTTTCCTTCTCTAAAATGTATTTTTTTGATATTTCAAATTGACTGGTCGGCCATATTGAGAGAGTAGGAGGGCCACATGTAGCCCCCAGGTAGGGCTGAAAGATTTATTATTTTAAGATCCAAATCACAATTTCAGACAACGCAATCCTGTGAGCGGCAAAGCTGCAATTTTTTGCCGTGCTCCTGACTGACCCAGGATCTGTTGTGTCAACTATTTTACACATACTATTTTACAAATTTGCAGGCAGTTTGCATTTAAGAATGGCTCGCAAATGAATGGCTAACACGCAACTGCGAATTGGTTCTCATTGTTCAGTTAAAAGAGCAGTTCAAAAGAGTCGAATCATTTGCGAATGTCACATCTCCACAACTGAATTGCTGGTAAGCAGGTCAACAACACAAAGCATCTGTTCAGGAGCAGAAGTTTGAGTATCCCTTAAATAATTATAAAAGATTATTTATCATCAATATTAAATAATAAATAATGTGTTATGTGCTTTTGATCATTGATTTCCTTCCTTTTATCTGTACAGTAAACATAGTGAATATTGCGCTGAAGCTTGATATGAAGAAAATCGTGAATCAAATTGAAATTGCAATATCTGCCAGAAAAATGACAATTAGATCTTTTCCTAAAATCGTTCAGCCCTACCCCCGGGCCACCAGTTGCCCAACCCTGCACTACAGTGACTGGTCCTGGTGAAAAGGTTAAGCTATTTAAAACCTCAAATAAAGGTAATTATTGTGAGTTTATAGTGCAAAATAAAAGAGCAGTGTTTATCTTATCACTCGTCTTTTCTGTGTCAGTTTGTGACGTTCCCTCAGAACCACACAGTGCTGATGATAAATGTTTTACAGTTTTGATTTACATGATTTCCTCCCAGCTGTGTTGACACGACACATTAATCCAGTCCTGTTATGATGTCAGTGTGCTGGTATCTGTAACACGTCACCTCCCACTGATTTAACTGAAGGACAAGACAAACTGCTGCTCCAATAAAAAAGTGATTATTAAAATGTGTCATCCTGTCTATTAGATTAGAGACTTCCTGAGTAGTTTGGGTGTTCTTCCTTAATGATTCCTGTGCAGTAAAACAGGTCTCATCCATGAGCATGCAAATCCTCTCAGTCCATATGTCAAACTGAACCCTAACAGGCTGTTACAGACGTTAAACTGGAAGTCTAATAAAGTCCACATATGGAAACACCATCAGAGCGTCTTTGTAGCAGTGAGATGATGAAGCTTGACTCAAAGTGAAGGAGAAAAGTTCCAGGAGCCTCTTCACTGTTTGTTTCACTCTGTCTGCGTCCTTTTTACCTTTTATCATAAACTCCAGACTCATTTGGCTCGTTCTTGAACAGATGATGGATGAAGAGTCCATTCGGTCTGTGAGTCCAGCTGTGTTAGCTTAATCATCTCAGAAAGATTCAGCGAGCTGTGATGAGAGCAGATCTGACTTTATTATCCTCTGAAAAGAAGAAACAAATACCCAAAAACAAACATCAGCATCGCTCTGAATGCTGATGCAGAGCACTTATCGACAGGGCAGAGAAGTTTAAATAAAGACAGAACTTTTAGCTGAGCTCCAAGCCGTTTTTTTGTTACTTTCAGTTTACCTGGATTTTTATTGTAATAATACATGTAGAACCTCAAACCTTTCAAGCAGAATCAAGTTAAATATGTTACTTTTTGCTGGACAACCTGGACTATCAGAATATTTAGACTGTAATGATATCAGATTGTTGATTATAAGTTGGATGATCATAGAGACAAAACAAAAATCAAAATCAAAATTTAAATACTACCAAACTTTATACAAAGTACACACAGATCACTGATGAATTATCCTATCACACCTGAATATGGTTCTTGAGCCTTGACTGTTCGATGAACGAAATCTAAATATGCAAAGAAACTTACAGCAAAAGGCTTTTTTCTCCATTTAGTGATTTGTGCCACTTTCAGAGGCCATCTTGACCTTAAATATCTTTATCTTAAATTAAAATAGGCCACAAAACATTACTCAAGATTCATTTTTTTGTAAATAAGAGATAACTCTTGTCTCTTGCTGACCTTTGACTGCTCCTGATTAGACGCTATCACCCAGAAAAGCAAGAAAATAATACACCAGGCACATTTGATTGGTCAGTAGTAGAGCTGGGCAATATATCCATTAAATCAATTAATTCCAATTATTTTATGCATAAGATTTAGAAATGAAAAATCAAGATTTTCTCATAAGTTATTGCAGTGTTTGGAAATATAATTACTGAAAATGTACAATTTTCATGATGATAGGCCTGGTCAGGTTTTGCATAAGCACATGTTTAGGCTTTTATTTGTTTCTTAAATGAGATTAAATATTGATCAGATGGTTTACTGTGAAAATAGCTCATCCTTCAGTGTTTATGTGGAGAGGTCTCCCTATGATTCAACTACATAATCAACATTTTATGACAAAGTACAGCATGCATTTTAACTGTAAGAGGGAAAGTCTGTTTAGTTTTGGAACATATTTTGAACACATAAAGGCAAAACTTAATTCTTTTAATTTTGGCGTGTCTTGGAGTTTTTTTTTGTTTTTGTTTTTTTTTTTGCTTTGTTTTGTTTTGTGTTTTTGAGAGGGAAAAATGTTTGAATCGAGTTTTGTGGAAAAAAATCAGGGATTTTATTTTTAGGTCATATTCAGACAAGAAGTTGCCACTTTCTCTAGGGATCAAAATGGAGGTCTTAAAACAACAATTTTATGTTTTTTTATTATTAAAAAATGGTTAAAAAAAACAGTAATTCAGACTTATCACTGTGGATCCACTAAAACAACATTTTCTAACTAGACAGGACTTGTAGAGCACAAACCTCCACCAGGGGAGCTCACATAAGCAACTAGATGAAGTGACCATCATAGTATGATTTATTGACCCTGAAAACCAACCCCTAGCTCTTGGAATCATGTTCAATCAATCAATCTTTATTTGTATAGTGCTAATTTATAACAAGTGCATCTCATGACTCTTTGCAGCAGAGCAGGCTGAAGCTATGCTTTTCATTTTATAGAAAAACATGCAAAGATACATATATAAAATACACATGTATACATCCAAACCCAACATGAATCCATCGTGGGAACTTTTCAGTTCCTTCCACTTTGTTCTGCATGCTTTGCAAATTAGATCAAGTACATCACACTCTTACCGGAGGTGCTCAACAGAAACCACAAAGAAGTAGGTGTGATAGGAGGCAGAAGTGGTTTACACTGTGGCTCAGGTTTCCCCTGGGTGACATCAACTGCTCTACATCCTGTGTCTATACCTATGTGATTTCAAGCAAAAGCGAAAAAAAATATGAACCTTCAGAAACTTTTGTCCATGGAGCAAAATGTTAAATATCAGGAGTGCCACATGTTCAATACTGTTGGCACTCAAAAACTGTGCAGGCCAAATTTAATCCACACAGACACATCACAGAAATCGATTAAGAATCTGATCGATGGGCAGACTCGATAATAACAACAAAATCTTGTCAATTCCCAACCCTAGTCATGAAACAATCCAAACTTAAGCAATATCTTAATTTGTTACCTTTTATATGTTGTTAAAATGTTTGCATTTTGTGATTATGGCAGTGCTGTAACATATTTAGGGATTGGATTTTTGCTGATATCTGATATGCTGGTATTTTTTAATTCATTATCGCCGATACCGATACCAATATTTCTGGTGAGGAGCACAAGCTCTGTACTTAACAAACACAAACACAGAAAACACATGTAGGCGGAGGCTGTACAGTTATGACATCATAAACCCCAGGAAGTGAAACAGAGCTTTTTAAGGGGTATTTTCTTTAAAGAGGTAAAGAAGATTTCTGTGAACTGAGAGTTTAGTAAAAGCTGTCATGGTCCTCTGCTCCTCAAGCTTCCTCTAAACACATTAAAATGAAACTGATTTTGCCTGACATGAGACCTTTAAGTATTTGTAAAATACAAAAGTATTTGTATAAGAGAAAGTGTCCAAAACATCTGCAAATGGGACAAATGCATCCTAAATGCATGTATTCCTAAAGCACATGTGGCGTTAGTGTGTGAGGAGGGTGTTGTCCAACTGGAAATCACATCTGGAATTAATAGAACGAATGATTTTCAGTTGAAGTCTCTGTGGGCTTTTTTGATACAAAACTTCACTGGTTCCAAACACGTGTGGCACAACTTTTTCCAATATTTGTTTTAGGGATTTTATGTGTCATACTTTTTAATATTTCTCCCTTCTACCTGTTTCAAAATGATCTGATTTGGAATTTTAATTGATGAATAAATTTATCAATTCATCATAGTATGCGAGGTATGGCTGTTAAATAATGAGATTGTGCTTATGAGTAGGGACGGATATTGATACGATTTTATTGATATGAATACCATTAATGATTCTGCTTATCAGTCTGATGCTTTAACGATTGCCTTATAGATTCCTGCCAAATTTACTGAGTGTTATATTTTGGCTTGGTTTTAGGTGTGCCTTGGGCAAAATAGTCCGAAAACCACTGCAATAGAAAGTTGCACCAGACTGACTTCCCCTAAATTCTAGCATAAAATAATGAGTTAAGTTAACTTGATCAGAACATCAAACATCATTATGAAAATACTGCCCCAAAACATGAATAAAAGTTACAAATCATAATGATTCTTACACCATCATAAAAATAGAAGAGCTCAGAGAGCACAAAGCTCTGCCAAGGCATTTCCAACATTTTCTGCAAGTTATTTTAAAAAATGTAGAAAACTGCCCTTTGTCATAATGTTCACAATTTGTTCAAAATATACTTGGATCTGTATCCAGTTTGGATCATCACCAAAATCAAATCACTTCTCCTTTGTGCCATGACCAACTCTCCCTAAAAATCAGTTGAAAAATTTTTGAGTTAACAGTGAAAATGTGGAAAACTGCCCGATTTCACAATGCTAATAAATGCTTAATAAAATTCCAGGGTCCTCATGCAGTTTCAGATCCCCACCAATGTTAAATGCTTAGATAAATGTTTCTGGGAGTTGCTGGTGTTTCCACTTATTGAAAGTTGTGCTGTAAGTGTCTTTTTGTGGAGAATTTATACACAATTTTGACCACTTCTGCCCCCTGTTTTCCTTGGTTTTCTGCTCTTTATTATCATTTCTTCAGATTGACTGAAGAGCAAAGTTAAGCAAATTGTTCAGCAGAAAGACCAATGATAATTCTCTTGAGGAAGTTGTAATTGATTCTCAGCTGGAATTGATTTTTGATTTCCATCCTTACTCATGAGAATAAAACCACATGGTCACACTGAGTGTTATACATATCATAGATCAGGCATTCACACAGAGCTGCTGTAAGTTTACAGTAAGTGATGTCTTTAGTTTACTGCTAGCTTTTGATTAAAGTGCACATGTTTTTGCACACAAGGCAGTGTGTGCCAAAGTTGTCCTAAAACTTCTGACTCCTGATCTAAAGTAGAAACATTTTTGAACAAATTAAAGGAAGCCCAAAATTTTAACCCGACATGTAAGATGGATCATTTCACTAGTACTTCTGGGCAACAGCCCATAGAAAGTGTTTAGGAACGGGCAGAACCTTCATAAAAACAGATCCGACCAAGTGATTGGACGATTGTTCCATCAGACACATTCATAACAGGCTAATCAGACACTGTAGTTGGCAGGCTATACTGCTGCTGTGTAAAGGACAGAAGTTGAGCCAACTCATAAAACAAACTCTCAGCAAAACGTGTGAAGTGGAGCAAAAATGTTCTTTCTATAGAGAAGTTTGTAGTGTTGATATTTGTTTTTCATTTGATAAGGAAATGCGGTCACAGTCTGATAAAACTTCTACAGAATAATCCAAATCGTTTGTAAATCCTTCAAGATTTTAGCGAGTAAAGCATGAATATGTTTGAGCAGGCGTCTAACCTTCGATTGAGTACTATAGAGCAGAGCAGAAATGTGCCCTGTACCAAGATGGCCACCATGTGAGGACATTGGTGGCTCTGCCTCGAACCATCTAGTGTTTCTATACCTGTCTATGGTACAAACAGTCACTTCCTGCTTTACAGGACTCTGATTGGGCCACGCCACTTTGGGCCAAGCACAATCGTTGTGGATTGTAGCTTGGCAAGATGGATCTGCCTGATGTCAGGCATTGAATCAGGAGGATCCAGCTACACTGCAAGGTTAAAAAACATTGGTATTGTCAAAATCATGTAATGCAGAAAAAATGTTCTCTAAAACCCAAACTGTTTATCAGTACAAGGAAAAAATGAGAAGCATGAAAGTTTTCATTCAGAAGTTTCTCTCTCAAAATAAACTTTTTCTATTAAATTTTCTGGGCAGGTTTCAGCTTCACTCTCGCTCTGTTGGAGGACAGATGAGCGGCTGTTGGCAGCTGGTTACTAAAGTCCACCGCTGACTTCCTGTCCTCGTTCACCTCAAACACACACACACAAACACACACGCACACACACCACCTGCCCATGTGTTTCACCCACGCAGTAATCACACACCCGCTGATCGGTGCAGCTCGCACTCTCTCTAGCTCACACACCCGTACTGACAGGTAAACGTCTGCCAGGTGAGTCAGTGGCTCAGGTGACCTTGAGCTTTAGATTGGGTTCAAGTTTTTTTACTTTTTCTTTCATTTTCACACCGGCAGAGCAAAAACCGTCTTACCTCCCTGACAGCTGCTGTCATCATCTTCTTCTTACCTGTCACATGATGTATAGACCACCCTGCTGGGGGGCAAGAAACTCGGCCCTCAGGTTCACACTATAGAGATGTTGAGCGTCTTGGTTTCTCGCTATCTTTTTTTAACAAGTTTGATGTTTGTTTTTTAAATGAAAGATGGTTGTTTATCAATTTTCTGCACCAGTGTAGATTTTGACAGCACTTTTTGATTTAGTTTTAGTTATAGTCTTTTGCCTAAAATATCTTTAAGTTTTAGTCATAATTTAGTCATCTAAATTGTTTTAATTTTAGTCTAGTTTTAGTCGATGAAGTTTCACAACATTTTAGTCGGATGAAATCTACTGTAAATGTAGTCGACTAAAATATGAAGTGTAAAGGGTAAGGCATTTTTATGTTTCCTTGAATTTCTGAAGTCATGTTTTGTACTTGGATGAAATGAAACATCTAATAACCCTTTATTGAATGCTAGTAAAGTCTGAATGTATAAATGAACAGAAACAAATTGAACTTTAGTGTGAAATGCAGTCACCTTTATTTAGGCTACCTGGCAGAGCATCTCAGTTACAATACCAGAACTGACAACAAACAGTGAACCTGCTCTACATGAATATATCAATTCATAAAGAGTGGAGCTCTGATTGGATCGCTCCACAGCTTATCCCACCACCATGAAGCTAAGGCAGCTGTGATTGGATATATCCCTAACTTGTCCCTACCTTCTACATGACCAAATTAGATCTGATTGGAGTAAGTCTCTGCCAAACATTTTAGTCTAGTTTTTATGTGTTATTTGTTTGTAAACAAAAGTAAATGTGTTAAAAGACTGATAAGATACTATAATGCTGATTGGCTTGGTTTTAGGTGTGCCTTGGGCAAAAACAGTCTGAAAATCACTGCAGTAGACAGTCGCACCAAATCCTAGCATTGTTGTTATTATTGGTTTAACATGATCGGAACATCAGAAATCATCCAAAATGAAAATACTACCCCAAAACATGAAATAAGCAGTAGCCATATCTATTTATATTTTTATTTATATCTGCAAATTGTTTCTACTTTTTGATAACCTTAGTGCTTTTTTATTGTGTACTGCTTTACAATGCTGCTGGAATCTTAATTTCCCTCGAATCTAATCTAATGAATAAAAGTTACAGATCATAATGATTCTGACACCATCATTAAAATAGAAGTGCTCAGAGATCACAAACCTCCACAAAAACATTTCCAACATTGATGGCCAATTATTGTTAAAAGTGTAGTAAACTGCCCTTTCTCACAATGGTAACAAATGTTCAAAATATCCCTGTATCTGTATCCACATTTAGATCATCACCAAAATCTAATCACTCCTCTCTTGTGCCATGACTAATGCTCCCTGATGATGTTTTCAAAATCAGTTGAAAATATATGTAGTTGACTGAAAATGTGGGGAAACTGCCCTATCTCACAGTGTTAACAAATCCTTTGCAAATTCCAAGGTCCACAATCAGATTCAGATCCCTACCAAAATCACTTCTTCCTTATGCTGTCACCAACATTCCCTGAAATCTCATCAAACTCCGTTAATAACTTCTGAGTTATCCTGTGTCAACAGAATAACCTACTTGGTGGGGTTAGTAATAATATTAACTAATTAATGTTAGCTCAATAGCACTCAGTGATGCTGTGATGATGAAGAATTAATTGTTCTTTTCTTTTCAAACAAAATAGTTATTGATTCAAGAAAATTCTAAAATAGAGCTGTTCATGCTGTAGTAGGCTCAGTGTTTGTGGTATAAGGTCAAGGGTTCTTGACCATCTGTTTTTTTTGTTTTGTTTAGTTTTGCTTTGTTGTTTTGTTTTGTTTTTTTTTTTCATTTTAAAAATGTCTGGCTGCTGCAAGTGTTGTTAGTGAAAGCCTGGAGTTTTCTACCTGGAGGCTAAAATAGGTATTCTCTGCATCATTCCAGCTGAAGGATTTTCATTAACAGGAATATACAGTATTGAGTTGTTATTTTGTTTTGATAAATACACCGTGTGTTTAAGTTGGGGTTAGTGGAATGTAGAACATTTATTTATTCATACATTTTGACCAAGATGACTTGAGATTTTTTACACTTCTTAAGGGTGCCTCAAGTTGAAAAAGTTTGATGTGCTGATGTAGATGTCCAGTATCTTAAATATATATCTGCATCTTTTATTTATGCATTTAGTCTTTATTTAGCCAGGTTAATCCCATTGAGATCTGGGAGCTCTTTTCCAATGGAGCTCTGCCCTATCCAAGAATGGCAGCCATGCCAGTATTCAGGTTTTCTACCGTTTTAACACACTGAAAACAGCATTGTGTAGGTCATCCATCCACCATCTAGGCTGCTTATCCCTTTCAGGGTCACCCTCAACTGGTCTCCAGCCATTCACAGGGCTAACATGTAGAGACAGACAACCATTCGCACGCATTCACACTGAAGTGTCCCCAGTTAACCTTATGAGCATGTTTTTGGTCTGTTGGGGGAAACTCTCCAGAGTAAACCCATGATTGCGCAGGGAGAACATGTACACGGCACACAGAAATGCCCTGACCAGGTAGTGGAACCAGCAACCTTCTTGCTGTGAGGCACAAGCACTACCGGCTACTCCACCATACAGCCCTATGCAGTTTGGAATAAATGGCTTCCCAGACTCAGAGGCCTCTGTGTTGAATATTTTCATCACCACCAATCAGTGATTTACTGTCAGTCATTATGACTCAGATTATTAGTTTTTATTAGTCTCTTTAATGTCTGTGGCAGCAATCACACAAACAAAAGCAATGTCACCATAGCAATTAAAGACGAATCAAAGAGCAGTTTTCCACCACAACAGAAGAATTAGAGATTAAATGCCAAGACTTTTGACTGTGATCTGTGACCAAAATGAATACTGATACAAAGTTTGATGAAAATCGCCCAAAGAATTTTCAAGATACAAGAACAGTGTTACCAAGAGGCTTAATGACCTTGACCCCTGACCCATGACCTTCAGAATCTTGTCAGATCATCCTTGTGTCATGGTGTACATTTGTGCAGTTAGAAAAAATAGTGATTATGTTCAACAGACGGAGTAGATCACCTCTGGACTGGGCTGTGGCCAACATGACATAAAAACAGATTTACTGATGCTGTAAGAGAGAAGACTGTGGAGTTTGTTTGTGGAGCCTTTTTAGTTTTTTGCCTAATGTTAAAAAAGCTTTTATCTGGGAATTTGTAAAAATCTTGACTTATTTATTTATGTTTTATGTAATATGTGAGAGAAGATGATGTATTAAGTAAAATGTGCTGTGTACTGTGTTTATCATGTTCATAGATGTGACACGTTATGTTTTGTTTCTCCTCAGGTCTCCTATGTGATCACTGTAGATGGAAACGATCATGTTGTTCATCTGGAGAGAAACGAGTGAGTTCAGATAAAAATATTCTCATGTCTGTGTCTGATTGTGTGCTATCTTGTAATTGAAATCACTTTGTTCTCGTTTTAATTCATGTGTACTGAACTGGAAGACAGTTTTATCTGTTCTGATGACATCATATAAAATACCCAATTAGAAAAGAATAGAATAGAATAAACCTTTATTCGTCCCACACGGGGAAATTTGCAATGTTACAGCAGCAAAGGGGACAGCGTTGTTAAAGAATAAGTATAAAAATTGTATAAAAATAGCATGAAAAATAGCAGTATGTACATTATTCTACCAATATAAATATAAAAAAAGGGCTTGAATACAGAAACTAGAAGCAAATCCTATAAGGATTATTAACACATTCACAAAGTAATTGCACATGAATGTAAGTGATTGCACATGGATGAATTGTACATTGTCAAGAGAGTTAGCACAGTAATTGTACATTGTGATTGCACAGTCTTAGATAATTGCTCAGTTTATGGTGACCGGGAGCAGTGCTGGTTGTAAAGTCTAACAGCAGCAGGCAGGAAAGACCTGCGGTAGCGCTCCTTCACGCACTTCGGGTGACGCAGCCTGTCACATTTCAACAAAATAAACTATATATCTGGTTACCTGTAGTCCTGATAATCCACCGCTGCTTTTTGAGTGACTTAACCCTTATTCTTTCAGCTTTAAATGCCAATCATTCGAGTCAGAGGTTGACTGGTATCTTAGACAAATATATGACATTTTTGACCACTGATCCAAGGCACTCATGGATGCAAAAATATACCATACACTCAGCTTCTCATCACTTAAATTTCAATAAAGCTGGGAAATTGTGTAAAACATAAATAAAAAACTGAATAAGCCTTGCTGCTTACATGCAGAAATTTCCCCAGATCCTCTGAATCTTTTGATCATATTATGGACTGTAGATGATGAAATGCCTAAATTTCAACGTTGAAAAATGTTCTTAAACTGTTGGACTGTTTGCTCACACAGATGTTCACTCGCCCCATCCTTGCTTGTAAACGAATACGCCTTTCAAGGATGCTCCTTTTATACCCAATCATGACACTCACCTGTTTCCAGTTAACATGTTCAATGTGGACTGATCTAAATGGGCGAATTTAAGCTTTTGTTGCTCCTGTCCCAGCTTTTTTGGAACATGTCAGGCATTAAATTCAAAATGAGTGAATATCTGCAAAAGAAACAATAAGGTTTAACAGTTTGAGTTTTTAATATCTTGGCTTTGTAGTGTTTCCAATTGAATATAGTCATAAGAGATTTGTAAATCGTGGTTTTCTGTTTTTATTTACGTTTTGCGCAACATCCCATCCTCATTGGAATCGGAGTTTGTATATTGTGACTGTAAATAAATTTTGTGCTACTTCCATGTTAATTTCTGTCCAAATCACTGTTTCTTCTTATTTTATTAACCATAATTGCTGGTAGTTTAAGCAATTTCACCTGCCACTGCACGAAAGCTCTGCAGGAAGAGATCTGCTGGATTTATTAAACCAGACTGGACGGCTTAGTGAAAACCTCGTCAGTACATGCTGATGGTTTTCATCTTTGTACCCACAGTCAGGGTGATAAAAAGCGTAGTGAACAGGAGTGGGCAACTCTGATTACCAAGAGGGCCGAATAACTTTGTTTTCAGTGCCTGGGGGCCACACTGTTACATTTTGTTGGGTACTCTCAATGAGGAAAAAATACACAAATAAACAAAAAAAATAGTAAATATAAAGCTTCAAAAACATGATTATACCAGCATTAATATATTTTAACTTAAACACCATAAAAAAAACAATTTAAAGAGCATGCCAAATAACTAAAGTAAATTTAAGCTTCTTTTAAATGCAATAAAAGAATGAATGTTTACCACTTTTTAAAATAAAACTATATTACCTTTAACATTGTTTCCAAATGTTGTTTTTACTAATACTGTATATAGATATTTAGAGATACAATCATAGTAAAGCAAGTTCTTCAAAAAAACAGAAAATATTTTATCACCTCTCCTAATTGTGCATTATGTAGTATCATCATGTTTAGTATTTTGGTTATGTTTTCTTCATATTTCCATTTTTATTTATTTTTATTTATTTATTTTTAAATGATTGGTGGGCCGCATTGAGTGAGGTTAAGGGCCACCCCTGATCTTGAATCTCAAGTCTAAATCAAATGTTGTTGTTTTTTTCAGCCTTTTGCTGCCTGCAGACTTCACAGTGTACACTTACAGTCAGAACGGATCATTGATCACATCCAGACCACCTGTGCAGGTAACACACACACACACACACATTAGGAACAGAGCCCTACTTCTCCAGGGAGCCAATTATTGAGGCGATCTAATTAACCAGGAAGTGACAGACCTCCTTCATGTGACCATCCGATAATAAAGTGAACAGGAAGTTGGGATCAGGAGAGAAGGACGCGTGAAATAAAACAGACTGAGAGGAAATATCTTGAACAAAACAGAAAGAAGGAGGAAAAATACCAATACTATGAGTTTTTTAATATGAACCATGTGACCAGAAGAGAAAGTCAAATAAAGAAGGACATTGCAACAACATTTTGACTCAGAGCCCCTCTTCTAATAACACAAAGCAGATTTCTGAATATTGAGTTTAAGGGGCACAAAATCCAAATTTAATTTACCTTCATTTTCCAATTTAAATCTCATCTTGCCTGCAGTGAACATGTAGTGAAGCTGTGATTTTTCCCTGGTTGTTTTCTTTATATGTTGAGAAATGGTCCAGTTTTCAATGAAAAAAACATGTTAGTAACTAAAATAATGACAAGAGTACACTCACTGGCAAGGATGGGAAATGATAGGATTTTATTAAAACCAATTCCATTAATGATTCTGCTGATCGATCTGATTCTGTAATGATTCCCTTATTGATTCCTGACAGCTCTGATTCAGTGCTGTGCTTTTGCAAGTTGCTGATGTTTCCACTCTCTGAAAATTGTGTAGTTAGAGCATTTATGTCCAAAATTAAGCCACAGCTCAGACCACTTCTGACCCCTGCTATGGAAGGAATTGATAAATGAACTGTTAAGCAAAAAGGCTGATGGGATTGATTAGAGATGGGACCAAAAATCCTGATGGCAATTATCGTTGTCCTTCCTCCCCCGATATGATTATATGCTGCCACCAAATAACTATATTTTAATAAAATTTGGTGATTGTTGTGTGTGAAAATCTCAGTAGATCAGCAGTTTTTAAATACTCGGACAAGTCTGTCTGGCACCAACATCCATACCACGTTCAAAATCACTTTTCTGCTCCATGATGATGCTCAGGTTGAACTTCAGCAGGTGTTTTGATCATGCCTACAGGCCTAAATGCAGTGAGTTGCTGTTACGTGATTGGCTGATTTTTGTAAATGGGTGCACTTAATGAAGTGGCCAGTGGGTGTATGTTGTAATTATAGTAAATCAAATAAAATATACACTTTACGGCAGGAAACAGAAATCAAGTGAATGATTCACGTGTGAATGCTTGCTGTAATCTTCAGAGGTGCGGATTTGTTTGATATTCAGTCTTCAGTCCGATGTCTTCAAATGATTTGCTCTAAACAGTTTCAGCACCAAATGTCTCAGAATAAAAGTGCCATCATTATATTTAAACATCATTATTTTACTGACACTTGTTTTTGCAGTGTCCTAACTTTCTGAATTTGTTTTTTTATCATCATTCCAGTTTTCTTAAGACAGAAGACTTCAATAAAACTTCTCAGTGTGTTTTTTTCTTTGTTTTCATTTCCCAAAATGACTCTAATAGCACTTATTAGCCGGTCAGTGTAACTTCTCAGAAGCTGTTGTGTTTATTTAAAGAAGAAAAGCATGCTGGGAGTTTTCTCTGTAGTAAGTGCATTGATATTTCCTGTCTGCTGACCCACTGCACTCTTTCCCCCGAGGCCTTTTCTTTTCCTCTTTGTCTGAGTTTCAGATCTGATGTTTGATCAGACATTAATAATTAACCACAGATTCACTGATGATGAACTGCTCTGTGTGATTTATATTTGATTATGTCCTTTCAGATAAAGTCATTGTTGTTAAGTAATACTTCTGTGTGAGTTTTCTTGTACTTCCCTAAAAATGTTTAATCAAGGACATCTTTATAATGTTGGTTAACCCTTGCAACTCCAAGTCATTTCAGGCTGCCAGGATTTTTATCTGCAAAAATACATGTCAGAATCAGAATTGATATTTATTGCCAAGTACTTTTGCACATACAAGGGATTAGACTTGTTAAACTTGTTAAACAGTCAACATATATTTAGAGGAAAATTAAATATACAATTATAGCACTTAAACTTTTCCCTGTTTTATTTATCAGTTCTGACGGTTTTAATTCCGACAAAATGATTATAAAGGCGTTATCTGCTGGTTTAAAGCTTAAGCCTGCTCCCTGCTGGTGTCTGTGTGAAACTGCAGCTCAAAAACAAGCTTCTGTGTACAACAAGTATATTACACCATCTGTCATAAGAACAAGAAAACACACATATTTTAGAAATCATTTTTTAATGTGGACTCTTATTTTAATTCAGCCTTTGCTGTTTGAGGAATTTCAAACTGAACTCACCTTTTCATACCTAAGTATCACTGAGCTTCTCTGGAGTCAGGCATGAATCAAGCACAACATTCAACCACTGAAACTAATTTTTCTGTTTATGAATTTAGATAAATAACTATAATTGAACATCTTAATCAAGAAAAAACTATAAACTTAAACTACTTTTTCTTCTTTTTTGTGAAGAGTAAATTTGAAAATCTTGGATAACAATAATAATTATATTTTAGCATTAAAAATATAATTTCAGTTAAAGAGCTTCTCCATGCTGGTTTACTAACCATCACAGAAACATAATGATTCTGGTATTTTCCAATGCTGTTCATTTTGAGCAGATGTGGCATAACCCTTATACTAGGGGGGTGGTCTAATATAGTCATTAAGCACTCTATCTCTGTGTGTGATTTTATTGCAGAATCACTGTCACTATCAGGGCTTCGTTCAGGACATGGAGGGCTCTGCTGTCGCTATGAGCATCTGCAACGGCCTCAGGTAATGCACACTCAACACCTCAGAGTCCAGAGACATCTACTAATGAATCTGCTCTGTTTCATTTACATGGTCTTACTTTTAAGGAAAGTTTTTGCTTTTATTGTATCTGTGGATAAGTTCTAACATCGACTATCAAGATGACCTGCTTGAAACAAAAGCTGTCCATTAATGCAAAAGTATATAACTTTAATTATGTTCAACAACAAACAGCTCATCAAGTGAAGTGTTTGTATTTAAAACTTTAAGGTAAAAAAATAGAAAATCTGCTGGAAAATTAGATGCAAATGTTTCAGGTTGGATATAAAGTCAAAAAGTTAAAAACAATAATGATAATGATAACTGGTAACTTTACTAACCGTATAAGTATAGCAACATACTAAAGAACAGAGCACAAAAACCAGAAGCCAGTGTTAAGAGACTAGAATTTGGGTCATGTGAAGTCTCCTGTTAAACCAGGTAAAATTCTTCAAGGAGTAAAACAATGTTTTTGTCTTTTGTGTCTTTCTCTCAGAGGAGTGTTGCATCTCACTAAAGACAGCTACGGTATCGAGCCATTAGACTCCGCCCCCGAACAACACCTGGTCTACCGTCTACAGGATGTGACATCACAGCCCAGGGGATGTGGAACGCCGCATGAGGACGAGCCTCATCACAACGCTACAGAGCATGCTCAGTACAATCAAGAGGAAATCCACCACAGACAGCACAGCAGGGTGGGTACTGCTTTTCTCTCACACCTTTAACTGTTAGACTGGTAGTATTTTTTGCACTTTGGATACGTTTTCCTGAAAGAAAGGATAATATAAGCTGTATTATAAATGTATTCTGTGTGTGTTTACGTGTGTGTGTTTGGGGGCGGTGAATTAATTAAGTATTTATTGCTTTTTCTGTTTGTTTTTATCTTGTGTAACGCACACTGACTCTACATTTGTATAAAATGTGCTATACAAATAAGGCTCAATTGAATTGAACTATAACACTCATGCACTCTAACAGTGTAGATTAATTAGTAGATGGAGTAGATGTCATACTTAACTCACTCAGTGCAGGAATGCAACAAGACATTGCTAAAAATTGTTGTTGCTTAAGACACTCCTCAAAGCAAAGCGCATACCTGTATCAACATATGGATAGAAGCAGACACAGTGCTTAATAGTGATTTACATTGTTATGACTAGTTGTACATGTATACATATATATAAGTATTAATTGCACATATCGTCCTCCCACGTATTTCACCTGTACACCTTGTTTCTTGGTTTTTATACCTCGTTCATTGTACATATTGTACATATTCTATTTCTATTCTTACCTTACTTTTAATTTTTTATTTTAAGTTTTCCTTTAATACTCAAATTGCTGCCTGCGTTTTCTGCTTCTGTCTTGTTTGTAATGTAGGATATACACTGTGTGTATCTATTCTGTACTTAGAGAGTGAAGTGAACAGGCACCAAATTCCTTGTATGTCTAACATACCTGGCCAATAAAGCTGATTCTGATTCTACTTGGATTATTAACAAATAATTAATACTCATCCAGCCATAAAAGGTTGGTTCACCATCAGTTTGTAGATATTTATGATGTTTTTGATGACCCACATCTTGTAAAGCTGAGTTTGCTGAGTCGCTACTATCTGGGTGTTACGGTGTAAAGAGTGACCATGTTGACGTGTAGCTGCACCAAAAACACCCTCAGGAGGAAAAAAACACAGGGAGCACTTTTAGAGAGGGTCTGTGCCCACACATATGCAGCCTTTGCTCAGCGCTCACACACACACGCACACGTGGGTCGTCACTCTGCGGTTCATGTAATGGACTCTTTTCTGCCCTCCATTCTCAGTCAGATGGTCCACGATAATTCCAAATAAAACCACAGTTGGCTCACAGAAGGCATGGACATTCACCTACACCCGTTTCCTTGCCTGTTTCTATCTTTATTCATGTCTACTTTGGCTAAAAGTGACATTAATGAATTTCATACATGCTCAAAAAAAATGCTGGAAAACCGTGTTGTGCATTGTCAGAAAAAAATGCCTTGCAGACGCACTGTTACATAGAAAAACTGCATAATCGAGCCCTAAGGCAGTGGTTGTCAGCAGATTCAGTTCTAGAATAAATTACTCCCTGTTTGGGTTTTCAATAAAGCCACATCCAATGTGTATTTTTATACAACAGTTAATGCTTTCCTCAACAAAGTCCCTTATACATGATGCACAGAACACATTTTATGGTCTGAAATGTAATTTTGAATATCCATAACAAAATATTATGTGTCATAAATCTGGGCATATACTGGTTGCACAGTTTAGTACATCAGTAGCTGCCAGCAATGAGATTGTGATAAAGCACGTCAACTCTAAGCATAAAGACTGAGCATACATAAAAAAATCAGATAAAAAAATAGTGACAATAAAATAATTAAAAAAAATAAATAAATAAAAAAAAGAACGAAAAAGAAAAACTTCAAGTTCTAAAATCCTTACAGCGCTATGACCCAGGACTGACATTTCTATGTGTATTTTTGACCTTTTGATGATAGAGATATGTAATGTCTTAAACATCTTTAACTCGCAGGTAGCTTGGACAACCTTGACGTCAGGCATTTAGACAAAAACTAGCATTATATAATAAGTTTATGTACATTGAGTTTGTCTTTATTATCATCATTGGATGAACTACACACAGATTTCTGCCCACTGTTACTTTGTCCGTCTTTGTTGGATGACTGAGCATCCTACCCGAGGATGAGTACAGCTCCAGAGCTGTAACACAACTTAACTCACGCAGATAAACTATTCAGGCCACAAGAGAAATAAATGAGTCTCAGCTCGTCCAGAACTGACCACAAACTACTGATGGCTAACTTTTAGCCACCATTTCATGTTTGCCCACCAGTGTTCAAAATATGAAGTGTAAAGGGTAAGGCATTTTATGTTTCCTTGAATTTCTGAGTTATGTTTTTACACTTGGATCCCTCCACCATGAAGCTAAGGCAGCTGTGATTGGATGTCCCTCTTAACTCATCCAACCTTTCCACACAACCAAAGTAGCTGTGATTGGATATATTCCTAACTTGTCCCTACTTTCTACATGACCAAATTAGGTCTGATTGGATTAAGTCTCTGTCCAACATTTTTGTCTCGTTTTTCTCTGTGATGAAAATGTCATTTAATTTAGTTTTAGTTTTTGTCTGTGTGCACTTGTTTTTTTAGTTACTGTCTAGTTTTCATCAGGGGAAAAAAGGTTGTTGTCAAAAACCATGACGAAAATAATTAGTCAACAAAATTAACACTGTTGCCCACAAAATGTCACCACAGTGTTCAAGCATGACTGTTCTCTATGCGTGTATAATATGACAGTGAAGTGATCTGTTTTGTTTTTGTTTTGTCTTTTTAGATGAAGCGAGCGATTCTCCATCAGACTCACTATGTGGAGCTGCTGCTGGTGGTCGACAATGACAGGGTAACACACACAGACCCAAACCAGTGTCTGGATCAGTCCTCATACAGTGCATCGTGTTCATTAATGTTTGGTCTTCGATTTCTTGTCTTTAGTATAATTATATGAACAGGAACGAGACCGCAGTGAGAGAGGAGATGGTTCATCTGGCAAACTTCATCGACAGCGTAAGAGAAACAAAAACAACACACTGGCACTCATTTAATGGACATGTGTACAGCAGGAAACTGTCTGAGCAATGTAATTATGAGCTGCACGACTGATTCACGTCCATCCCACTGCACAAACATTCAAACAGCCTCATTGCTGCTTTTGAAGGGATACGCCAACATTTTTTTGTTTTCATTTTTTGCCTCACTCCCGAGTCCATGACAAGTCGATAGACACCATTCTTTTGACTGTGCGTGCAGTAACAAGGCGGGCAGAGCTCGCCCACCGCAAATTAGCTTAGCTCAAACACTGGGAGTCAATAGGAAGTGTTAGCCCGCCTCTGCCTACAGTCATCAGATAAACTCTTCAGTAACTCTAAGTGGTCCTGTGTGCTTGTTGTGACTCATTTTTTTACCACTTTATGTCACGTTATCTGTTTTAGACTAAGATTAGCACTTTATATAATCTTTGAAAGAAATACATATATAACTAAACCGACGTGCTTTGTTTTGTCGACCTACTTACAAGCACGTCCAAGTTGGTTTGCATATGCACCCTGCAGTTTAGTTACAAATATTTCTTTTAAAAAAATTACATAAAGTGCTTATCTTGGGACTGTTAAGAGTTGCTGAAGAGTTTATCTGATGACTGTGGGCAGAGGCAGGCTAGCACTTCCCATTGACTCCCAGTGTTTGAGCTAAGCTTATTAGCAGGGGGCGAGCTCTGCGTCTATCTGCTGTCATGGACTCAGGAGTAAGGAAAGATGCGAAACAGAAGGAAAGCTTCCATATCCCTTTAAGTGGATCAAGAATGGCATGAGAGTTTATTTTTGTGCTGAGCTGTGCACAAAGTTAGAAAAGGTAAAGATTGTTACGAAGGTATAATTTAGGTTTTGTCTGCAGGCTAGAAACGATCTATCTATTCAGTGTGAAGATGAGAGGGTCCATCATTTGGTCAGTCTGTGGTTAACCTTTTAAAGCCTAAAAACACATGTTATAGCCAGAAAATTCTGATTTTTTTAAAGCTGAAATGTTTATTTCACTTTCTACTGAAATCCTAAAAAATCAAAATTTCCATAAAATGTAACATATGTAATTTTTTGTATCTCATTTGATACATTAGGTGTTTTTGGCAACTGGTAATCCATTTGAGGACATTTTTATCATATATCTGATTGTATTCAGATGATTCTTTTTAGTAATCGTTGATCATATTGATCAGGTAGAGGTATCATAAAAGTATGTATCAAATATGACACAACAGGCATTAAGGGGTTTAACATAATGAATTATTAAGGCAGCAGAAAAAAAGTCCTGATCTGTTTGTGCTTAGATCTACATCCAGCTGAACGTCCGGGTGGTCCTGGTCGGTCTGGAGATCTGGACTCAGCAGAATAAGATCAGCACTGATGGAGGAGCAGGAGAGGTGCTGAGTCGCTTCACTCAGTGGAGAGAGAAGGAGCTGGTGACCCGCCGCCGCCACGACTCAGCACAGCTCATCCTGTTAGTGATCAAACTCACTCACAATCAATGAAACAAAGTGTTGTCATTAGCAAAGAGATTATTTGATGGAGATGATGTTGTTGCAGGAAGAAAGGATTTGGAGGAACAGCGGGGATGGCCTTCGTCTCCACCGTCTGCTCCAGGAGCCACGGGGGCGGGATCAACGCGGTACGTCTCACTTTTTATATCCGACTGGCTGAAGCACTTGTCTGTCACTTTGCCCTCAGCTTTTAGTTTAGAAGATTTTTTCACGCATATTGTTCACACATGAATGAAAAAAACAACATTCAGGAAAAGTTTTTAATTTCCCAGATGAACAGTAGGGTGACATTTGTTTTGATCGTTCTTGGCTGAGTGTAGATACACAAAATTTTGTGCTGGTTTTCCATGTGAGGAAATAACACAATGTTGTTACAATACCAGAATCATGATATAATCCTAGTAAATTCACACAATGATGATACCCATGTGATACCCAGGCAACATAAGCAGAAGTCTGAGACACACAATATTTGTTTTTGTTTGTATTTATTACAAATTCTAGGGTGTTTAGGACTTCATATTTTCACTGTGGTATCTACCAGTTATCTGATTGCCTTCATTTTTACTAATGATATAAATGCTCCTTCAACAGTGTTGATTTTGTTGACTAATTATTTTCATCATAATTTTTGTAAACAACCTTTTTTCCCCTGACGAAAAGTAGACAGTAACTAATAAAACCAAGTGCACATGGACAAAAACTAAAACTAAATTAACTGACATTTTCATCAACAAATGAAAACTAGACTAAAATGTTTGACTGAGACTTAATCCAATCAGACCTAATTTGGTCATGTAGAAAGTAGGGACAAGTTAGGAATATATCCAATCACAGCTACTTTGGTTGTGTGGAAAGGTTGGATGAGTTAAGAGGGACATCCAATCACAGCTGCCTTAGCTTGGTGGTGGTGGGATAAGTTGTGGAGCGATCCAATCAGAGCTCCTCTCTTTATGAATTGATATATTCATGTAGAGCAGGTTCACTGTTTGTTGTCAGTTCTGGTATTATAACTGAGATGCTCTGCCAGGTAGCCTAAATAAAGGTGACTGCATTTCACACAAATGTTCAATTTGTTTCTGTTCATTTATACATTCAAAATTTACTAGCATTCAGTAAAGGGTTATTAGATGTTTCATTTTATCCAAGTGTAAAACATGACTTCAGAAATTCAAGGAAACATCAAAAATGCCTTACACTTTACACTTCATATTTTAGTCGACTAAATTTTCAGGAGATTTCATCGACTAAAATGTTGTGAAATTTCATCAACTAAAACTAGACTAAAATTAAAACAGTTTAGATGATTGAATTATGACTGAAATTGAACAATATTTTAGGCAAAAGACTTTAACTTTATCTAAATTAAAAAGTGCTGTCAAAATCAAAACTGCCCTTAAACAAGATAAAATCCCCATTTTAACGAGTGCAGGTATTAGACTGACCTGCCTGCAGTCCGACCTGTCTCCCTTTGAAAATGTGTGGCCCATTATGAAGCACAAAATATGTCAACAGAGACACCAGACTGTTGAACAACTAAAGTCATACATGAAGCAAAAGGGAAAGAACATAATTCAACAGTTAGTGTCCCCTGTTCATAAATGCTTATTGAGTGTTGTTAAAATGAAAGGCAATGTAACACGGTGGTAAACATGCTCCTGTCCCAGTATTTTTGGAACATGTTGCAGGCATCAAATTTAACATGAGTGAATATTTGCAACAAAACAATCAAGTTTATCAGTTTGAACATTAAATATTTTGTCTTTGTAGTATATTTAATTGAATGTGGGGCGAAAAGTATTTCCAAATGAACGTGTTTCTGTGTTGTTCTCTCTTGTTTTTCTTCTATCTTTAATAAACATCTGTTTAAATCCTTCAGTTCACAAACAACAACATCCCGTCGTTCGCCTCCATCGTGGCTCATGAACTCGGTCACAACCTCGGGATGAACCATGACGACGGGCGCTCCTGCACATGCCCAGTGTCAGCCTGCATCATGAACTCTGGAGCCACGTAAGGACGCTGAGACACAGACTGAGACTGAGCCTAACAAAACAAACACACATCTGATCTGATAAAACTCAAATTATAACACACACAACACTCCTCCTGCGCCTCGCTGTCCTCCTTTTTCTCCTCTTTGTCATCCCATTTGAGTCTTTTTTATCATCCTCTGTTTCTCCTCGTCCACCTCCTGCTCACATCAGTCTGTTTCCTCCTCCTTCACAGCTTGATCTGCACCCTCCCTCCTTTTCTGCTCCTCCTGACTTCTCTTGACCTCCTCTCTCCCTCCCTTCTCTTCTTTTTCTCATCCTCTTCTCCTCCTTCTCATCTCTGTCCTTTTCTTCCTTTTTCTCTGCTCTTCTCCACTTTTACTCATACTTCTCCCCTCCTAAATCCTTCCTTCTCCTTCCCACTTCCTTATAATTTTGTGTAAGAACTCCCCCATCCTCCTCAATCTTATACCTTCATCGCTCCTTTTTTCTTTCCTTTCCTCCCTCTCCTCTCTCTCTTTGTCTCTCTTTCCCTTTTTCTTCTCCATTCCTTCCCCAGACCTCCACATTTTTCTTTCTTTCTTTCATCTCCTATTTCCTCCTTTTTCTCCATTTACTTTGCTATTTTTTTTCAAACTCCTCCGACAATCACTTTATCATTTTGCCTTATCTCCTTGTTCCTCTCTCCTCATTTCTCTTTTCTTTTTCTCTCATACATTTTCTTCTATCATCCTTCTCTGTTCTGCTGTTCCCCTCTTCCTCTCTTCTCTTTTCATCCTCTTCTCTTCCTCCTCACTTTCTCCTCTGTCTCTCTGTTTCATTTCCTTGGCCTTGTTGCTCTCTTATCTCCTCCTCTCTCTTCCTTTCTTCTTTAATTCTCTCCACTCCCTCTCTCTTCTCTTGTTCTTTCTCCTCCGATCCCTCTCCTCCCTTTTTCTCCTCATTTCTGTCCTTCTTTTCTTGTTACTTCTTTAAAATTTCATGGATTTTGTTGGTAGAAAATTTTCTAAACACATTTTTTAAGCTCAATTTGATTGAAAATTTGACACAGTCAAAACAACAGAAACTGTGACGATAGCTGTTGAAACAAAAGCACCATCAAGTCTTAATCTCACCAATGTGTCTCCCAATATATAAAAATGTAATAGGGTGTCAAAGATAACCTTTTAATTGATGCATTGTGAATGCAGACGTAAATGCATCGATGTCGAGACAGTTAATAATCATTTAATCTGGCAGAGGCTACTGTTAGACTGCAGCATCAGGTTTTGTTTCATGTCATGGTGCATCGTGATATCGAATCAAATTGAATCATTAACTTAATCGTTATCGAATCACGAGACTAGTGAAGATGCACAGCTCTAAAATATAACATCAGAATTTAAATACACATCACAAACACTCTCCTCCTCCTCATCCCTACAGAGGTTCCAGAAACTTCAGCACCTGCAGTGCGGACGACTTTGAGAAGATGATTTTGTTGACGGGGGGAACGTGTCTCCTGAACGTTCCACGGCCTGATGAGGCTTACAGCGCCCCCTACTGCGGGAACAGACTGGTGGACATGGGGGAGGAGTGCGACTGTGGATCAGAGAAGGTCAGTGATGAAAAACTCAAGTGTCTATGGATCAGGGATGTCAAACTCAATCACAGGAGGGGCCAGAATTTATAATAAATTCTAGGGTGTGGGCCAAACAGGATCAGCATTTACTGAACATTCTGAAACAGATGATGTTTTAATAGGAGCGATATTTCTGAATTCAAGTCTTCGAATGGATCTTAAAAACTCTTAAATCTAATGTTGAAAAGTGTGAGGGAACCCTGAATCAACAGCCAAACAGCAGATAACATGAATGAAACATGAATGAAACATGCACACAGAGTCAGTGATAACACCTGTTGGTCTCCTGTGTTTATGTGTTTGTGTCTGTTTGTGTTTCAGGAGTGTGAGGAGGACCCCTGCTGTGAGTATAAGACCTGTAAACTGAAGTCTGGAGCTCAGTGTGCCTACGGAGAGTGCTGCTTCAAATGCCAGGTAAACACAACAGCCTACATTTAGACCCCTCTCTTTTCAGACAAGCCTAGAAGGGGGAAAATTTAATGTATATGTAATTTATATTTTAATTTATTGCTTCCTCTGTAATGTTCATAATGAAAATGTTAAGAGCCTTCAAAATTCTATGGTTGCATGTGGTGTGTGTTTTATGATTGTGATTTTAATATCCATCAAAAAAATCCAGATTAGGATTTTTGCCATAACGGAGCAGCAGCAGCCCGACAAGCAAGTTCATGTATCAAACTTCTTTAGAGCTCCTCAACTTTTGAACAACCTTACAGAGGAGATAAGGAGGATTACATGATGCTTTATTTGCTCACATACTTATTTATTCACTTTGTTAGTTTGTTTTATCTGTTTATTTATTTTACAGTTATTTAGTAATTTACTTTTAATCTCAGCTGGTCCCATTCTCTTCTCTGGTTTATTCTCATTTTTGTTTTTACAATCTTTTTAAGTTGTAGTTTACTCCCTTTTTCTCTTATTTTCTCTAATCTTCCAATATCACTGATGTGATGCCGTCATCTGTTGATCTATTTGTACATTCATACAGTTACCTCCACCAAGGAGGTTATGTTTTTGACCCTGTATGTTTGTTTGTTGGCAAGATTACACAAAAAACTACTGGACAGATTTTGCTGAAATTTTCAGGAGATGCTGGTAATGGCCCAAATTAGAAATTATTAGATTTTGGTGGTGATCCAGATAACCGCTATTAGGGAACCATTATTTTTGCTCAATAACTGTCTATCTAATAATTATATCAACATGATTCTGAGTGCTAGGTGTGGTTTTCCAGGGTCATGAATCATATTATGATGGTAACTTTATCATGGAGCCATTGCTTATAGATGCAACAGCAATATATGCTCTCTAGAATTCAAATGTTTCCAGTTGAACACTTTGGTTCCTTATATGCTTTAAATTACATGGAGAAAAGAAAAGAAAGACATCCTGTATTCGTCCGTTATGGGGAAATTCAATTCTTTTGACTCTGTTGTTGAAACGTACTGCACAAACACAGGCTGAAATATATATGCATTTGCATTTTCTTCCTGTTCTTGTTTAACTCCTAACAGTTTGTGTTCATTTTATTGGTTTGTGTCTCTGTTTTCTCTGTTAAGCACTTTGTAAACATGTTTTTAAAGGTTCTGTAAAAATAAAGTTATTATTTGTTGTTTTTTGTTTAATGAAGAAATTATAAAACTACAGGCTTGTGGTTGCTTTTCGCTGTTATCAAACCGGTAGCTCTTTCTCCTCAGAGGACGCTGATCAGTGCTGGTCAATGGATCTGCCTGATTGCAGTATTAAATAAGGCTGATCCAGCTGCATTGCAAGGTTAGATTTTTATGTCGCAGACTAGCAGCTCCCAGCCTCTGTACAAGGGGATCACTGTTTTTGTCAGCAGAGTCTGGCAGCGTGAAAACCACCTGTGACTCCACATGATCGACCTCTTAATCACAAATATCTAATGTTACCTGCAGTTTCTGTTCATTTATTAGTTTTGTAAACATATTTTGACCTCTCGTGTGTTTTTGTGTCTGTGTTTCCAGTACCTGCCTGGAGGAACAGTGTGCAGAGCGAGCACAGACGAGTGTGATCTACCTGAGTACTGTAACGGCTCCTCGCCTCTCTGTCAGAGCGACGTCTTCATACAGGTACACCGAACAGAGGGGCACCACAGCCTGACCCTGTTCATGTTTAACCTCATCTTCATCCTGTTTACTGTTGAACTGATTTGTTTCAGAACGGACAGCCGTGCAAGAACCAGCAGGCGTACTGTTACAACGGGAAGTGTCAGCACTACGACGGACAGTGTCAGGCTATATTTGGATCCAGTAGGTTCAATCTGCATGTTTACACTCTAAACTTCACCGTCTGACAGCTGTTAAATGGAGATTATGTTTCATCTGCTGTTTATTGTAAACATGAAATCTGCTCACAGATCATTTCTGTCACGTTCACATTCTTGACCTGAAAGTTAAGGAGAAAGTTTCTGATTAATGTCTCCATCATTACAGCTTTAGAAAAATCTTTGTATGTTCTTCTTTGTTTGAGAGAATGAAGTCATACTTTAAAATATTTATTCATAGGGATGCGTGATATTTATTTTTTGACAATATTTAATATGACAATATTTCCAGAGTCACACACCGATGTGGATATTCTTCGTTAAGAACAAAATCTTCTGCTTGACTGAAATGGGCCTGCTCCTTTCATGGTGACAGTCTATTTGAGTTAGAAACAGATGTTAAAAGAAAAAAAACATTTTACTATTTTATAAATTACAGTTTAGATTTGTCATAGTGGGTCGGGCAACGTGCCTGACAGCAGGAAGGTCATTGGTTTGATCCCCGGGTCAGTCAGGCCTTTTCTGTGTGGAGTTTGCATGTTCTCCCCGTGCATGTCAGGGGTCTCTCTGGGCACTCCAGCTTCGTCCCACAGACCAACCCATTAGGTTGATTGGAGACTCCAAATTGCTCTTAGGTATGACTGTGAGCATGAATGGTTGTCTGTCTGTCTATGTTGGCCCTATGATTGGCTGGCGACCAGTTCAGGCTGGCCAAAAGTCAGCTGGGATAGGCTCCAGACCTCCAATGGGAAAAGCAGAATAGATAATGGACGGATGGATTTATAAAAGTGTACATTTAGTGATGAACCATCATGATACATTTGGACATTCTTGTTTTTACAGCCAGTATATAGGATTTTTTTGTAATTTTATTTTTATTTGAGTTTAAAAGGCACAATCACAAAATGAACATGAATCTTTATGTATTTTTACATTCGGACCCTTTCAGGTTTTTGTGGTTTACAGAGGAAGGGACAGGCATGTTCTGTGTTGCCTGTGAGTCCACTCAGTTCTGACAGCCTCTCAGTCCTCCATATTCATCAAGAGTTTACATCACATTTTGTTTTGCCTCAGCTGACCACTTTTAGTCCACAAGTTAATTGTTTCCTTTAGAACTATTTACAATGAAAAAGAGAATTCATGAACGGGGGGGATGTACAGCTAAAATATCTGCTTCAGATATCTGCAAAAAATATCCTGTCTGCCAATACTGATAATCACCTCTTTAGGCAGTAACCTGCTGATGTCAGTTTGATAATATTGTGCATCCCTATTGATGAAAAGCAAAGAAAATACTAGGCTTTCATTTGTCCTAGAATGTATTTTATTATTAACCCATACAAAGTACCGAAGGGGAGGAATAGTGAAGTGTCTTAAGAAAAAAATCAGACAGAAGTCAGTCAGGTTTGTTAAAATAAAACAGCATAATAAGGTCGAACACCACAGGCTGCCTCAAAATACTGTACATCTGTAAGAGCCTTATTATGACCATTTTGATACCAAACTCAAAACATCAACTTTTATAGAAGTGTGAGCAAATATTCCTCACAATCAAATCAATTTAAGCATATTTCTTTATTAAGACTGTCCATGAAAGTAAATAGTTCCCAAGTGCAATGAAGTAGATGAAAAACACTTTAATGAAAGAGCCCATATTTTAGCATGTCTTTGTTTTTTAGTCAATCACCACATAAGTGCTGGTGTCTGATTAACTTCTCACTCTGACTCTCTGTCCTTCTCAGAGGCAAAAGCAGCTCCTGAAGTCTGTTTCAAGGACGTCAACAATAAAGGCGATCGCTTCGGCAACTGTGGCTACCACAACTACGGCTACAAGAAGTGTGAGAGCAGGTACTGTACAATAGAGCGGTGCAGGGATGTCTCATTTTTTTGCATGATGTCGGTACCCTCAACAAAAAGCCTGTAGGTAGGCTCGATGGACAATCTTCAAAACAAGTCGTCGTTTTGAAATAAATCATTTTTATTGATAAATGCTCATATAAATCAGATACATGGTTACATGTTGTATTTCCTGTTTTTAACTGAAGTAAAAAATCAAATAAAAAATAAAAAGTAGAGAAAAACCGTTCCCATCCCACCCTACTAAAGCAAAGGACATGTTCATTTATCTGTAAAATTCAATGTAAGAGAGAGTTTAAACAGAGGAACCACTCCACTGAAACCTCACACAAATGCAGATTCATATGACAATAAAAAATACAAGATGAATTAGTATTAGAGATTATTTAGAATTTAAAAGGTGTAGATGACAACAGTCAATATGCTGGAGGAACACACTGGGACCCTCCCTTCGCACATATACAAGTCATCATTTAAAAGAGGAGGGCAAATGTGAAATTTTTTAGGGATGGAAATCAAAAAAGTAATTCCAGTTGGGAACCGATAACAATTAGTCTTTTATCAGTTCCTTCCACTTTGCCCTTCAGGCCTTTTTTAATTAATTAAGTATTGGTGATAGTTAATTTATTATCATCAATATCAGTTATTAAACATGCTCTCTGCCACTCAGTGAGTGGATCTGCCAGTCTGGGGCACAAATTATGACGTCAGTGCAAACCTTCTGTTGTCTGTATCATTTTTTTTCAAAGACGATCAAAAATAATGACGTTTATTTTCCCTGATCCCCCTTGTGTTTGCAGTTTGTTACCAGCCAAGCCTTTTGACAGACAATTCTTTAAAATTCACACGTGGGTCAATTTTAGGTGTATTTTATGTTGCTGAAAAAAAAGTCAAAATCTCTGGAATTTATCCAGATACCTTCACAAAACCCCCCGCAGACTTTGAGACGAGGGAAGCAGGACTAATGCTTACTCATTACTGCACCACACTGCTGTGGAAAAGATACAAGATTTTGTGCTGTAAGAAAAATATCATCTACTCAAAGCCCCTGATCTGATGTTTTCTTTGGTCACCTGGTGCCAACGAAATTATGTTTCTCTCTATCTCCATAGAAACGCCATGTGTGGGAAGCTGCAGTGCTCAAACGTTCAGGCATCGACGGTCTTCGGCATCGAACCCTCAATCATCACCACGCCGATCGCTGGGACCAAATGCTACGGAGTTGACTTCATGCTGGGATCAGACGTTCCCGACCCGGGGATGGTGAACGAAGGAACCAAGTGTGGAGACAACAAGGTAATCAATCAATCAATATTTATTTATTTGTATAGCTCCAGTTCATAACAATTATTATCTCAAGGCACTTTACAACAGAGCAGGCTTAAGCCATACTCTTTATTTATGTATACACAGTATATGCAAATATACTTATACATATAAATGTATGCTTATACACATACATAGATCCAGAGACGTATCCATCTAGGCAGAGACAAAGGGACTAAAAAGAAATAATAATAACTAAAAATCATAGCGACAAACTTATGGATACCCAGACCATAAATCTGTCCTCATCATATTTGTCTCTTCTGATTATAGATTTATAAAAGGTTAGTCCCTTAAGATGTGGCACCTGGTTTTCAAGAGGGTCCTCATGTTTATGTGGTTGTAGTGTATTTATTATGGAGGTATAATCAATATCAACCACTGATACAGAGGTCGTAATAATATTAACGTTAACATCTATAATGATTATAAACATTTAGTCCAACTCTCCCAAATATCTTCACGTTTTAGGGCTATTAAATCTTACCCTTAAGATGAGAATGGAGGATAGAAAATAGGAAGAAAGGAAAAAAAGGAGGATGCAAAGGAGTGCATGTAAAGATAATGAGAGGGTATCAGAGGTGAAGGCAGGAAGTACAAACCTGTTTCTTCTTCTGTGGTGCTCAGGTGTGCATGAACTTCGAGTGTCGCAGTGCTGACATCCTGAACTACGACTGTGACGTGGAGAAGAAATGCAACGGGCACGGGGTGAGACACACTTACCTGTCTGTCTGTCTGTCCACCTTTACGTCCCACCTCTGTTTGTCCTTCATCTGTTCGGTCTGTCCGTCTCTCAGGTGTGCAACAGCAACAAAAACTGTCACTGCCACGACGGCTGGGAGGCTCCGTTCTGCGAGCTCAAAGGTTACGGGGGCAGCGTGGACAGCGGACCGACCTGGAACGGTACCTTCATCTCTGTTAATGAAATATGAGCTCAGCAGTACCTTTATTAAAAGTACCACATCGATGCAAAGCTGTGGAGGCCAGTTTAGGGAGCGAGCTTCAGAATGTGGAAGGAGTGGTGCAGGGATGTTGCATCTTTCTACGCCAGGGGCGCGCAACTTCGATTATACATGCTGCCGGGCCCCTTCAATGAGGAAAAAATATATAAATAAAACAAAAAATAGCAAAAATAAAGCTTCAAAAAAGGATTATACCAAAAAATATAGATTTTAATTCAAACACAATTAAAAATTCATGATTTAATGAGCATGACACATAATAAAGCCAATTTCAGCTTCTTTTTAATGCAATAACAGAATGAATGTTTACTAGTTTTTGAAGCACAAACATATAACCTTTACTATTGTTTCCAAATATATTTTTACTAATACTATATATTAAATTGTAGTTCCTCATAAAAGATATTTAGAGGTACAATCATAGCAGAGTAAGTTCTTTATGCGTTATGTAGCACTGGTTATTCAACATGAATCATATTTAACAGTTGTTGTTATGTTTTCTTAATATTTCCAATTTGCTTTTTTTTTTTAAATTAATTTATTTTTTTACTGAGTGGTGGGCCGCATTAGGTGAGGTGAAGGGAAGCATGTTGCCTCTGTTCTAAACCAATGTGGATGTTAGCATCATGCTGGTTCCTTCGACTAAATACCTGTGGGATTATTTAAAGGGGTTTTTGGATTATTGCTAATTAGATAGAAATTTGTTAATCCCTTGGGAAGACTCCTGCAGGGAAATTAAGATTCAAGTAGGACTGAATAGTAGTACACAGGTAAAAAAGAACATAGGATATCAAAATTAAAAAAGTAAAAACAACTTTCATATTAAAATTTAAAAAATAAATAATAATAATCTAAATAATAACAAATAAATATAAAAATATATAGCTACTGGCTGGCTACTGCTCCTAATAAGTAAGATAATAAGTACCCTGACACACCAGATGAACTGTTCAGTATATTTCATTAACCCATCTGAGAGAGAGACCACAGAAAGTGTTTTAGGAGAGCTGAACCTTTCAGAAGAATATCCGGCAGGTGATTTGACGATCGTTCTGTCAATCAGCATTTATTACCGGTCAGTCAGATAATGTCATGGGCGGGTGCTACTGCACTGCAGAATGTGAGCCACTTTGTAAAACAAACTTAATCAAAACATGTCAGAAGTCAAGCGAAAAAATATCCTCAATAAAGTGTAGTTTGTAGTTGATTTTGTTTGTTTTTTTTTGCGGTGTAAAGGACAGAGTCCCTTCATAAAACAAACTCTCAGCAAAATGTGTTGGAAGTGGAAGGAAAATATCCTTACTGTAGAGTTTGAACTGTTGCTATTTGTTTTTCTTTTGATTATTATTATCTTTGTCTTAGAAAGATATAAACATCAACTCCAGGCTTCTTGCTGATGCTTAAATTCTTAATTTTAATTTTCAAAAAAGCTTTCATTTACAAAACTTGTGCTTATTTGACCAAGACATGTCTGGTTATCATCAAATAAAAATGTCTCGTAGGCAGAATTTTTTTTTCTCCTTTGTGGATTACCTGCTCAAAGTATCATGTATATATTCACAAACAAAAAAAGGAAAAAATTAAGTTAAAAATAAAAATACAGGTAATTGTTGCACTTTTTCTCTCATGTGTTTCAAGTAGTATAATTCTTTGCAAATATGATCACAATTATTCTTAGACAGTCTTAAATTTGATATAGTTTGCAGAAGCCCTGCAATGGTCACATGTTTGTTTATTTTAATATAAAATGAAAATGTACAGCCTGTTCTAATCCCAATCAAATATGTAACGTAATAACATTTTCTTTGATCAAAAATATCTAATAACTTATTATCATCAGTACTATGTCTATAAACTAATGTTAATAATAATAATCTTTACTTATAAAGGAATTTTCAAAATAAAGTTACAAGGTGCTTAACAATGACAGCAATAATTAAAACACAACAAAACAGTCAAGTAATAAAATCATAGGCAAGGACAAATACTTAAGAATATAAAGATCATTTAAAAGAACCTAAGATAAATAACATTATTTGCAAATACATAAAGTTATTTTAGAGGAACTCTTAAACACTCGGTTGCAATAAATAAATTAAAACAATAATAATTAAAGAAAAGAAAAGAAGTAAAATGCTGAAGGCTTGCAGATAAAAGTCTGTTTTCAGGGATCGTTATCATAAATAAATGTACACACTTATCTCGACTTTACTGATCATTTATTGTTTGTATACTTTTTGATAATTTAAGTAATTGATGAAAGTTTGTCCTCCTGTCCTCCTCAGATAAGGACACGTCTCTCCGGGACGGCCTGTTGGTCTTCTTCTTTGTCGTCCTTCCTCTCCTCGCTCTCTGCGTGTTTGTTTTCCTGCGCAGGAACGAGCTGCTGCGACGACTCGGGCTGAGCCGGAGGAAACGATCGCAGGGATACCAGTGAGTCTGAATATTTGTTCAAACACGTCTGTGAGACACAAAGAGAGGGAGGAAGGATCTCTGCAGGAGGGTCTTTAAAGGATCAGAGCCGAAGAAGAAAATCAAAGTTATTCCTGAAAACTCTGCAGAGACCAGTGAGGAATGTTTTGTATTCCTATGATAAAAATACTGTAAGCTAAAAAAAATCAGTCAAGTGGAGCAGCGCCATCAATCAAGGTTTAATCGTAATCACATTTACTGCCTCCCACAAAAATAAAAACTGAATGATCGAGATTTATTTATTTATTCATTTAAACTTTATGAAACCAGAAAAGCCTCATGGAGATTAAGTATCTCATTTTCAAGAGTGTCCTCAACAAGACCCAGAAATAAAACCATTACAAAAACATGTGAACAACTCAGAGCAGCAGAAAGTCAAGGGTCAAATAATCTACAACCTGAAGCATCTTCTACTTACATCTATAATCTGCTTTAAAGGAACACTCCAACATTTTTTTTATTTTCGTGTCTTGCCTCACTCCTGAGTCCATTACAAGCAGATAGACACCGTTCTTTAGACTGTGTGTGCAGTTACAAGGAAGAGACGGGCAGAGCTCGCCCACAGCTGGTTAGCTTAGCTCAATCACTGGGAGTCTATGGGTAGCATTGGCCTGCCTCTGCCTACAGTCATCAGATAAACGCTTCAGCAGCTCTAAACGTTCCTGTGTGCTTGTTGTGACTCGTTTTTACCGCGTTATTCTCTACTATCATCGTATTATTTTCTTCTACTCCTAAACAGAGACTTTGTTTTGTTGACCTACTGCCGCTGTGGTTTTCCCGAGATCTTGCAGTCGCGAACGAGTCGAGTCTTTTGAACAGCTCTTTGAAGTGAACGTTGAGAACTGATTCGCAACTGTGAGTGAACCGTTTGTGTGCGAGCCATTATTAAATGCAAATTGTCTGCAAATTTCAGAAACGAACAGCTCACTCACAACTGTCAATCAGTCCCAGTCTGCAGGAGCAGAAAATCTTAAACTTCTTTTACTCAAATAATAATTGAGATTAAAATATTACTGCGCCATGTCACATGGTACATTTGATTTTGTGATTTTCCATCTTAAAGTATTTTTCATGTTTTGATCAATGGGGCGTTATGGTGGTGCAGCAGATTGTGCACGTGCCTCACAGTAAGAAGGTTGCTGGTTTAATCCCCATAGTGGTCTGAGTCTTTCTGTGTGGAGTTTGCATGTTCTCCCTGTGCATGTGTGGGTTCTCTCTGGGCACTCCAGCTTCCTCCCACAGACCAAAAACATGCTCATTAGGTTGATTGGTGACTCCAAATTGTCCTTAGGTATTAGTGTGAGAGTGAATGGTTGTCTGTCTCTCTATGTGGCCCAGCGATTGGCTGGCGAACAGTTCCAGGTGTTTCCTGCCTCTCACCCAATCTCAGCTGGGACAGGCTCCATCCCCGGGACCCTGAAAGGAACAAGCAGTATAGAAAATGGATGGATGGATGTTTTAATGTGTCCTGTAGCTTGTTGTTTAATGATGATAATGAAAGTGTTAAGAGCCTTTAAATTCAATTATGGCTCAATTGTGTTTTTTAATCATGAGCTTAATATCTAGATTGTTTTTTCCATAACCGAGCAGCCCTAAAATCAAGAGTGTAGAAGTTAAGCTAATAAAGTTTATTAAATCTTTTGGTAAATAGATATTAAAGTCTTCACAGTACTAGCTGTCCTGGTTACTCTCTGAGGTCAAACAGTCGGCAGCAGCTGAAAGCAAAGGCTGAGTCAGCTGTTTTTTTTCTATTAATAATAAGTTCACGGTGTCGGACTCTGACTGCTGCGCTGCATTCAAGGACTCTACGACAGAGGTGATAAAACTGTCCCCTGTTCAAAGCCCACAGACTCCCTGATGACTTTAAAGTGGCTCCTGAGCTGAGGCACACATAGAAGATCTGCCCGGTCTCAGTTGAGTTTCAGGTTACTTTATTAGAGAGAGAGGGAAACAACCATCATAGCACACAAATTACAAAACCAATGAAGCCCATAAGATCAGATAAAAACTATAAAAATGATAAAGTGCTTAAGGTTCAGAAAATCAGAGTAAAAGAGAAAGAGAGATATCAACTCATAAAATCATTAAAAACAAAATTCAAGGTGACGACTGAGTGAATAAGCCGGGGCAAAAACAAATTAAGACTTCTACAAATAAAGTAATATGTATTTTCAAATATTGTAACAGCCTTTTCTGCTCAGTTACAGCAGCGGGAACAAAACTTTATGTATAATTTTGGTCAACACCTTGGGACTAAAAACCTCCGTCCAGAGGAAAGAAGCTGAAAGTGACCGAGTAGAGGGTGGAGTCGTCATTTAAATAGAGTTAGTGACAGTGTTGATTTTGACAGCACTTTTTAATTTAGTTTTAGTTGTAGTGTTCTGTCTAATATATCTTTTAGTTTTAGTCATAATTTAGTCACCGAAATGGTTTTAATTTTAGTCTAGTTTTAGTTGATGAAATTTCACATCATTTTAGTCGATGAAATCTACTGTAAATTTAGTCGACTAAAATATGAAGTGTAAAGGGTAAGGCATTTTTTATGTTTCCTTGAATTTCTAAAGTCATGTTTTACATAAACTTAATAACCCTTTATTTAATGTCAGTAAAGTTTGAATGTATAAATGAACAGAAACAAATTGAACTTTTGTGTGAAATGCAGTCACCTTTATTTAGGCTACCTGGCAGAGCATCTTAGTTACAATACCAGAACTGACAACAAACAGTGAACCTGCTCTACATGAATATATCAATTCATAAAGAGAGGAGCTCTGATTGGATCGCTCCACAACTTATCCCACTACCATGAAGCTAAGGCAGCTGTGATTGGATGTCCCTCTTAACTCATCCAACCTTTCCACACAACCTAAGTAGCTGTGATTGGATATATTCCTAACTTGTCCCTACTTTCTACATGACCAAATTAGGTCTGATTGGATTAAGTCTCTGTCAAACATTTTAGTCTAGTTTTTATTTGTTGATGAAAATGTCAGTTAATTTAGTTTTTGTCCATGTGCACTTGTTTTTATTAGTTACTGTCTGGTTTTTGTCAGGGGAAAAAAGGTTGTTGAAAGTATGATAAAATTAATTAGTCAACAGAATTAACACTGGTCAGCAACCCGCTGCAGCTGTTTGCTAAACAGGGCAGCGGAAACCTGTGGCTCACCAGTCAAACGACTCGACCATTTAACAATGAAATAGTTTTTGTCTTTAAAGACATAAGACTGAACCACGACACCAAAGAGAAAGATAAGACAGAGTCAATCAACGCTCGATAAAACATGATCATTAAAGTTCAAACAATGTGATCGATTAATGTGACACGCCATTTAAGAACCACTCGTCCAGCCCAAGCTGTGGATCCTTTGCTGCGTGTCATTCCCCTCTCTCCCTCTCTCTCTCTCTCTCCATCCTCACTGAAACACAAACACTGAAACTAAAGCATCTTTGACACACATTTCAGTTAAAAATCTGCAGCTCTTCTTATTAACTGTTTCACTTCCTGTTTTCAGAGCCGATGGAGCAGCTTCAGCCAATCTCAGCAGAGCTCCGCCTCCCAGAGCGCAGCCTCCGTCTGTGCCCCGGGGCAACGCCAACATCTACGCACGGGACGGGGTGAGTCAACTGCATCTTAACTCAAGACTGTATGTGTAAACCTTTGTGTAAATCATTTACAAGTTGTCACATTAAACAGGAATAGAAAAAATAATAATGATAAAATAAAATAGCAAAGAGCAGGAAAATATCTAGGTCAATATTACGCAGTGTTCCTGCCCAAAAATTAATAGTCATCGAATTAATACTGCAGCAATTGTCGTCGTTGTTTGATGCAGTTTAAAATATTGCACAGATTGCATAATTAAAAAAAAAAAAAAAATTAAACAGAATATTCCCAGATATCTCACCACGTTGTGCTGGAGCAAGGTTGGTCTTGTTCTGTTTTTCATCTGCGTTTGTTTTTGTTTTTGTTCTTTGTTTTCTATTATTCATTTTTCTCTTAAAGAACAGGGCCCATGCCTACAGGAACCTTGATTTTTAAATTAGGCCTTTTGATTTTACTTGACTTTTCTGTCCTTTGATAACCATATTAAAAACAAAAATAAATTACATCATTTTGGACTGCTACATGGAAGAGTTTGTGAAAGGACTTCAGCTAAAAGAGGGCTAACAGTGACACTGGAGCTGCTGCTTGATTCTTTATTTTCTGAAACTGTTTGAGATAAATTCTAAAAAATCTAGAAATCTATAAGCAAAGGCCTGACTGTTTGTCAACACGTTTTGTGTTTAGTTTGTTGATGTGAAAGATATTTTCATCTGCCAAAGACGGGCCGGCAGACCCCACTCTATGAAGCTCTTTTTAAGGTCTTCATTTGGTTTTGAACAGTGTGCAGAACCCTGTCATGAATTAATTAACATAAATGAAATATTATTTAATGTGCTAATCAGGAGGCTGAATCTGCTGATGTCACTGAGACCCCGGTAAGCTGTAGATCAGTGAGTGTCTGAAACATGGTCCATGAAAGAGCAAACTGAAGCTGAAGTCTCTGATTAACACATTAACAACAGCTTTTAAAGGCTGGAGACCCCAGTGAAACAATTTGCAGGAAAATAACAGAAAATGTTTCACATCAAATTTACAAACCCCAAGTTTAATCAATAATAACCATCGATAGAAAGATCAGGTTAATCTTAACATTAATATCTATAATGATTATAAACTGGAGAGGAATTATGTTGATTAGTATGGCAGCATCTAGCTGAACTGCCATTAAAATGGGTTTGTTCTTTTTTAAAACTGTTGCTAAAGAACAAAAAACAAGCTTTTTTAAATGCCTGACCTTTAAAAAAAATACTTTTAGATGAATCCTCCACAGACCGGTTTTTATGAGAGAATGTTCAAGCTACATCCAATTTAAACAAATTATCTTCTCTAACAAGTATGAATCCATGCAAAAATAAAATTTCTCATGTTGAGTCTTTTAATTCAGCCGTGCTCTTTCAGAGGATCTCATGGACCATGTTTTAGATCAGTAGTCTGCTGTGAGAGACATTTTTATTTATTTGTGTCCAGGACAAAATGAGTTCAACAAAATGTTAGAAATGTGTCAGTGCTTAGATACTTGTAGATACTGTGTGTTTGTACGTGATGCAGTTTCATTTATTCATTGTTACTATAGAAAAGTAAGAAAGCTAAGCTAGAAAAAGAAACACAGAACTTCAGTACGAGTTTAAACCAACAGCAAACACAAGCAGAGGAGCAGGCTTTGTCTAAATTGCACCAATGACACAAAGTATAGCCATTAAAAATGGGACCAAAGATGTATTACAGGGGGTGCTGGTTCAAGGCTGGTTTAAATATTTTTTTGCTTTAAGGCTGTTAGAAGAGGCTTTGAGGAGCAGAAGAACATGATGCTTTTTGTTCTGAAGATTCAAAAGCAAGGCAACTGGACTGTGTAGAGTTTGCCTTGCCTTGTCCAGTTGCCTTGCTTTTGAATCTTCAGAATGACCATGACCTGGATGAATGAGAATCTACACAGACGTATGACACTTTTTACTAAACACAGGGATATACTCCATATCTCTTTAAAGAAGATGCCAGCTGAAATGCTGTTTTTTACTTCCTGGAGTTTATGATGTCATAGCTATACAGTCTCCACCTACATGTGTGTTTTCTGCTTGTCACAGGCAGACACCATGACTGTTTCTTAGGTCTGCTCTACAGCCTGTAACCCCTTCACTCCTATCAGACATTATTTGGGCAGCCAATCAGCACAGAACTCATTATCACAGCCTCCTGTAGCCTCCCCGCTCCCTCAGATCCAAAGAGGAGGGTAAAAGAGCTGCATCTAAACCTCTACAGAGATCAAATTTACATATATTTTCTTTCAACTTAAGTCAAATCCTTCCCTAATAGTAGGGCTGGGCAATATATTGTTTAATTCGATTAATTCTAATTATTTCCTGCAGAAGATTTGAAAAATAAAAATCGAGATTTTTTAAAATCCGAATACTCAAAATTTACAGTTTTTATAATGGTAGACCCTGTCAGCTTTTGCACAAGCACAATTTTAGGCATGTATTTGTATTTTAAATGAGATTAACTACTGATCAGAGAATTCATTGTTAAACACTGTGAAAATAGCTCAACTTTCAGTGTTGATGTAGACAGTGTAGACAGGCCTGCCTACATCCAAACTACTTAATCAACATTTTATGACAGAATTACAGCATGCACTTTAACTATAAGAGGGAAGTCAGTTTGGTTTGGTAAGATATTTTGTTCACATAAATGCAGAGCTTGACTTGTTTTTTTTTTTTGTGTCACTTGGAGGTTGTTTTTTGTTTGTTTGTTTGTTTTTTTGAGAGGGGAAAAAATGACTAAAATCGTAAATTGAGTGTTGTGGAAAAAAATTGGAGATTTTAATTTTAGACCATATCGCCCAGCCCTACCAAATAGACACCCCAGTCGTGATGTAAATAGTCAAACACACCAGGACGTAGACCTTTAAAATAAAACATGATCTGTATTGGCTAAGAAAAGCTTGATCGGGGCAACCTTAGTTGTTTGTTACCCGAAAGAGCAGCAAATAAGTGATGTGTCAATATGTAATCTAGTGTGTTGCTGATTTCACCTTTTTAAGCAACAATATTCAATATGCCTTTCACTAACTCATAAGAATAGTCCTGTCATAGCTGTAAGCTGTTTTGTTAAGTTGATTAGTGATTGATTAACTTATTAGTCTAGTAAATGTAGCTGTGTGTGTGTGTTTGTGAGTGTCTTACTGACTGAACTCATAACATCACATCCTCTGCTCTCTCTGTTTTTGAAGAATCACGCTCAGCTTCTGCCACCACAGGAGGTAAATTCACCTTCACTCCTCACACTGTAATAACTCACACCATCTGTCATAATAATAATGTAATAATAATGTGCTCTGAGCTCTCCTGCAGCGTGTCTATAATCACATAGTCTGTTGTTTAGAGCTGATTATGTTTTATGAAGATTTCAAACACATGCAGAGCCTTCGTTCAGGAGGAACTCAAAGTGTTTACACACTAATTTTTGTGTTTGGTGTAAAAACGCCTTGAGCAATGAGATTGTTGTTGGTCTGACTCCAGAACATCCTGCAGGAGGGTCAGTTACAACATTATGAATGTTTTTCTAATATCTGTGTGTTTGTGTGAATCAGGTGGTGGAGACGAGCAGGACGGCTCCATCCTACGCTCTGAGGCCTCCTCCACCTCCTCTGTAAGAACTCAACACCAACACATCTCTGCTCTGATTCTGCACAAACATGTTTGAGGCTTTTCTGCCATGTGCTGACAGCTCGACTCGTTTCAACTCTGCTCTGATTTTTGTTTTTCCATGAGTGATCGTACCTGGTACATTTTATTGTATCACCACAAGAGATGAAAGTTGAGGATAGTTTATGGTTCAGAATTGTTTCCGTAAAGTTGGAAGAATTGATGTCAGTCAGTTTTTATGCTTAACAATCCCTCATTAATTTTTCTGACTTATCGTATGTGCCTTGTTAAACAGCACGTTTGCTGAAAGCAGTAATCAGAAATGCAATAAAGGAGTTATGGGAGTAACCTTGATGGACATCAGCCGACATATCTTTACACAAATGCAAGACAATGAAAAAATACATTCTTCTTCTATTAGCTTAAACCTTAAACTCTGAAGCTGAAGACAGAAAAAGACATGCATGATTCTAATTACCATAACTGCTTGAGTATTCATGATATCCAAAAAATTCCAACAGATTCTGCAAAATGAGAAGTGGAGATTCCCAGTGATATATAGTGCATAAAATAATATGTAAAACAGTGAGAAGTGATGTTTGGGAACAAGACGAGTCTTTTGAACAGCTCTTTTAAATGAACGACGAGAACTGATTCATACTCGTGAGTGAGACGTTCATTTGTGAGCCATTCTTAAAATGTAAATTGCCTGCAGTTTAAGAAACGAACGGCTCACTCACAACTGCGTATTGGTTCTCATCGTTCATTTGAAAGAGCTGTTCAAAAGACTCTACTTGTTTGCGAATGTCACATCTCTAGCGCAAACATCTGCAGAAATAGGTCAACATAACAAAGCCACTGTGTAGGAATAGAAGAATATAATATAACCAAGATAACGTAACATAAGGGGGTAAAAAAACAAGTCAAAACAAGCACATAGGACTGTTTAGAGTTGCTGAAGAGTTTATCTGATGACTGTAGGCAGAGGCAGGCTAACACTACCCATTGACTCCCAGTGTTTGAGCTAAGCTAATTAGCTCTGCCCGTCTCTTCCTTGTTACTGCACACACAGTTGAAAGAGTGGTGTCTATCTGCTTGTCATGGACTCAGGAGTGGGGCAAGACAAGAAAACAGCAAAAAATGTTGGAGTGTCAATCAGTCTTTATTGTATAGCACCATATTTATTGAACATAAATTTATTAAAGGTAAGCCCCTTGGGATGTGGCATCTCATTTTCAAGAGGGTCCTCATGTCTATATGGTTGTAAAGATAGTTACTATGAATGTATAATCAATACAACCATGGATAGAGAGATCAATCTAATACTAACATTAATATCTATAATGGATATAGTCTGGAGAGGAGTGATGTTAATTAATATAGCAGCATCTAGCATGTAATAGGACGATAATGAGATAAAGAAGTCCAGATTCTGCAGCAGTTACTTTAACAGAACAACAATGAAATACATGTTTTGGGTGTTTGCAGCAGTAGATGAAGTCAATAACCCCTCTTTTCTGTTTTTATCTAGAAAACCGAAGCCCTCTCCTGTATCTCAGCCTCTGGTGCCTCAAAGACCCGCCCCCGCCCCGCCTGTTTAACCAATGAGGGAGCTCCGCCCACCACACCTGGATGACCCTCCTCCCCTTTTTTTCTTCTCCGACCTCAGTACCCACTCACTCAGTGCTGGTTACCTTCAGAGAACCAGGAACTGATTTCTGGAGCCCAGACTGCAGCCAGCCCAGAGAACTGCATCACGCCATTGGACCGTGAATTTACTGAAACACAGGACGGCAGCGGCACTGAACTGAAGCAGATACTGTTCTCTACAGTCTGTCCTCTTGTCTGACTTTATTGTGCAGATCTCTGCTCCTTCAGGTGAAACAGTGACCACCTGTCACCAAACCAGCCAATCACATTTCAAAAAGATCACCAAACACAAAGATCCAGACTAACATGTTTGATAACTTGCTGTAAAATTCTCTTTTATTTTAATCTGTTTCATAAAATATATCATAATAGGAATTCATCTCACAGTCTGGCACGCTCATATTAGAGAGCACGATTTGAAGTTAAATGTTTGTTACTGATGCAGTCAAGTGTTTCCAGACTAGCCTCATACTGTTAGCATCACAAATGATCCACTTTAAAGAGATTCAGTGGGTTTTCAGGCACATGAAGTTGTCAAAATGTTCATGACTTAGAACATTTTCAATACCACATGCTAAAAAACAAAATAATTTTTACTATGCAACGAACAATCACAGGGCCACAAAGAGAGACGGACAACCATTGCATTACATTTGGATCTACTGACAATTTAAAGTCTACACTTGACCTAGTGAGGGAACCCACACATGCACGGGGAGAACATGCGAACTCCACAGAGAAAGGCCCTGACCAACACAGGCGTTAAACCAGCAAACTAAACCAGGTTCACAGCATCAGCACATGTTGTGGTTCAGTCAGTAACTTTATGATTCATTATAGTGGGTTTGGAAAAAATAATATTAGACAGAGGTTTGTGCACGTGCTCAGACTGTAATTTCAGCTGAAGAACATTTGGATTTTGGCTCAGAGCTTGTGTAAATAGAGCTGTTTGGGGGTTAGGGCTGCAAAGGGGTGGAAAGTTTCGCAGTAAATTTCTAGAAACTTCCATTGGAAGTTACGCTGGGGAAATTTGGAAATATTCCAGATATGAAATTTTTACAAGTGCATTCATATCAAAACATGAATATAAATGTTTTATTTTGTTGTCGACATCCATGTAAAATATTACAATTAAAAACTATACACTTTAACACATTTATTTCTAAATGGAACTTTCCCAAGTTCAGTTATTTAATAGAAAAATCAATTTCAATTAAACTTTATGTCCACAGGCTCAAATGTGTGACTTCATTAGTCTTGAGCTCTGAGCTCCTTCTTGCCAACAATATTTAAAATCCCTGTTAAGGGACAACCTTCAGTTTCATAAATTCCATGTACAGTATCATAAATTCCCATACCAAGTTTCCAATTTCCCTGAAATTTCCAGAAGTTTGCAACCCTGTTTTTGTCTTTACGCAGCTAAGTTTATGTTCTGAGACTTATTGCTTTTTAATTAATTTGTTCAGCCTAATGGATAGAGTTAATGTTTTTTTTTCTAGCAGTAATTTTGTCAGTTCATTCACGTTCAGGAACACCTGCAGTTAATTCATTATTACATTGTCTACATCAGTTGTGACTATAGGATACTCTTTGCATTGCCCCTTGAGAGCTTTTTGGTACTTCTCTGTTCAACAAGCTTTCATTACAAACAATAAATAATATCAGACGATCACATTAATAGATGATAGCTAATCAGTATCAGCATAAAGCCTGAGCTTTGAAAGTAGCCCTGAACAGAAGTGACAGAAAGAAAAGCATTTTTAGAGTTGCTCAGTTTACACCTTTTATCAACTTTCACAGTGGAACAAAAACAAACCTGCAGAAGCATGAGTGTCTTCCTGCTGCTGAAAAACCTTAAAACCAAAATCCTTCTATTGAACAGATGAGGATCTTGTTACTTCTTTAGTCGGTAAATCCCCTAATGACATGTTTATCTGTAGGACATCTCATTGAATCGCTGGATACTAGGTGATTTTTTGACTTAGGAAGTTATTAAGTTAATAAGGATGGATTAATAAATAAAGACTAAGGAGTTATTTCAGGGACAATCCAAGTGTGCAATACAAACTTTTTATCTAATTTCCTGAAATCCCTCAGGACAGGTCGTCGATATTGAGCCTGGTTACAAACCAACTCAGCGCTGCTTCTCTGTGATTGGCTGGTTTGGAGGCAGAGGTCACTGTGGGCGGAGCTTGCACACCTGTTTCTTTCTCTCTCTGTCTCTGAATGAAGCACTGGTGCCGTGTGATTGCACTTTTCTTCTGCTCAGCACTGTCATAGGAATGTAACGCACCCCGGCTGCTGAGTGATGGTGCGTTTGATCTCACCGCCCTGCTCGCCCTGCTCGACCTGCTCGCCCTGCACTCTCTCTGCAGAATTATGAACACATCATGCAACAGCATACGAGTGCAGGACTCGTCTGGGTCGGGGTTTGTCTCCTCTGGACCTGGATATCTGTGGTAGTTTATGTTCGGGGCTCTGCTGGCTGACGGCGCTGCAGGGAATGTTCGCACTCGCCTGAGTTATTTTATCACAAAGAAACTTCAACACTGTTAAACCTGACATCTGTAAGGACGTATCAGGGTCACTGGAGGCATTATGGGAAATGTAGGCGATCAGCAGTGGTGGACAAAGTACACAACTTCATCACTTGAGTCAAAGTTTAGATTTTCCTTTTTAAATGTCACTTCAAGACAAGTGAAAGTCACTCAGTCAAACCATAACAAGAGTCACTGAAGTACTCGCTTTAAAGGAGCAATCTGCAGATTTTTACCTCAAAGGTGTGGTTTTTTTGTTGATTAATCTGAATAATGCTTTTTCAACTGAGAGAACAGCTTTTATTTGATTATTTCAGTCACACTCTTTTTCTTTCCTCACCGTTCCCTTCAGTCTCACATTCGTAGCCATTTGAACAAACAGGACAGATGCAGCCTAAATGGCTTTTTTTAGCTGGAGGGTGGAGGGTGGAGGGGGAACTGCTGCTGCGAGGCCCTCATATTTCTCTCTAGAGACCCTCAGCCTACCTCCATAGCTAGACAAAACAGAGAGAAAGCAACCCGAATCATTCTTACTTTAACTTCAACTTTTCTGTCTTTACGTGAAAAAGTTGCATGTTGTTGCTTTAAAAGGGCTTACTTTTTAAAATATGAAGCAAACAAGCTTCTTTAAAATAAGAAACTGTAAGAAAAAACAAATTACAACTAAGGATGAGGACAGACAATAACACATGCACACCTATTTTATGCTGCATAATGTTTATTTAAAGAAAAAAGTTTACATTTTTTGATTCACATCCTACATATTGAAAGATTTCAGCACCAAGATTTCAAGAGCAACTAGAAATCACTCAGAGAGCACAAACCTCCGCCAAGGTAGCTCACATATTGCTGTTACATCTGTAAGCAATAGTTCCATGATAAAGTTACCCTCATAATATGATTCATGACCCTGAAAACCCACAACTAGCGCTCAGAATCATGTTGATATCATTATTAGTTTGACAGTTAATGAGCAAAAATGATGGTTCCCTCATAGCGGTTATCCGGATCACCCCCAAAAGCTAATCATTTCTAAGCTGGGCCATTACCAACATCTCCTGAAATTTTCATCAAATTCCATTCAGTAGTTTTTGCGTAATCTTGCCAACAGACAAACAAACGAACATATGATATGAGCATATGCCGGCAAAAACACAGTGGGAAATACCCAATAACCGAGGGAACTTTAGACAGTGTCCTTTTTTATTTTTACCTCACGCTGTTTCGTCTTTGGATTGGATTTTAGGAGAAATTGGAACTATGGTTTTATGGCTCTGCAGTTGTGGGTCAAGAAGAAGGACCTGTAGGGTTTAGTGGCTTTAATATGAAAAACTGTAAAAGATATAAAATCAGATCCAATGACCTTGTCCCTTTGACCTTATATCTTCCTAATGTTAGCTCTTTATCGACCATTCACCAAAGTGAATTTGCACATAACTGGTGGCAAGAGTGTGATGTAAATGCATAAAGATAAATGCAAAGATGAGGTTTGGATCATTGATAAAAAGAATTAAGTGTATTACTGTGCCTTAGATGGCGCGGCCAAAAGCACGCCCACATGTGTGCGGTCAGATCAAAGGTAGCAGAAACAGTGCATGGTCGAGATGATATCCACTGTCGTAACATTCATTAAACTGTTAGCTGAATAATTAACAAAGACTTAGTGCTCATATGCACCTTGCTTGTTTTTATTCTTTCCCTCCTCCTGAAACAGCTGATCCCCCTCCATAATGATTTTCCCAGAATCAAAACTCAAATGAAGTAAAAGGAATTGCCTCAAAGAGAAATTGGTTTGCTTTTGTCCACCACTGGTGATCAGTCAGAGCAGGTCTAAAGGATCGAGCTGCAGATTTTGTTCGGCCTCTTTGTCTCCAGGCTGAGCTCGTCTGGGACATTGATGAACCGGGGATGTCAGTTTGTCAGACACGAGTCCAAACTGCTGCACTCAGGTGACTGAAGATCTTGACAGTGTTGAAGGAACTAAAGGTGGAAATAATCTGATAAACTCAGAGCTCCATGGAACATCAGCTCTGAGGTCCTGAAGGACTTAATGCCATCTTTTACACCAACGTGACCTGAATGTTCAAACTGAACAAAACTGGACTGATGTGAACTTTTGAAAACATTCAGGACGTTTGACCTTCTCTCTCTGCTTGGCGACCAGCATCACAGTCACTCAGCTCCACGAGTGATCCAGGGATTTTTACACCACCAGTAAACCAAAAATCTCTGTTTCTGCCGGACTGGCTTCTCCTAATGGACTGTTAGCATTGTTAGCCAGTTAGCCGCTCCCTGCAGTTCATGAACCTGGATGCACTGTTTGTGTGTGAGAGGAGAACATCATGTTTTTTATTTTATCTCCTTTAGCCTATTTTAATTCAAGAGTTTTTGCACATAGATCATTGTGAATATGAGGAATCACTGAGGATTTAAAGTATCTTATAGGGCTAACTTTGTGCCATTTGATCATTTTCATGCCAAAAATAATAAATCCATGTTTCCCCCGTGATGGTTATTCTTCAAAAAAAGAAAAAGTCGGCAGAACGCTCTGTTCACTCTGAGGTTATTTAGAGAGCGAGAGCAGCTGGAGCCAACGCTCACAAAGCGTCAGGTTTCACTCTGAGATGTTTGTGCTTCTGCTGACTTTAAGGCTGAATGAGTCCAGGAAAGTGTCACCTTTTTCTGAAAACAGAACTCTCGTGAGGAACAAACTAGCACTGAATGTCCAGTTTCTTTTGAGGCTGAGACCCACAGACAGACAGGCAGACGGCACTGAAAACATACAAACACATACAGCTGATTAAAAGCTAAATCCTTTCCAGTATCATGTGCTTAAAGGTGATGCAGACTCTGTTCACACAATGGCTGGGTATTTCCAGCAGCCTCTCAATATGATATGTATCCCGATACACGTGAATTGTGAACATTGACTGCACTTTTAACAGAAATCCCAAGAAGTTTTGTTTTTTATTTTAAGACCAAAAAGAAGAAGGAAGAGTTAAGAAACTTAAATTCAGGTCCTCAAAGATGGTAGACCTAAGTTTAGATTTGGAACATGTGCTTCATCATGTAGTTTGGCTTCTACTTTGAACCTTGCCATTGTTGACATTACCCAAAGAGTATTGACAACAACTGTCTAAACATTGAGGCCGTATGGATTCTGTAAAATCCGTGTCAATACACATATCCCCAAGGACTGTGTGATAGGATATTTTGCCGTATTGATATTTTGACCGCAAGGCCTAGTTCACACATGCACAAGCACCTGAACATTTACCTGGATGAGAACAAAAACATCACAGGGTTATTACTCAGACTTCACCCTTCAAACCAGCATCACCACCGTCCATCGTGTTTGTGGTGCTGAATCCTCACAAAATCTACAAAAATAAAGAACAGGGCGGCACTCCGGTAACTTTGTACGTTTTTATTGCTGCACACGGACGTTTCAGGCAAAGTCCCTCTGGCACAGAACTCTTCAACAGACATTCACAAATTAGCATTATTAATAATTAATAATAAATGCTGCTAGTAAAGCTGCTGCAGCTCCCAGAGTGTTATGTAACAAGCAAACAGCAGATAAATCATCATCATTGAGACTCAAATAAATAAATAAGACAAAAATCCAATCCAGTTTTATTTGTAAAGCACTTTAAAAACAACCACAGTGGACCAAAGTGCAGAATAAAATAAAATACAAGAAAAGATAAAGAGACATAAACAGCTGTACAGTTAAAACAAGGTAAAAAAAAAATGAACCAGTACAAAATATAACATGAAAATAATAATACATTCAATCGTCTCACATGGTGTCAAAGCCAAGGTTCCCAAATATATATATATCTTAAAAAATACATGTAAAACATTCAATGTTCTGCAAAATGCAATTTCCTTTTCTTTTAATGTCGTCAAAAGAGCTTGTGGGGAACAGAAGAACATGACACTTTTACCAAAACCAGTTCATAGAAAAAACACCCCTTAAAACGCTCTGTTTTTACTTCCTGGGGTTCATTACATCATAGCTATACAGCCTCTGCCTTCATGAGCGTCTTATCCTCTTTTCCCCTCCCATTAGACATCATTTGGGCAGCCAATCAATGCAGAGCTTATTATAATAACCTCCTGTGGCCTCTCCACCTGAGCATTTCCAAAGGGGAGGGGAAAAGAGCTGAATCTGATCCTCTACAGAGATGACATTTTTCATTCGCCTTAAATCAAATCTTTGTTTAATAGACACTCAAGACATGACACAACAGTTAAACACACCAGGATATATACCTTCAAAAAAACAAAAAAACATCCAAATTCAGCACCTGCCAAGCTCCTGGTGCGGGTAAATTTACCTAGAGGGTGAAATGTGCCACATGGTGCATAAATGTTTATATCTGAACAGAAATATGGTGAAAGTTTTTGTGTAATACTTTCAATTAAATGTGCTTAAACATAGTCCGTGTCTGTGATGTGTTTATTACGGCTTTTAAAAAATAGGTGTAATGATCCTGTAAATTTTTAATTGACCTAACCACCTCGGCTGTGAGTCAGAAGTTCATTAGGCCTTGTTCCCTAGTGTTTCCCCTTCCCCACACCTCCAGTAACTGACCCTCAAACTGCAGAAATATCTCTGTTCTTGGGGGACTCGTGAAAACAAGTTCAATTTCTGGGTAAAATCCACCTGAAGTCTTCTTTAGATTTTAATGGAATTTTAGGATGAATATTTGAAAAGAGCATTGCACTTCAGAAACTTTCCAGGAAATTTTATGGTAAGCCTTCCTGGAGGTTCACTGGCTTCCTTCACACCTGTCCCTCACAGCAGAAAGGTCTCCCTCATGTCAGTGAACAGATGGGTGGGGGAGGGAAACTCAAGGCCTGGTTTATACTTCTGGTCAAAGAGAGAAAGAAAATATTGATGCACCAGTTTATTAAGGTATTTGCTGAGCGATACTGTATTGATATTTTTGGTTCAGTGATGTTCTTTTTCAATTAATAATTCACAGAAGTTAGAGATGTGTGTTTTGTATTGCAGTTCAGCCTCTGGCCTCGTGTTAGCAGCTTTTTTGTGTCTCTTCCATTCACTGTTTTTTAGCGTTGCAGAGACCATGCTGCATCTAAATAACTCAACTCAGCTTTACAAAGGAATGACCGAAAGAAAATATAAACAGATAAACGTCCACTGACCAAAACAGGCAAGATGAAATTAAAATTGAATAGAATAAACCTTTGCTGCAGCGTTACAGCAGCGAAGGGGACAGCAATGATAAATAAAAATAGACTAAGTAAAGAAAAAAATCCACATTTCTATAAATATAAAGACTAGAATATAAAAACTGAAAAACTGTAGAATAAGAAATATTTAGACATTTACAAAGTAAGTGCACATGGTAATATTGCATGTTGTTTGAGAATTGCACAGTTTATGGTGACTGGGAGTCTAACAGGTACGAAGGAATTAAAGCAAATAGAAATAAATTCAATCAATCAATCGATCTTTATTTGTATAACCCTAACCCATAGCAAGTGTTATCTCAAGACACTTTAAAATAGAGTAGGCTGAAGACAAACTCTTCCATTTATGGATTCACATATATGCATAGATACATTTATAAAATACACATATACATAGATATACAAATACAGACATCCAAACATAAATCCATTATGGTGGCAAGAAAAACCCTCTGTTAAGCAGCAGAAAATCTTGAATGTGGATCACAGTCTCACAATGAACAGCCATCCTCACTACGCTGTGTTGGGTGTGTGGACAAAGGAGAGGAGGTGGGCAGAGACAAGTGGACTGAAGTAAGATCTAAAGCTAGTGACAGATCCATGGACCAATCATAGACCTGTCTTCATCATATTTGTCTCTGCTGAATATAAATGTATTAAAGGTTAGCCCCTTGAGATGCAGCATCTCATCTTCAGGAGGGTCCTCATGTCTGTTGTAGTGACAGTTTTTATAGAAGTATAATCAATAATAATCATGAAAAGAGTAATAATCTAAATTCATATTAACATCTATTATGATTATAATGTAGAGATGACTGATGTTGAATAATACAACAGCATCAAAGTGGGAATTTATGAGTGATAAATTGAAGTACAAGAAAAACTAATAAAAGTGACAATGAAAAGGGTGTATCAAAAAGTAAAAAAAAAAAAAAAAAAAACAAATTAGGTAAAACACAACAACCGGGGTTAAAATTAAACAAAACACTGAGCCACCCTTTCAGGGCAATGAGGACCCAGAGCGTAGGTGGTGACACAGAAGTAAAAATGAACCTGAAGCAGGAAAAATCCAGAGTAAAATTTGGATAAGATGCCATGTTGTTGGCATTCACACATGCAGCTCACCCAGATAGACTCAAATCCCATGTGCAGATGGAACCTTATCGTCAATGTGCTGCATCAATTTAAGCTTAAAGCCAGAAACAGAATTTTAAAATTAATCTAAAGACAAATTAACTCTTATGGTTGTCCAAACTTTGAATACCCAAGTACAACAACAGTGTTTTTCAGGCACAACCATTCAACTTCGTTTACGTCATGTCTTGGGTGTCTATTAAGCAATGATTTCTTTAAGTTGAATAAAAAATATATGAAAAGTCTCATCTGTGTAGAGGATCAAATGAAGCTCTCTTTCCCTCCCCTTTGGAAACACTCAGATCTGAGGGGGCGGGAGGCTACAGGAGGCTGTGATAATGAGCTCTTCACTGATTGGGTGCCCAAATGATGTCTGATGGGAGTGGAGGGTTACAAGCCGTGGCGTAGACTTCGTAAAACGGTCATGGCGTCTGCCTCTGATGAGCAGAAAGCATGTAGGGGGAGGCTGTATGGTTATGACATCATAAACACCAGGAAGTAAAAACGGAGTTTTTAAGGGGCATTTTCTTTAAAAAGGTACAGAGAATTTCTCTGTGAAACGAGTTTAATAAAGATGTCATGTTTTTCTGCCCTTTCTAACATTACAAGGAAAAAAGTTGATTTTACAAGACATGGAACCTTTAAAAGATTTATAATATGTTCCTATTCTTAATCATAACACTTAATTAAAATCTGCATTTGTATTATAGAAATCAAAAAATGCGGTTCAACTCCTTTACTTAAATCTGTCCAAACTGCAGGAAAATACTGTCAATAATTCAACACAGAAATGTTCAATTTTTCGGATTATTTTCAATTAACCAACAAGGTTTCCTGTATCCAGAATTTTGAATACTGTTTAATATCTCAGAATTTAACTCAATACGATGTTTGTGATCTTATTAAGGCTGAAAAAAAACAACTTATCAATTCAGGGTGTGTGTGGGAGACAAGCCATTCAGGTAATTATCAAAGAAAATTCTGCAACCTTGCATTAGAAACAATGTAAATGTCTTTGATTTCATGTAATTTATAAAGAAGTTACCAAACACAGATGTTTTCAGGACTTGCATTGTTATTATCATGGAAATAAAAACAGGAATCAGTAGTTTTGCCATAAAGCATTTTATCAGAATTTGAAAATTTGGTATGTCATGACCCAGCTGACTGAGATCTAAAATCAAGGCTATGCAAACATCTCACAGAGACTGCAGTTTGAGCAGGAAAGTGAATTAAAACAATCCTGCTGCAGTTAAACTGAAGCTTCACCTGTGAGTAACTAATGTTTGCACCACAGTGGGTTTTTGTTATGTTTTAGGTTTTCTATTTTAATACATCATTTTATATGGGATATTGTTTTTCTTTTTTTTTCTTCAAATGTAAACATGTCATCTTTGGTAATGCAAAAATTTTAACTGAACTGATTATTAAATATTGCTGTGTCACGTGAAATCATGTACAGCTTGTGATTTTTTTAAATATTTTATATTGTTTTTATATTATTTTTCAACAAAAATTGAACAAAACAACTCAAGAACTGTACACTTAAAATTAAAAAAAGCATGATAAGACCACTTCAGTGTTTGGTGGACCACAAACAAAAGATGGGATTGAGGCCACAACATGGTCTGGACATGAGAAGAGTGGATGGTGCCGGTATGATGTTAATTTTGACAGCATTTTTTAATTTAACTTTAGCCTTTTGCCGAAAATATCTTTTAGTTTTAGTCATAATGTAGTCATCTAAGTTATTTTAATTTTAGTCTAGTTTTAGTTGATGAAATTTCACAATATTTTAGTTGATGAAATCTACTGTAAATTTAGTCGACTAAAATATGAAGTGTAAAGTGTAAGGCATTTTTTATGTTTCCTTGAATTTCTGAAGTCATGTTTTACACTTGGATAAAATGAAACATCTAATAACCCTTTATTGAACACTAGTAAAGTCTGAATGTATAAATGAACAGAAACAAAATGAACTTTTGTGTGAAATGCAGTCACCTTTATTTAGGCTACCTGGCAGAGCATCTCAGTTACAATACCAGAACTGACAACAAACAGTGAACCTGCTCTACATGAATATATCAATTCATAAAGAGAGGAGCTCTGATTGGATCGCTCCACAACTTATCCCACCACCACCAAGCTAAGGCAGCTGTGATTGGATGTCCCTCTTAACTCATCCAACCTTTCCACACAACCAAAGTAGCTGTGATTGGATATATTCCTCACTTGTCCCTACTTTCTACATGACCAAATTAGGTCTGATTGGATTAAGTCTCTGTCAGACATTTACACCTAGTTTTTATTTGTTGATGAAAATATCAGTTTAGTTTTATTTTTTGTCCATGTGCACTTGTTTTTATTAGTTACCGTCTAGTTTTTCTCAGGGGAAAAATGGTTGTTGACGAAAATTATGACGGAAATAAATCATCAACAAAATTAACACTGGTCTGATGATTTCTGCTGCGACATTCAGATGGTAGAGCTAGAAATTGACTTAAATGACATAGATGCATGGATTCATCCTGTCTTGAATCAACAGTTCAGGCTGGTGGTGCTGTGATAGTGTAAGGAGGATTTTCTTGAGTGTTGTTGCTGACCATGTCCCTCCCTTCAGGACCACATTGTGCCCATCTTCTGTGGATACTTCCAGCAGGATAACAATGGCTCAAAGCTCAGATCATTTCAAACTGGTTTCTTGAACATGACGATGAGTTCACTGAACTCCAGTGGCCTCTACAGCCACCAGATCTCAATCCAACAGAGCACCTTTGGGATGTGGTGGAACAAGATGAAATTTTCAACAACCACTTGAGGTCATCATGTCAGCATGGACCAAAATCTCTGAGGAATGTTTCCAGCACCTTCATTGGATCTAAGTCTAGAAGGGTTAACACAGTTCTGAAGGCAAACAGGCGTCCAACCCAGCATCAGATGATGATTGCTTGTAGTTCTCTCAACTTAAAAGAAAAAAATGATGTTTTGTTCAGTCTGTTAATTTGACGAATGACTCTTGCTTTCACATGTTTTAAGTTTAAACATTATCAGTCATGGGGCGGCACGGTGGCGCAGCAGGTAGTGCACGTGCCTCACAGCAAGAAGGTCCCCGGTTCGATTCCCGGGTCCGGCAGGGCCTTTCTGTGTGAAGTTTGCATGTTCTTTCCGTGCATGCGTGGGTTCTCTCCGGGCACTCCGGCTTCCTCCCACAGACCAAAAAACATGTTCATTAGGTTAATTGGTCACTCTAAATTGCCCTTAGGTATGGGTGTGAGCGTGAGTGGTTGTCTGTCTCTACATGTTGCCCTGCAATCGACTGGCGACTGGTTCAGGGTGTACCCCGCCTCTCGCCCAATGACAGCTGGGATAGGCTCCAGCCCCCCGCAACCCCGAAAGGGATAGTCGGTATAGAAAATGAATGAATGAATGAATTATCAGTCATTATGGGCCTATACAGTGGAACAAACTGCCTGCTGGTTTGAGGTCTGTGTAAACGGTAAGTTCTTTAATGATAAGTCTTTAAACGCTGCTTTCCTCGCATGACTTTGGTTGTTAGTTTGTTTTTATGACTGTACATATACATGTGCACTAACTGACAGTGTGTGTGCAAAAGAGTGAGGGAGATGTGAGGGAATGTGCTTGTGGTTGTGTTTGAAGTTTTTGTGTATTTGTTTCTAAAGTAACATTTGTATTATTTTTTACCTTGCCTATTTTAATCTTCTGTTAAACACATTGAGCTTAAACTGTGCTTTAGAAATAAAATTGAACTGACTTGGGATCCAGGAAGTGCAAAATACTAACTCACTTAAATGTTTTTGGACTAATTCCTGCATCACTTTGTTGAGGGTATTCCAGTTATCTTTCAACCTTTTATCAAGCTCAGAGGTGAATGCCCCTTTGCTGTAGCAGCTCCTAAACTGTGAAACAATCTGCCTCTCTGTATCAGACAGGCCTCCTCTCTGTCTGCTTTTACATCCCATCTTAAAACCCATCTTTTTCCTTGGCTTTTCCTTTGGCATGTGAGACGTTTGAATGTATAACTATTTTATTTTATTTTTTTTATTTTTTTGTATTTTGCTTTGGTTCATTGCTTTTACCTTGTTTTTTTTATTTCTGATATTTTGGTCAGACAAATACAGAGAAAAGCCTGTTATATGACAAACAGATACATTGTGTCTTTTTTCAGAATCTGTCAAGTATTTTCTTTTCCTTTTTCTTTGCAAATAAGAAAATAAAATAAGAATATAAATGTCAAAGAGTCTGCAAGCCAGACCAACACCACAAAACAAAACAAAAAAACACAACACCCTAGGAAGTCTACATAGTATACATATCCTGTATTTAAACCAAAGAAAAAAAATATATGCAGAGGTAGGTAGTCTCATTCTTTCATATTCAGCAATTGAGCTAAAATGGGCCCCACACTTCATTAAACAGAATTTTACTTTTTTTGTTTAATTTTACAGCTGTTTTAAGTCTCTTAATCTGTTTTTGTATATATATATATATATATATATATATATATATATTTTTTTTTTTTTTTTTTTTTTTTTTTTTGTTCTATACAACTTTTAAGTGCTTCACAAATAAACTTGGATTGGATTGGATTTGGACAACAATACGATTCCAAGAGCGTCAGAGAGGACATATGATGTCGAAGGGAAGAAAAGATGTATAACAGGAATAAACAAACGTTATTATGATAAGAACGTATGAATAAAAAGAGCCAAAAAGAAGAAACAAGTATAAAAAAACGATTAAAAAACAGCACAAAAAATAACGAATATTTCAGATAAATTTGTATACATTTAACTAATGTATCAAAATATAAGTACAATTCATGTATTTGGTCGACTAATTGCTTATTTCATAAAAGAAAAATTGAATTTAGCGAAAGCCCTTTGCGTTATGACGTCACCACTACGTCACTTCCACAGGCCTCGCTTCCACGCTCCGCGCCCCGAGCTGTCATCGTTTTACCGGGAGAGGCGAAGGGCACCCTGGATACCCGGCCGAGAGGGGAGTCGCTCTGACTCGTTTGTGGAGGTCAGTAAGCAGATTTTTAGAATGTTAACACAACTCTGCATCAGCTGGGGACTAATTTAACCTCCTGTTTGGTGTTTGCACGGATCAGAGCGTCAGTTTTCAGGATATTAAAATCCTTGTTGAGGAATTTCAGAGACACAGAACCTGTTAGCGTGTTAGCCGCGTGCTAACTGACAAACAGCTAACGGTCATCCGTTAAAGTATTCGCTCCAGCTGGCGTATTGTGCGGAAATTATGCTTCACACAACAAGAGAATGGAGCAAACGCTGCTCTGTTACTTTAACTTTTATCACAAACTTAAGTTAACTCTGAATGCACCATTTAGCTGCTAGCAAACGTGGTAATTGTAATTAATAGAGACGAATGCAAAAGCATTAGGGTGAAGCTAACCGGCTAATTACATAACGTAACCATTAGCCGTTTATCTGACGTGGTGTTTAACGTGAACAGCGTCATCACCACCTCTGCGTCGATCTGTTTGGTGGTTTTACACCTTCAGGAACATTCAGAGGACACAATTTTACTCTGTTTTGAAAAAGCAGCTCGTACATTTCAGGAACTCATGACTTGTGAAAGGACAAAGTGACAGACAGTACATGTAGCCAATGACAGAGCTTTGGAGATCTATTTCCGGGCGGGATTCCTCTCAGACAGCCAATCAGGAAGCAGATCACTCAAAGTGGGCGTGTTCAGGCCGGGGTGAGGGAAGGAGTATGGCAGGCAGGGAGTGGGGACCCAACAAGGTCAAAACACTGAGAGAGAAGCTCCAGCTGAGGAAGAACTAAAAGTCAGAGAGAACTGAAAATGACACGTGGTAAATAAGCGTATTATAATAGCAAGACAGCTTGAAGTTTTTCTGAACTTTTCATACCCCTTATAGAGTTTCTAGAGTCATTCTCTCTGGGATACAGACCAGGGTTGTAAATCTGGTAACACATTTTATTTACACTTCAGCATTCAGCAGATACCCTCAATTGTAAAACTGTCAGAAATATCAGGAGTTTAAGCTTTAAAGGTCCAATGTCCTTGTTATGCCTGACTGTTTACATCATGTTTTTGGTGTTTATTAAGCAAAGATTTGATTTATGTTAAGCTCTTTTCCCCTCCCCTTTGAAAATACTCAGTTCTGAGGAGGTAGTAAGGTGACGGTAAAGAGCTCTGCACTGACTGGCTGCCCACATGATGACTGATGGTTGGGGGAAGGAGAGGTCACAGGGCACAAAGCAGAAAACACATGTACTGAGAAACTCTTTTGCCCCTCAGCCCATCAGACTGTACAACTCCTCACTGAGGGGTACCAGGAAGACTGAAGACGGGAAGGCGCAGTAGCCATATTTTTTATTTTTATTTATGCTTATCTATATTTCTGTTTATATCTGTCTTTTTTATATGTATTTTATCTGCTATGAATGGTGCTGCTGGAATCTTACTTTCCCTGAGGGAGTCTTCCAAAGGGATTAATAAAGGAGTTAATGTTAAAACTTAAGGAGTTTTTTATGTATATATATATTTTTTTTAAAGATGATTTTTTGGGGCATTTTGTGCATTTGATGACAGGAGAGACAGACAGTGGATATGCCTGTGAAGGGGGTGAGAGAGAGAGCAGGGGAGGACACTCTGCAGACTGGCCACAGGCTAGATTTGAACCAGGGTGGGCAGAAGCATGTATATGGGACATGTCTGGTTGTTTACCACTCCACCAAGCCAGCATGCATGGAGCTTTTTATTTAAATAATAACACTCATTTCTCTGTGACCTGAGAATTTAGTAAAAGGTGTCCTCTGCTCCTCAAGCCCCTTCTAACAACAATAAACAAAAAGATAATTTATTTTGCAGGACATGAGACCTTTTATATAGTATCAATGAGAATCAGATCATATTGATATCTATGATAATGACACAGAGCCCTTCTGTGTGTAGTAAATTCCTGGTTTGAATATAAAGAAATTGTAAGCAGAGCCCTGCACGTTGTCTAATTTGGTCATGAAATTGGACTTCAGTGGGTGCAAAGATCAGTCGGATTGAATACAAGTTTATGATATCAAGAAGCCTGTTCCAGAAAACAGTAACTATGCAGTGTTACTGTCAGAAAGGATGCCAATTTCTTTATCTGTCTTATGGAATCTGATTTATCAGTCATTAACATTACAGAGCATGCATTGATTTGATTTAATTGTGTAGTTATTCAGATTTTCACAGCACAGTTTCTTAGCCTTTGATAAGTTGATTTATCTACCTATCATCCATTGATATGGCTTTATCCTTATTAGCACTGATCTCAGCTTTCATCAGGTGGTACACCCTGGACGGGTTGCCAGCCAGTCACAGAGCTGGCATGTAGAAACAAACAAGCAGGCACTGTGGGTGATATAAAGTTATCCATTTACTGAACAAACATGTTTTTGGTATAAAGAAGGATGGATCTATACTTCTGTGTTGTTTACATCAAATTCTGACCCCACCATCTGAATACACAGTGAGAATTTGAGACTCATTAGACCAGGCAACACTTTTCCAATTGTATATTGTTTAACTTTGGTTGAATCTGTGCTAACTGTAGCCTCAGTTTCCTGTTCTTAGCTGACCAGAGTGGCACCAGATGTGGTCCTCTGTTGCTGTGGCCCATCTGCTCCAAGATTTGATGTATTATTATTATATGCTCAGAAATGGTCTTCCGCTTTCCTTGGTTGTAATCATTGGTTACTGTTACTGTTGCTTTTCTAACATCTTAACCCACTTTCACCTCTGGCATTAGCAAGGCATTTCCCCACAGAGAATTGGTGCTCACTGGGTATTTTCTATGTTTTTCGACCACTCTCTGTAAACCCCAGATCCTCTGGTTGTGCGTAAAAATCCCATCAGATCAGCAGTTTCTAAAATGCTTGGACCAGCCCGTCTGATGCCAACAGCCATGCCATGTTCAAAGTCACTTAAATCCACTTTCTTCTCAATTCTGACACTTGTTTTGAACTTCAGCAGGACATCTTGATCATCTCTGCATGCCCAAAGACATTACGTTTCTGCCATGTGACAGTCTGATGAGCTATTTGTATTAAGGAGCAGTAGAGTAGGTGCACCTTATAAAGTGGCTAAAAAGTTTATATCTGTTTTAATTAAGGGCAACAAAAGTACAAGCCAAATTCATCTTAAGGAAACTGTTCAGAGTGTGTAGAACTATTGCAAAGTGTTTTTCTACTTATGTAAATGCTTTTAATTTTAACATTAAGCATTAGCCCTATACATTTTTATAGGATCTGTAACTTTCTTACACACTTGCTGTGTGAATTAGATGCTTTTTAAAACTTTCATACCATTTAAGATTCTAAAAAAGGATGGACTGGTTTCCCTGCTTCATTCTGTTCAGGACACAAAGATGAAGAAGAAGCTATACCAGTTGTTATTTAACCCTAAGGGGAATTTTAGTCAAGGAGTATGAGTTGAACTGCACACTTTGAACTGAGACATTTGGTAGGTTCCCAGACTGCAGGTAAACACTCATATCCTCACCGTGACCTCAGATTGGAGTTTATCTAAAGACTGATGTCTGAAAATACTGCACTTAAATCAAAAGTGGCTCGTCCACGGGTCGAGTACTTTTGGCAGCTGTTTCCACACTTCTCAGTATTGTTCAAACAAGCTGCAGTTAAAATGTCTTCCATTTTGATGTTAGCACATATCAATCAGAAATACTTCAGTTCCCTGCTGAGCACCAGAGAGCGTAAGACTTGCTGCTCTCCCTTGTTCCGCCTCCTGTTGTTATATTAAAACTGTACCAATGTACAAACATCTTAAGGTTGGTGGTGTGATTGTAAGAAGAGGGAAGTAATCTCTCATGCTGGGCTATTACATGCAAAGTCATTTGCCAAGGTAGAATATTTCATTTAAATAGTTGTGTGTCCCTTTTTTGCACAAGCCTAGCAGCACTGGAATTTTACAGACCTCACAATATTACATCACACTTCAGCCAAACTCCATCAAAAAGGAGTTACTGATGTTGTCTTGCACTTAAAACCCTAAAAGTATGAAGATGTACTTTAAAAGAAAATCTTCATCTTGATGCAGTAATTAAAGTGTTCTTACAATCTAGTTTTTGATATTAAATTACAGCAATTATGTTCAATTCTGGGTTTGTACGGCTGCAGTGAGCCAGTCTGAAAGACAGTGTGTGACTTTTACAGGCAGTGCTGTTAGCAGGTCAGTATTTGGTGTCCATCATAGAAAACCTGGAGCAGAAACGATCAATCAGCTTATTAAACTGAACACTGGTCTCCCTGAAGAAGCTTTAAGGTCCATTAAACTCCATCCAGACAGTTTCCTGTAAGTGTTATGAAACCCTGATGTTTGTGCCTCCAGGTTGATAGAATAATCGACATGATGCGGTTTGACTTCCTTGACTCATCTCAAAGGGCAAATGTGGCTTCAGCTTTTAGATGTGAATAGATACAGTTGGTTCCTCTGTTTTTCTGAACTCTTGGCATGATTTTGTCTAAAGTTAAATCTTAAATGTAAAGTTACCTACAGCTCTGTCCGCTCTTCTCTCTAACTCTGTGTCAACTTTCATTGAGCCCTTGTTTTTGTACCAGCATGTCTGTGTTTTGTTTCTTGAATAAAGGAAAGGTGGATAAAAGTTCGTGTCTATGATGAGCTTGTAAAGGTTCAAAGTTCCTGCTGCTTAAACATGAGCACACAAACCCTCTCTCCCTCTCTAACACCATCTCTCTCTCTTGCCTCTCAGTGGACAAACAAACCAGTGGACGGTGGATGCTTGATTCCTCCCTCTCTGTTCTGGGACCGACCCTGCTGGACTGAGTTTTTACCCTTTCTTCGTTCTGAGGTTGAGGACATCCGGCCTGTAGGCCTGACCAACACACCGTGTGTGTGAGACACTTAAGGACTGCTGATGCATCGGTTAAGGACTTGTGCGGCGCGGTTGCGTCCGCTAACCGCCTCTCAGGCGGCTCAGACTGTCGGCCAGCAACGGCCAATCACAGTCGCCTCCACAGGTGGCACAAGGACGTTTCAGCCAATCAGGTGCTACACTGCACCTGTGGCCTCGGAGCCGTTTCTTAATGGGACAAGCTCCAACTATGTGGAGGAGATGTACTATGCCTGGCTGGAGGACCCCAAAAGTGTACACAAGGTAAGAGTGTGGATGGTCTCCTGCTGGTTTGGAGTTTTCAGAGCTCAGTGTTCTAAGGTACTATCAAATCACAACCTTAAAGTGTTTCCTGGAACTAGCCTGTGGGTTTTCAGAAAGAGAAATCAACTCATGAATGCAGAAAACCTGCATTCTTTTAAATGGCAGTGGGGATGGCACAGCTGTGTGCAAAAATAAGCCATGATTATCGGGGGTCAGTATCAAACATGAGGTAACTTCTCCTGATTTAACACCTAAAGAAATATTTTCTTATGTGCTATTTGGTCACTAATGGCCCCAAGAAGACTTCTACATTTCATTGCAATCGTGACAAAATAATAATTAAAAAAACAGTATCTCATTGTACTTGAACACAGGTAATTATCTAAATATTCTCTTTTCAGAAATACTAATAAAAGTTCTGAAAGATGAATCTGCATGAGATTATTCTGTTTCCCAAAGTTTGGACTTTCCACAGGTCTTGGAGAAAATGTAGTTCCTTTCTTAAGTTCACATATGTAACAAAAAAACCTCTAAAACACTTACTTTGAATATGAGACAAAGTGTGCTTAGAATAAATGGGCCTGCAGTACAACCTGGAGGGCTAAAGTCGGATACTGAAAACATTTCAGATCATTGTGCCATAATTTTGGGGAAAAAAGTCTATTTATTACAGCCGTTAAATTTCCTGGAGATGAAACAGGATGGCTGTAAGATTTGATATTAAGTACAAAAAAAAAAAAACCAGACGAAAACATACAGTGTAGCAGAAGATGAACTTTGTCCAGTGTAGTTTTGTTTTGATTTAAGTAAGACTTATTCTGTCATCTGTAAACTTTGTGTATTGATTTTTTATATGTATTTTTTTTGTATTGATTGTGTTATTTATTTGTGCATCAGAGAGGTAAGAAAAATATTTACCATCATCATCATAACACAAATTTTAAAGAAGTTTATATGCTGTCCTCAAAACTGGCTGCAGTATCTCTATTTTGCCACATAAACACCAGTGATAATTGAGAACTTTCAGTCACACATGACTTATAAGACAGAATTTTAATATCTAGTTTTTGATCTGAAAAGTTTGCTACATTCTTTTTTTCTGGTCTGACCAGTAAACCATTATGACTGCTGAGACCTGCAGAAGAAAAGCTCCCATCTGACCGTGCAGAAGGCCGGATGTTATTGCTAATTATTTAGGAGTAAATATCCAGAACCAGTTCCAGTTGAGAACCAGTTCAAAGTAGTTTGCGGGGTCTAAATTCTTTGCCTTTTATGCTTAACTATTCCCTTGTCAATGCCTTTACTTTGTTCTGTGTGCCTTACAAAAATCTGTGAGAGGCTTTCAGCACAAAGAAATCAAAAGAATTGAGGAAGTAATCATGGCGGACAGAGACTGAGGCGGTCTTAGGTTTAGCTAATTTAACACAAAACGACACCAACAGCACGTGATCAATGAACAGGTTCTGTGATTTTTGACAAGAATAGAAACACAAACAACAAGTTGAAATTAGGGATGCCTGATATTATCGGTTTGATTTTGGTATTGGCTGATATCAGCCTACAAAGTTAAGTATCGTATTGGCCAATATTGAAATTTTTGCAGATATTTGCAAATGTACAATATTGATGCACCTTCGCATCACTGCATTGGTACATTAAAAAAATCAAGGGTTTCATTTTTGCAAGACTTAAATGCTGTTTTTCTTGTTTTACATCTGTTCCTCGCAAATATATACTGTAACACTGAAAGAAACAAGTCCATTTTTCTTAAGTACAGAGCCTGTGCTCTTTACCAGAAATATCGGTATTGGTATCGGTGGTGATGATGAATTAAAAAATATCTGCAAAAATCCAATACAGTGCATCCCTACCTGTGTAGGCCGACTTTTTCCACACAGAAGATCCACTGGGATGGGTATGGATAACCAGAATCAGTAACTGCATTAGTTTCAGTAAAATCTTATCAATTCCCTTCCTTATTCATAACTTGAGTCAGGTTCATTCTCAACATTTTGTTTAAATTTTGCCCTCTTAAAAGACACAAACTGCACAGCTGGTTGGAGGTAGTGCCCCTCCTCAGGGACCAAATGAAGGTGGAGTTTGAGCGACCTCTCTTCAGGGACTCCAGCACCTCGTTTTAACTGAGTGGTAAAGAACAGCCGGGCTAATTTTAGCTTCCTGAAGCTTTCTGTCACATGACAAAGTCGTTTTAGAGTCTGAACTGAGAGGTCAGACTGTGGCGGGCAAGAGTCCACTAGTAACCTTCAGACCAGGTGGATATTGAAGGGTTTGGTTTGCTCGAGTTATTAGTTTCTGATTTGGAAACACCAGGAGTTAGAAAGTTTATGTGCTGAGCTCAGGGTGAGGAAGGAAGCAGCTAGGGCTGCTCCATTATGGACCATGATTACTCACTGACTTTACAATACACAACATATGCAATTATTGAACTAAAATGGTCTTTACACTGTAATTTTGAACATCAGGGGACAAGCTAAAGCTGAAAATATATGTGAAAAAATAATATAACCTAAAATAATGTTAATATGTAAAAAAGACAAAACATGTGCATCACATCCTGTGGCACATTAATTTTTAATGTCGATAACTCAGTTCTTGTTAACGTGGAAATGCCGTTAGGGCTGGGTGATATGACCTAAAATAAAATCCTCTATTTTTTCCACAAAACTCAATTTACGATTTTAAATTCCATCAGATATGGCAACCATTTCTTGATCACATCACACATCAGAGAGAACTCTCACGACACCTCAATGTTTTGATTGCGTATGAATACTTATTTCCCAGGTATAATGTGATCACAGTTGCAAATGACCACAAAAGTCTTCGATATAGAGTACAGATTATTTTTTTATTCTGTTTTATTTTTTAAGCATGCTTTGGGGAGGAGAGGTGGGAAAAACGGGGTAATTGTTCAGGTTGTTTTTTGCCTGTGTTTTTGTATTTACCTGATGTTCTGTTTCGCACATCTGAAAATGAATAAATTAAGAATTAAAAAAAAAACCTCAGTGTCACAAAAATTCCATAAATCAAGTTTTGTCTTTATGTTACCAAAATATGTTCCAAAACTAAACAGACTCCCTCTTATAGTTAAAATGCATGCTGTAATTTTATCATAAAATGTTGATTATGTAGTTTAAACTCATGGAGGCCTGTATACATAAACACTGAAAGATGAGCTATTCTTACTGAATGTTAACATGGAAGCATCTGATCTATATTTAATTTCATTTAGAAACAAATAAAAGCCGAAAAAAGTGCTTGTGCAAAACATGACAAAGCCTACCATCATGAAACCTGTACATTTTCAGTATTTATATTTTCAAACATTGCAACAACTTCTGATAGGAGCAAGATAAAGTTGAGAAAAAAATCTTGATTTTTCATTTTTAAATCTTCTGCATCTTGTAATCAAAATTTGATCAATTGCCCAGCTCTTGAAGCAACATCTATTTCTCTGTTAAACCCTTCACCAGAAAAAGAGTTTAACCTGAATGTCAGTCTGGGAATTTCAATGAAGTCCCCAAATGTTCGTCTTACTATTGGAGTAAGTATCCTGGATTTCAGAGGAGTTTTGTTAAAAAACTCAGTTCTTAAATCATACCTTTATTATACAAATAAATTAAAACTCTCTTGAGCTTAGTCACACTTAATGGTGCCCACTGCCTTTAACAGTAACATCAGCAGTTTATACAGCCGCCCTTACATGTGAGGACTGTGTAGTGTTGGCCTATTTTGGACATTTACAGCATCTTCTGCCACAGATTGTTGATATTTTCTATCATCTGTAGCTTTGAGTAAGGGGTGAACATGCACAGTAACACACACAGTAAATCAGTGTTGGTGTGTGTATTTTAGTGTGTCTGTGTGTGCTTGTGTCATGTTACATGTCACAGTTGTTATGTAAAGTTGGACATTGTGACCTTGCTGCTTTCAGCTCTGCAAACCAGCTGGAAGCCGCACACAGCCACCCTCATAGACCCACATCCTGCCCATTGTTAGATGTTTTAATGGAGGTAATCAAATAGAAGAGAGTGGAAATATACCAGTCAGAAAATATAAAGAAGAAGTATTGTGTAGAATGGTGTTTATATCAGAGGATGTTTTTTGAAGATTATTATTCTGGTGTTAAAAACATTCAGGTTTGTCTTCTGTGTCCACTGATGTTTCCATGTTAGCGTCATGAAAGACGTGACTCGTTGGATTAAAATCATCACCACAGGAACCACATGGAGGCGGGAGCTAAATTTACCGTGGACCCTGAATGAGTCACCTGATAACTACCATACATAAAATAGTGGCATGTATTCACAGTCTCAAGTTGGATTTTTTTGTATAAATATTTTAGTGCTTTTGTGAGATATGAGGGCAGTTGAGCTAGATGCTGCTATATCAATCAACATCATTCCTCTCCAGATTATGTTAACTGTAGATGTTACTGTAAATATTAGATTGATCGCTCTATCCATGGTTGTATTGATTATTCCATAGTAACTATCTTTACAACCATATAGACCTGAGGACCCTCTTGAAAATGAGATGCCACATCCCAAGGGGCTTACCTTTGGTAAATTTATATTCGACAAAGATTAATATGGCGCTATACAGATAAAGGTTGGTTGATTGAATCTAAATTAAGCAGAGAAAAATGTGATGAGGATAGATTTATGATCTGGGTGTCCATGGGTTTGTCGCTATCATAAATTTTTATTTTTAGTCCCTTTGTCTCTGCCTGGGTGGATGTATGTGTATGTACATACATATATTTATATTTGTATATATGTATGCATAAATGTGTATCTATAAAATGAAGAGTTTGTCTTCACCCTGATCTATTGTAAAGTACCTTGAGATAACACTGTTATGAACAGGGACTACAAATAAAGATTGATTGATTGATTTCAGGTGTTTTTCACTGGTAGCACCAGCTCAGTTGCTCTGTTTCTATTCAGTTAAAAGAAACTTTACAAATTTTGTTTCCTTCGGATCATTTTATGTTCACTTGGCAGTATTTTGAAGCCCACCAGATCACACATTTTTTTTAAAATTTCTTTTTAAAAACAAATGTTAACTCAGTGATTTCACAGAAAAGGTAAAGACAGGAGGGAGGTATGGTGGCGCAGCAGGTAGTGCACATGCCTCACTGCAAGAAGGTCACAGGTTCGATCACCAGGTCAGGCAGGGCCTTTCTGTGTGGAGTTTGCATGTTTGCATGAACTCACGAACTCCATTTGTGAGTTCTCTCTGGGCACTTCAGCTTCCTCCCACATTAAAAAAACCATCTCATTAGGTTGATTGGTGACCCCTAAATTGCCCTTAGATATGAGTGTGAGCATGAACGGTTGTTTGTCTCTCTATGTGGCCCTGCAATTGGCTGGCAACCAGTTCAGGGTGTGCCCTACCTCTTACCCAATATCAGCTGTGATAGGCTCCCCCAATAATTCAAAAGTACAGCTTAAGTGTTTATCCTCAGGCTATAATATTGCAAAATTATTGGGAAATTCAGATTGTGTCTTTGACTTTAATCCTGAGTTGTTTTTATACTCAGTGGAGTTTTTTTGTCTTGTTTTTATAACTATCTACCAAGGAATCATGTTGATCAATGTTTGTCAGCGAAGCTGAAATCCAGATATCATATCAAGTTTTTTTTAACTTAGAAAACAAACACACATAAGTCTCTGAGTCTCTGAGTTAAGATCCAGAGTGTGTGAAGAGTTTGAGGAGCTCTCTCTTCTGTCAGCTTTTGTTTGGAGGAATTCTTCTTTAACCAGTCTGACTCGTCCTGCTGTTTTTATTTTCAATTTTTCCTGAACCAAACAGGTTGTGCCTGCTATCATCAAAAGATTCAAATAAACATTGAAATGAAGTCAGGAAAATAAACAATCAAATGTCAACAAACATTTGAAACAATAAAATAACCAGCATGTGAAACAGTCAGAAAAGAGAGCTAGTGAAAAATAAATTAAATCCTAATCAGTGCCATTGATAATTCAAGTATCTAATACATTTCTTACACAATAGGCTGCTTTTATATCTGTATGAACTTATCAACATTTGATATTAAGTCATGACAGAAATAAAATCCTTAATATAAAAGTTGTTGGGTGAATGGAGTGCTTTTAAAGGTGCATTCTGAAAAAATATTCTGTTAAAGAAGGAAATGCCCAAAAACTGAATAAGTAAAGGCACTCTTGGTTTCTGATCTCTGATATTTGGGTGTCATTGTCTCCATAAAACCTTGTCCTTGGCACATGTCTGTAGCTGTAAGCCTCACATAAACCTTTAAGGTGGTGCAGCTGCAGGATTTACTGAAGTGTGCTCTCATTAGAGATTATGATGTTGAGGTGTGATAACCTTTGAGATGAGGTGATTCAGGCTGTCATGTCACATCCAAGGTGATTCAGAAGAAGTCTTTTGCTTCAAGGTTGCAGCTTGATTTTATTATGGATGTAAATCTTTCTTTATGACTTCAGACTATGACATGACTGGGTTTTATACCAAGAATGGAGCTGGAGCAGCCATTGATTACAATCTGATAATTAATTGCTTTAAAAGAAATTATTAGTGCGTTCAAGCAGTGCTTTCTCACTTAACATTGGCACATTTTAACCCCAACAATGGGATCACCAGCGTCCCCAAGTGGTAAAGCTCAAGTTGTATGCTAATATCTCTGTAACCATACCATGGATCTTTACAGTCGCTAAACAGTGGGATATTATCTTCAACAAAGCTCTAATAGTCTTGCTTACAAGCTGCAGCTTTGTGCACGTAACTAGCAAAAAGTTTGTTAACTTGATGCTAACGAAAATGGAGAATGCCTTATACATGCGAACAAAATTAGCATTGCTATTTAGGGTATTTTTACGAAGAAAATAGTTGATCTGAGGGGTTGCTGGTAGCCTAGGGGTTTTAAATCTGTGCACCTCTCATTTTTTGAGGCTCACATCTCCTGCTGGTTGCCTAGGAATTATGTCCAGCCTCTAGTCCATGTCAAAAGAGAGACACCTTATTAACTTTGCTGCCAATTAAGTCCTCACACACAAAAGCTTTGTTAAACTAAAAAACACAAACCAAAATGTGATAAGTCACTTCACAGAGGTATAGCATCAGATTTATGGTCACTTAATGCTGTGTTATTCTCTCCAACAAACCTCTATTAAGCCCAATGACAGGCTGAATCCATGTGTTCAAAATGAACAACAGTTTTTTTAGCTTGATGTTAACACATAATGGAAAATTCATATACATGCTAACAAGCATTAGCATAGCCATTTAGGGCATGTTTACCTAGAACATACTTTATCTGAGGAGAAGCCAGTGGCCTTGTGGTTTAAATCAATGCACCTCTCATCTTCTGTGTGTTACCTTGGAATCATGTCCAGTTTCTAGTCCATGTCAAATGAGAGACACCTTCTTAACTTTGCTGCCAATTAAGACCTCAAACACAAAGGCCTTATAAAATTAAATATACAAACAAAAACATAAGTCACTTTACAGAGGTATAGCATCATATTTTGGCTCACTGAACAGAAATTATCATCTCTCATCTCCTCTGGATTGTCTGGGGTGGAGTCCAGCCTCTGGTCCAAATGAAATGAGAGATAGCTTCCTCTTAATTTACTGCTCAGTGAGACCTCATGCCCAAATTGACACTGATTTAGTGTCAATTAATGCTCCAATATACTTTTCAACAAACCTCCTACACAGTGGCTTAATTGCGCAAACAGACTTGTAAATGTTCTAGTATTGGAAATTTGCTAATATATTTGTGTAATTAAGAGCATGCAGAACTTAAACCATTATTTATATATATATATATATTTTTTTTTTTTTTTTACTTTTATTCTGCTTTGCAACTGTTCTCTGACAACCAGGCACACCAGATGGGTTGTTCAGTGTATTTCTCTAGTCCATCTGGGTAAGCTTGTAGAAGGTGTTTTGGGAGGGCAGAACCTTTCAGAAACATATCTGCTCATTCCTCTTCATTTTGAATGAAACATGGCTACTTGATTTGTCTGTGTTAAAGAAAAATGGAGGTAAAACCAGATAAATGCATCAAAGTTAGAAAATAAATCACCTTTTAATGACATGATGTAGACAAACAGGCCGAGTGCAGGAGAACATGCTGGAAAACATATTTGAGCAGCTCTGTTCGAACCACACCCTCCTGTCCTTCCCTCTGCTGTGTGTGCTGAGGTTACATGGTTTGTTGGCATGACTGAAGTCATAGTCCTCATGTAAATATTGATACTACGAGCAAAGGCTGCTCTACACTGAGATCTTAAAAGTTGGAACACACAAGAGCTTCAGTAAGAGTGAGTAAAGTGTGTGTGTCGTTACAAATGTCTTTGTGTGAAAAGCGCTGAGCTCATCCTGGAATGAGATGTTTGGGAGTCTGTGGCTTTTCGGCTCATTCTGGACTCGTGAGTCACAGTGGAAACCGGATGCTGCTACAGAAAAAAAGGCTGTGTACATTTTCCTGCATGAGTCGTACTAAAGTGACCACTCAGTTTGTTCAGAGATTCGTTTTTCTTTCTCTTTAAGGAGGAGGTTCTTTTCTGAGGCGGGTCAGATAGCAGTGTTAATTTGTTCACTTATTATTTTCGTCATAGTTTTCGTCGACAACCTTTTTTTCTCCTGAAAAAAAACAGACAGTAACTAATAAAAACAAGTGCACATGGACAAAAACTAAAACTAAATTAGCTGATATTTTCATCAACAAGTGAAAACTAGACAAAAATGTTTGACAAAGACTTAATCCAATCAGACCTCATTTGGTCATGTAGAAAGTAGAGACAAGTTAGGAATATATCCAATCACAGCTACTTTGGTTGTGTGGAAAGGTTGGATGAGTTAAGAGGGACATCCAATCACAGCTGCCTTAGCTTGGTGGTGGTGGGATAAGTTGTGGAGCGATCCAATCAGAGCTCCTCTCTTTATGAATTGATATATTCATGTAGAGCAGGTTCACTGTTTGTGGTCAGTTCTGGTATTGTAACTGAGATGCCCTGTCAGGTAGCCTTAATAAAGGCGACTGCATTTCACACAAAAGTTAAATTTGTTTCTGTTTAATTATACATTTAAACTTTACTATCATTCAATAAAGGGTTATTAGTTGTTTCATTTTATCCAAGTGTAAAACATGACTTCAGAAATTCAAGGAAACATAAAAATGCCTTACCCTTTACACTTCATATTTTAGTTGACTAAATTTACAGCAGATTTCATCGATTAAAATGTTGTGAAATTTCATCAACTAAAACTAGAGTAAAATTAAAACAGTTTAGATGACTAAAACAAAAAGACATTTGAGGCAAAAGACTAAAACTAAATTAAATAGTGTTTTCAAAATTAACACTGTTATGGGAGACCTGAAAAGGTATCGGACTAAACCAGTGGTACCCCACTTGAAGCCTTTCGGGTGCCCATAGGGACAGTCTAAAAATAGCTTATAGTTTTGCAAATTATTTATTTGCAAACCTAAAAAAATACAATAAGAATGGTTCAAGCAAGAATTTCAAGCTCTTCATACGCAAACAACAACCATAACAAGTGTGTTACATCCAAAAACAGTTTATTGTCTTTTCGATTTTGACCCACCAGGGGTCAAAGTTTGTGTTGAAGCACCGACGCCAAACAACAGCCCTCCAAATCTTGATAAAAATTTGAGGCTGTTCTGATTTTGAGGTGCACTGAAGCCTAACTTGTTGTCCCTCTCTCTCCCTTTGCCCACATCTCACGTCCCCTCTCTCTCACCTTATTGTCCCTCTTCTGTCTCCCTCTCCTCCTCGTCCTCCTCCTCCTGTCCAGTCGTGGGATGTATTTTTCAGGAACGCTAACGCCGGTGCTCCTCCAGGGGCAGCGTATCAGTCCCCTCTGGGTCTGTCTGCAGCTCCTCAGCTCTCCTCTCTGGTCGCAGCTCAGCCGAATGTGGAGAAGCTGGTGGAGGATCATCTGGCTGTCCAGTCCCTCATCAGGGCCTACCAGGTACACTGGAGCAGACACACGCTCGGACACGCAGGTGTCCTCGATATCCTCGTACTATGTCTGATCTGTGATAAGGAGCTACAGAGTGAAAGGCTAAGAGTCAGGACCATTTCCAATTTATCAAGCCAGATGCGTTACTTTTGAAATTTTCTGTGGACCCTTTAAGGGGCTTCATTAAAGGGCCATTCTGCTAAAATCAAATGGATAAATCCCAGAAGTCTAGAGGTTATACAAGTCCAAGACTTCATGGTAGTAATAATAAAGATCACACAAAATTGATTTCTCTTCATTTTCTTGACATCCACAACAATCCTTGTATTTTGACCCTTTGAGTTTTTCCTTCACAGACTTTAAAATAACATGAAAAATAGACAGAAAGCCCTTGGACAAAAAGGTTTGGTGCCACTGATGTAGAGAGAAAGTATTTGAATTTCCTCTGATTGAAATCTGTTGACATGACTTGAATGTTTTCATGTTAATGTTGTTGTTCATTGCATTTTGTGGTATTTTTGATGTATAACGTTCCTTTTTCCCCAGAAGTGTGCACGACGTGGTGCTCAGTAAAAACAATGCACCACTAATGAAACACTTCAAATGCATGCTAAGCTTTACTTAGGGATGGGGATCATTATAATATTTTTATATAATACTTCTTAATGATCCAGGTCCTTATCGGTTCCGCTATTAATATGAATGTTTTTATTGTTTGTTTGAAAGACAAGACTATGAAACATTATTTTAACAGACCAGGTGTACACTGAGTAAGTTGTGTTGATTAGTTAAAAAGATTTAACTTTTTTTTAATTCATTTTCTAGACTTGTGATTGATATACATATATTTTTCTGTTATGTATTTAAAACTGATTAAAAAAGGAAATTCACCTCCAAACAATTAATTATAAAGTTAGTCGCCAGAATGGAGTTTTCTTTTATAGATGCAACTTTTGAACACATGATGGCAGCATTTATTTTCACTCCATCATCATGTGTCCGAGCAGACTTTGAACACATCATAACATGAGCGCATGTCCATCATTATCATCTTTACTTTATGTGAGTCCTCAGAAGACACATTGAGGAACAAGCAAACAGAATTTAGACATAACCCTAAAATAATTATCAAACGTTGAAAGATAAATTTGTGGGTACATAAAACAGTATAAACAAGCAGGACATGTAGTTTTTTAGGTTACTTAATTAATTGGATATCCTGATGATTTAAAAACAGATTTAATACTGCATATTTATCTAAACCAGAGGGACTATTACTGAGTTTGGAAACTCTTTTCAAAGCTTTGAGCCGATGAGGAGGATGTCTGTCCTGCTGCAGCCAATGTCACATGTATAAATGCTACCCCAGAGACCATAGTGTTATCATATTGAGTTTTTTTTTTTTTTCCCCAAGCTGATGATTAAAAGTGAGGTTAGTACCTTTTGGTTTGTGATGATGAACAATGAAGATGTGGTGAGATAATATTCTCCCCTGCAAACGGTTGAATTTGTGCACCAGTTGGTGATTAAATGGTGCTACATCACAGGAACTACAACACTCAATCGCAGTATTGATAAGGACAAACATTATTAACCTGCAGAACCATGTAGCTGAGTTTTGATCTCCATCCCTAATCTTACTGAGCATTTCAAAATCCGTATTTATTATAGTGGAATATTTAAAATAATCTTTAACTGATTTACTATTACAAAAATACTTCTTTAAAGTTCCATTTGAGTGTTTGCATGAGCACTAAACTTTTATTTCTGTTATGGCTGTTAGATGTTTTAATGAGTGCATGTTTAGGCATCTCAGGAAGTGATTCAATAAGGGAGATTCAGAATATCCAAGCATGAAAGCAGAAGGTTGACAGAACATTTCTAACATAGCAAAAGTTTAATTGGTTCATAGTTTGTGCAGCATGAACATGTCTGAACACAAACAAAGTTGTTAAATATACTGATGAATGAATTTAAAGAGTTGCATGTTGAGACTTCCAGAAAAATCCAGACCCCTTTGATTGTTGTTGGTGTACGACAGAGCAAGTGGAGGTCTTCACAGGTCCAAACTTATTTGTCTGATGTGAGAAGAACAATGTGTTAAAACAGGTATATTCATATTTTGAATACATCTTTCCACTTAGTGTGAAACAAAATGTGGGACAACAGAGAGCAGTATTATCAGCAAAGGCCTGCTCTTCTCCAGAACAAACAGGCCTGATCATCATAACAGCTAAATACCCCAAAAAAGCAGTTTTAAAAGTCTTTGACTCTGATGACCTTTGGTGCCCAGAGGACTTCAGGGCTGTTGATGATCTGTTGCCAAGTAAATAATCTGAGCTCAGCCTTTTGTGAGATTAGGATTTCCTCAGTTGTTGACATAAAAGAAAACATTGTTGTGTCAGAATTTTCCATGAACACTTCCTCGTCGTCAAACACACCTAGTCGGTGTGTTAACATGCACTAAGTAAAAATGACTTATTGTGCTGGATTTTTAAGATGGACATCAACATGTTAGTCTAACTTGTTCTGCTCGGTTCTATCCATCCATCCATCTTCTTCCTCTTTCCTTGGTCGGGTTGGCAGCAGCCTAAGCAGGGAAGCCCAGACTTCCCTCTCCCCGGCCACTTAGTCTAGCTTTTCCCGGGGGGTCCTGAGGCGTTCCCAGGCCAGCTGAGAGACATAGTCCCTCCAGCATGTCCTGGGTCTTATTCAAGGTCTCCTCCCTGTGGGACGTGCCCGGAACACCTCACCAGGGAGGTGTCCGCGGGCATCCTAATTAGATACCTCATCTGGCTCCTCTGCACGGTTGCCAAGTGGAATTTCCAGAAGTTAAAGACTACACAGTGATTTAGTTTGGGGTCAGTTCTTTCTCTTGCATGTATAGGCTTTACCTCAATGAGCCCAAACTGGCCTATTCATGGTGATCATGCTCCCCCACATCAGGCACTGACCAGGAGGTCAAACTGGATTAATTCAAGTATCAAAACAAGGGAATGCAAAATTATGGGAATTTTCAAAGTTGGAAACTTTCCATGGGATTAGTGAGAATTTATGGGAATAAATGGTCATAAACCTGAAATTTACAGACATTGAAGGTTGGTCCTTAACAGGGATTTTAATAATAGTTTGGGAAAACTAAAGGGAAATTTTTTTACCAACTGTAATGGAAGTGGAAATGCTACTGCCAGTTAATCAATGTGTGTATTTTGGTAAAAGGACACAAGTCTTGCTGAATGGCATGATCAAGCTGACTGTGTTTAACTCTAATGTCCATGATAAAGTATGTAGTGTTTCTCCTACATGCCTCTGTGGAGCTTTGGCACCTGTAAGCTTAGCTTTGCTCTCCTGCTGCCTGAATTTCTTCATCTGGTTCAATGCTGGAATTTAAATGGCATTGAGATGACTGTAAAAACCAAGAGAGAGTTTCACTTACGAATCAAAGAAACAAAACATAGAAGTTCAAACTCGATCAGCTAATTCTGATTCCACTAAAGAAATTACCTGCAATTTCCATACAGAGCGTCTGCGAGGTTGTTGACAAAAACTATGACAAAATAATAAGTCAACAAAATGAACACTGTTGCAAAGTGTCCTCCTCCTTCACAAGCCTAGCCACTGTCTCTCTCTCTTATCAATAAAAGCACAAAAATGCCCAAAAAATAATCTTAATAAACAAAAAACCAAACTTGGACCTGTGCAGACCTCCAGTGACCAGGCGTGCTCCTTTTGCAGGTTTTGTTGTGATAACCAGGTGTGTGTGTATATGTGTGTGTGTTTAGGTGATGGGGCATCACAATGCTCAGTTGGATCCTCTGGGAATCAGCTGTGTGAATTTTGATGATGCTCCGGTCAATACCGGCTTCCAAGACGTCGGTGAGACAACAGTGCTAAAACAACAAACTGCTTCCAGTCTGTGGTGTTAATGTTGCTTTTCCCTCCCACCCTCCCTCTCTCTCTACCTCTCCTCTCTCTCTCCTGTTCTTCTCTGTGGTTATACTTTCGCCCTGCTGTTGTTGGACCTTTTCTCTCTTTCCTCTGTCCTTGATTTGGTGTCAATCCTGTTTTGATATAAATCCCCTCGCTCCTTTATGTACCCCTCCGTCTTTTACCTCCTAAAACTTTCACTCCATCCTGCTTCTCATCCACTCGCCTCCACCCGCCTCCCTTTTGTTGCGTCTTGTTTCTTCGTCGTCATTCCTCGTCTTTTGTTTTGTTTTGTTCCCTCCTCACTCCTTCACCTCCACCCTCCTCCTCCTCCTCCTCCTGTCCGGGTGGGCTCTGTGCTATTGTCCCTTCCCTGTAGATCCGCGGGCACCATGTGGCCCAGTTGGACCCCCTCGGCATCATGGACGCTGACTTGGACTCGTGTGTCCCCACTGACATAATCACCTCCTCCGACAAGCTGGGTGAGGAGTTAAACCCTTAGAGAACAACCAAAAGGTCTTTTTGCCCTCCCCCCTGGTCTGCCTCAGAGAGTTACTGATAGCAGGGGAAGCTTGTCAAAGCTTGGGGATGTCTCTGTAACCTGTCTTGAGCTGAAACCTTGTTGTACATGGGAGGAATTCTTGTACAATTAATGTTTCTGGGTGTTAATGTTTGCTGTGAGTGTTTCAGAAACTCTCAACTGAACCTGAAACTTTCCTCGTACTCTCCCGTATTCCAGGATCAGTCTTGTGTATCCCTAATACTCCCACACGTTTTAGCTCTATCATCTTGTAGTTCTCCTTGTGTATAACTAATACCTCCTTCTTCACTAGACATCCTCTCGTCTAACTTTCAAACTAACTTCCTCTTCAGCGTTTTCCCTAAACTTCTACAAGCTACACTGTAAAACTCTCCCCTTTTAAAGTGTCCACAAAACATCCTCAGCGTCTTGATCTGTTGAACCCATTTGCCAACAAAGATCTTAATCGGATTCACTTTGCAGGAATAGATTTGGCACTTGGATTTCCTCTTTTTATGCCAGCTTGTGGAGTAGCCACAAGATTAAGTAAAGAATGTTGCGATAAGGAATTCTTCTTTGATTTAGGACAAGCAGATGTTTGAAAGTTAAGTCTGCACAAAAAGGCCAACGTTAAATCTGATCACAGTATTTGATCTTGGATAGCAGATGTGCATTTTAACCATTTCACCTGTTTCATTTGATGTTTTCTCAAGGTTTTGGGGAATGTTGCTTTAATACTTAGGTTGGAACTGGGACTCACGTTTGATCACATGACATTTATTTCAACTATAAAAGCACTTAGAGAGCGCAGACCTCTGCCAAGCAGCTCAGTTCCTGCAGTGGCTTTACCGCAACCCCTGTGAAAGATACAGTTCCAGGTCACCAGATCCAGAATAGAGCCAGGATCTGGACCAAACTCAGCACATACATGAAGGTTGCTATCCTGTATGAAAACAACAAGTTTTGGGAACATCACTTGATATTTTGATTTTAAATGAATTATTGAATGTTGTCAATGGGATTTCCCATTATAAAGTTCAATGTTTTTTAGTGATGTCAATCTGGATCAGATACCTTGATGATCAAGACATGGACCCCATATTATCCTGTAAAATTGGATGCGAATCCAATAAGAAATGGCAGAGATAAGATTTTTTTAATTCCTACAAATGTGAACTTATCAGAATTTTTTGAAATTTTTGGGGGTTTTTTTGCATCCAGACAAGTATACGTATCACCTCCAAAATCGTATCATTTTTAAGTTGGATCATTACCAACATTTCCTGAAAATTTCAGCAAAATCCAACCAGTAGTTTTTGCGTAATCTTGCTAACAAACAAACAGATAAACAAGCAGACATACATATGGCGGCAAAAACATAACCTTCTTGGTGGAGGTAGAAGTACACCTACAGATATTCTGTTTTAGTAGTCAGCAATTAGCGGACCTAGAACTTTGAGCATCTAGGTCAGTGGTTCTCAAATGGTGTGGCGGGGCACACGGGTGCACCTTGAGACGATTCTAGGTGAGCCTTAAGACTTTTTAAAATCACGTTTTATGATTAGAACTATGCAACAACTACTAGTGCTTGAGGTAAATTAATTTCTACATTCAGCTGTGAGTTCTGTAACTTAAAAAAAAGAAAACTTTCTTTTACATTTAGTAGAATAAGTGGGTAGAGGCAATAGCCCAATTCACAGTGCCTGTACACAGAAGTGCCACAACAAAGCTCTGTTATATTTGCACCTTGAGACATGTAGATTAATTCCATGAGGCCGATTCACACTGCAATACAGCTTGGATGTGAGTGACATGGCACATGCACCCACCCCGTGCCTCCCTCTCTACAATACCACACCTCTGTTACTATCTCAGGAGATAGATAAAGAGACATTCTGTCCCCATGATGTTCACAGTGGAGGTGAAATGTCCCATGGGATAAATATTATGCCTTGAAACGGCTGTGTGAATACTGATTTCAATATACATTGCTGATCATATAAAATTAAACACAATTAAAAATAAACTCTTGAATTTATTTTTTAATAGAACATTTTATCAGGAGTGCAGCTGTGTGTTAAATTTTACGAGGCATTAGCAGACAACAAATTAACATCCGCAGGCTGATAAGATACTGTAACTTGTTGAAGGGGATATTTTGCTAAGTTATGAATACTGCCTTGAAACTTTGGCCTGATTTTAGGTGGGCCTTCTGTAATAACAGCTTGAAAACCACTGATATAGATCCTCATTAAACTGGGCAAAAACGACTGTAAGAGATGTTTTTAATCTTCAGAATGAGACCCCAAATCAAGACTTTTCAGGGAGTATCTTGACCCCAACAGGATTGAACTGTCATCAGCATTTCCAAATCAGTTGATTTTCAGATGTTGACTTTGTTGGCTGCCCTTGAATCTGCAGTAACTTGGCCACCTGTGGCTTTGGATCGGCATATCTTCAGCTTTTGCTTTTCATTGTTTGGCTTCAGCTTTGACACGTTGGCTCTCAGCTCTAAGTTTATGAGCTTGTAAATTTGAAGCGTCTGACTTTGTTGTTGGCTGATTATGCTCTGGAGAGACGAGGGGTTTGTTGGAATAAGTATCTTGACATAAAGTCAGCTAAATATCTGCATAATTGATATTTCATGTCTACCAATCCAGACTAAGTCAGTCTCCACTTGATGATGATTTTGAAGAAGACCTCAGAATAGTTTTTTTCTTTTCTCAGACAATTTCAAAGGCCCATTTGTTACAGAGGGTCCCAGTTAGGCTGAAGATAAACTTTCTGTTTGCCCTTGCATTTGGGCCGACATCATGCTCTTGCATCTGTACGTAGCTTTACGTGATGCTCACTGAGAGCTCAGGCTGTATACAACCACCTGTCGACAAAAATGGCATCAGGAACGCCAAATGTGAGAGTAAAGATAACACAAAAAATACACTTAATATCATCAGATATATGTAGGCTACAGATAACTCTGTCAATTCATGCCATCTGCATCGTCAGCGCTCTGTTTTTTCAACAATGACAAGATGCAAACCCCTTGTCTGGATTGTAGTGGAAACGATACGGGTAATATGTGTAGTGTTGAGTTGAGGTTGGCGAATACCATAAATTAAAAAGCACCATAAAGGTCCAAGTTTTTTTTACTTTCACAGTCCTTTTAATGTCATTAATTCCACCTTTATGTAGAGTATAGAGCACTTAACAAGTGTATTAGACCATCTGTCTAAAAATCTTGTAGCTATTAAAACAAAATTTTGAACATAAATGAGGAATTTCACCTTTTTATACTCAAATTGCCTCACTGGGCTTCTCTGAGAAGTCAGAAATTAATCAAACGGAACATTCAACCACTAAAGCTCCTTTTTCTGTTCAGGAATGCTAATAAATAATTAGAATTTAACGATTAATTAAGGAACTATAATGTGCTTTAATATTTTTCTGTTCTTTTTGCAAAACAGTTAATAAAAAAGAAAAATAACAATTATAATCATATTTTAACATTAAAAATATCATTTGAGTTAAAGAGCTTCTACATACTGACGTATTGACCAGTACAGAAACATAAAAAATGAATTTAATAATTATCAGTGCTGTTATTTTTTGGACAGCTGTGGCATAAACCTTACATTGGGTGTTGGTCTAATGAATTTGTTCAAGCACTGCACCTTCAAGTTGAAGCTTTTTGTGAACTTGCAGTGCAGCTTCATCCACCTTATTCATTGCCTGTAATCAGTCAAATCCTTTTTGCCAACTGAAACAGACAGCGAGGTACACGCAGCTATTCGAGAGACACAGTTAGGCCATTTTAGCAAACAGACTTTTATTTTGTAAATCCTGATATAGAAGCTGGAGCCTTGTGAACAGTGATTGTGCTGCTTAAAGCCATAACACAGAGAATTGTTTTTAAATGACATTTCTCTGTCACAAACTCTCTGTTGGTTAAAAAAAAACACCAAAGTGACCTGTAGGATTGAGCGAATTCACAAGAATTGGACAAAAAGACTTATCGGGTTTTTTTTAATTTTCAAAAACCAAACTAAACAATCAAATACCACTTTGTGTTTTTCTGTTTACTCAGCGTTAGTTGTAGATTTTCTGGACAATATAATATGTCATTAATCTGCATTTAAATCACGTATTAACACGAGTTTCCTCGACTTTTTGTGTTGGAGTGATGGCTACAATAATTTCATGTGTGAGTTCTTGGTCTCGCTCTGTCGTCTCTTTAAGCTCTCCTGCTGAACTGCCACTAACTGCTATTAGCTTTAGCATCGCCTAACTCTTTGCTTTTACTGAATCAAAACAACATCAGCACTGTCAGTCTCACAAAGTTTTTAAAGAGCTCCAGGGTCAGAGTATAAATCATGAAGTCTGGAGTGTCAGACTGAAGTTTGTATTTCAAGGACGTCAGTGTTGAGTTCAGTGTCCGTGCAGCTCTGGGATTCCCTGCTTCCATGAAGGTGACCTGCAGAATGGCTCCTGTTTTGTGAAACCCTCAGTGTGGGTTTGTCGGTGTGTGGCTTCTGTATTTAGGAACTTTTGAACCTCAGCATGGTGCTAGCTGCATCCCTCTTTCTCCACCACTTCCTTTTTAACTAGACCTCCTGAACACCAAATATCAATGCTCCCTCAGTTGACTGGCCAACTGAGGGAACACCAAAATAAGAACGTGGTGGAGATGCTGAGATGTAGAGGCCGCTGTGTTAGCTGCAGATGGTTGTGGCTGTGGTGTAAATTGGCCCTGGCTGTCTGGTTTTAGTAGGTTGTAGGTCACTAATGTCTCCGGATGTCTCTCCCTTTGCTGCCCCCTGCTGGTGACCCTCCAGACGTGGATGTGTTCAGGGAGAGGCTGAAAATCCTAACGGTAGGAGGTATGAGAAACAACATGCTGGTGTGTTCCTGCGCAGTGCTGTAAAGATAGTAATTTAGGTTGATTAGATCATAAAGTGCAACATCTACAGGAGCTCCAGGAGGTCAGACTCAGGTCCAACTGAAACCAGGATCTGAGTCTGACATCCAGAGCTCCTGCAGAGGTTCTAGATGATAGAGTAGATTATGGGATATTTACTTTGGTCCACTGTTCTTGCATTCTTCAGACTTGTTTGTTAAAAGACTTCAATATAAATGTTCTCCAAGGTGAGCACCTTTAGGAGGAATAGTCACCACTGTTTTCATTTAACATTAAAATCAAGATTAAGCATTAAAGAACTCATATTTTGCCTTTAATAAGGCTCATATTTTCATTTTTGATGACTACATCAAATGTCCCTCAGGCCATCAGACTGGGCCGGACGGGACAGGAAGACAGAGGACGGAGGGAGTATTAGCCAGCCAGTAGCCATGTTTCTATTTTTATTTATATTTATGTATTTTTTTAATATATCTTTTTATCTGCTATAACCGGCTCTCTGGAGACAACAGCTGATGCACTTTTACTCCTCTGTTGAATTAAGACGGTGAACCAGAGTCAAATATTTACTTCAGTAGAGAGGGATCCTGTTGTTTAATACCTTGTAGATAATTTTAAAGCTTTTCCTTTGACCCTCTGACCTCTAAATGTCCCCTGTGTGATGTGTCCATGTAGCTCTGTTAGCTTTGTTAGCTGTTAGCTTTTAGCTTCTACTTTCTGCTAGCACTTTGCTCTTTCCAGTTTACTGTAGGCCAGTCTGTAGAGACCTCTCATGGAGGATTTTCCATCTAAAGCCCTCGAGGTGACATCAGAAGATTATCATTGACTGTGGCCACAATATGATTATTAACATGCATGCTTGATTCATCCATCATAACCCTGAGGAATTAGATTATGGTTCATAAAACGAAGCTCTTAATCTCTTAGGATTTTAACAAGAGTTTCATCATTAAAAAGTCGTGTCAGAGTGACTCAGCTTTTTAACACTGGTTTACTTGCTGGTTTTACTCGAGGGAAAAAGGAAAGAAATATCAAATCTGAACATCCGATGACAGCTTTCTATGTTTTTATATACAGGTCATTTTTAAAATATAAAACCAACAAATATCCAAACACAAGCAGACCCAGTAGTTTTCCTATTTTTATATTTTCAACAGAATCAATACTATTTTTTCCATTGCAACACCAAAGTTTGTTCATTTTTTTGTTCATTGTTTGAGTCTGTTTTTTTTGGATGAAGACGCTCGAAGTTGCTAAACACAAAAGATTTCTCAGTAAAGAAAAAATAAAAAGTCAAGAAAATCAATCGATCAGACAGACTGTGGTTTGGCTCTTTTCACAAAAGGTAATGATCACAAAAAAACCCTGCAAAAATAAATAATAACACATTTACAAATATACAAGAGCCCACTGCCAACCCACAGTTCATAGATAAAGCATTTAACAAGAGACTGTAAAATACAGCTGAACCACTGAGGCAGTGCTCTCCTACATTGACAATAAGGGAAGAGGAGGTTGGGTTAAAGTAAACAAAATACATAAAATAAGTTGACAGAATTAATTTAAATGAGAAAATAATATTCTAAAGCACCAAAGATAATTTAAAAAGTAACTTACTATATGATAATAAAGGACAAAAGAAGTATCAGTAAAATATGCTAATAAGAAATGGTAAAACACTGAACAATATCCTTAAAACTAAATCAGATTAAGAATCTAAATAAAACAGAAGTTAACAATTAAACAAGTTTCATTTAAAAGTGGCTCTGATAAGAAAAGTCTAGAAGTATATTTATAATCAGAACAACACTGTTTGGATGTTTTCATGTAGATTTTAAACACATTTCAGTCATTTTTGTGGCCACAGGTTGATATAATTTTCTCTTGTCATTATTTTAATTTGACCTAAAACGCTGGCTGAAGTTTTTCCAACAGTGATGTTTTATCAGCATAATGGAAATTTTTTAAAAATATATATATATATGTTTGGTTAAAAATAATCACCTATTAGTAGGGAGTAGAGCACAATTCTGCCTTCAGTTTTGGATTTGGAAAAATATGTTCAAATATTTTCAGATAAAAAAAGACATCACTGATTGAAAATACTCGGCCTGTTGTTCTTAGCTCTGTTAGCTTCTTCAGCTTAAAGCAGAGCCGCTCTGAGTTGGAACTCTTTTTGTGTCCATTGTCTCATTTTAGGGTGAATTTATTTTGAACCTTTCCTCTCGGTTAACTGCTTTGCTCTTGTGTTTTTGTGGATTCTCTGCAGTTTTAGACTGTAAAAATCTGCTGCTTTAAAATGAAGAAAACCAGTGCAGCACTAATCAAGCTTAAGTTCTAACAGAGTAACAAAAGGAAAGCTTTATATATATTTTTGCTTTCGAAAAATGATAAGACATTCAGATAACTGCAAAAAGACAAAACATGATTTAAATCCCACATATTAATGTTTTATAAAATAAACTTTTAACTGCTGAGGCTTCTCTTATCAGAGAGGAGCTAAACTCATTTTCATCTCTGTTCAGACCAAAAGTAAAGTGAAATTTACGTTTGTGCTCTCAGAGCATTTTGGCACTGATGTCGTAGTTGATGTACTTTTATTATTCATTATGACAGAGGGACAAACTTCATCATTGTTGTCTAATATTATTATTACTAGGTTCACAAAACTACTTTAATGTCATCACTTTCCTCCTAATTTAACATGCTTTTTTTTTCTGCTTCAAGATTTTTGAAGTCCGTCAGGTCTTTGTTTCATGACCTGTGAGCTACAATTAGAAAATTTAATTTAATCCTAATTTAATATTCAAAAGCTGGGAGGGTCTTAATTTTGTCTATTTACATTTCAAATCCTGTCAAGAGTCAGTTTTATTATTATATTTCTACCTTTTTACATCTTTGTTTATCAATTTTTAACATAAAGTTGAATGTAAAGGGGGGTACACACACAAGGATTTTCTAAATCTGAAGAGATTTTTAACTGTTAGAGACCCCAAACATGAAGATAATAAATCAGGCATTGAACAGTTTTGATCGTACTGTGTGTGGTGTGCTCTGATAATCTCAACACACCACATCACACAATTAACAGTTCTATCCCACCACCGATCTAGAATCTAGTCCTCCAAGACAGAAATCTGATCAAATGTGATCTAAGAACAACAAAGAAGAAATATAGCAGCAACCGAAAAACACAACACGCAACATGGAAGAGGACATACGAGAAGAGGGAATGATGGTGGTCTTGGGAATATTTTTTGACAGAAAAATCTTGAACTAAAAAAAAGAAAAGACTGTGGGAAAATCCTGGAGACAACGTGAACACCTGAGCTGGTCCTCCATTTCTGAGGTCCACCAAACTTTATGTTTTAGGTCAGCCATGTTTGTTTTTATTCACGCCTGCTTCCTTGTTCCTCGGTCAGCTCACTTCTTGGTTCACAGAGTCATGACTCGAAGTCGTCGGCTTTCCCCACACACAAAGATGTTTGGTCATAAATGTTGAACAAATTTAATATTTATGATTGTCAGCCCCGACCCATGTTGGAGTTGATTATCAGGACAAATTCACTCTTAACACGCCTCAGACCACAGGATAATCTTATAGGATGATCTTATAAGACAGAAGATAATCTGGCGTTTGCCATCCTTGGTCGGGAAGGGGGAAAGTCGGCACAAAAACAGCCTGATAATCTTTATGTGTGTACCCTGCTTAAGATAGGAATGCAGAAGGTTAAAATGAAGTCAGAACGTGTCGTTGGATGTAACTGCAGTCTGTTGACCAATTTGCTGAGTTGTTGTGACTTCATGATCACCAAATCTGACTTAGTGACCATCGCAGCAGTAGGGATGGAAATTAAAAAGATTTACTGATACCATCGCAAAGCTGATTTTCTGTGTGGGCAAGAGTCAATCACACGACTCTTGATTTTTACTGCCGTGCTGCGTAGATGAATGCTTCTGCAAGTTGCTGATGTTTCATCTTCCCGAAAGTTTTGCATTAAGTGTGATTTTGTCCCAAATTGAGCCACTACTTTGACCACTTCTGCCCCCCGTCTGCCCTGATTTTTGACCTCTTTGTCATCATTTCTTCAGACTGCCTCTGATGTGAGGATGAAGTCTTTGATTTGCAAGGCATGCAGAACAAAGTGGAAGGAATCAATAAGCAAAAAGACTAATGATATCAGTTCTATGAGGGAGTTATGTTCTCATTTGGAATTGGTTTTCGATTCCCATCCTTATGAAGCAGTCAAAAAATCATGTAGTCTGACCTCAGCATTAGGGAACATAATGATGGTAAAATAAAACTGATCTGTAACAAAGATGGCGAAGAATATCAGGAGTGACATCATCAACAGAAGTATTTATTTTCTTTAGAGGAAACAAAACACTGCGACTCGTTAGATTTTTGGTCTGAACAAACACCGTAACTCAGCACAAACCTGATGAAGCCATATTTGTACAAACTCTGCAATACTTCATGTAAAACTATTTGATGAGCCATTTGTGTAGAGGAAAATGATTGAACCTTCCCCGAGGTCTTTTTAACATCATGTGAACCAGAAGTCCTGTGACTGTGTGTTTCAGAGTCAGAGAGCCAGTCACGCTTTAGTGTCGCCCACAGACGGAGGGGTAAACATCAGAAACTTTATGTGGAACTTTCTAAAAAGTTTTGGCTGCGATGTGTTTGCAGTCGAGGAGAAGTGTGTTGAGTTTTGTGTCTCTCCTCTCTCGTGACCTCCATGCTCGACTGGAGGAGCGTGATGAAGAGGCTGAGCACTGATCCGTCTGTCTGTCCGGTTTAAGAGAGACTGCTTCTGCTTCCTGACTGGCCTGATAGTCTCTCTGGTTGTTCGGTTTGTGGCTGCTTTGTCTCCTCTGTTCTGCTCACTTCGTCTGAGGAGATCTGTAGCTCTGTGTCCGCTCTCTGATTGGCTCTCAGTCTGCTTGTTCAGGGCTCTGATTGGCCGGTTGAGTGAGAATTTCTCAGGGAAACATTTGGAGGTTTTGTGTTCGAATTTAAGGAGACAGCAAGACACTATTGCCTCAAACACACAAACACATCTTTCTTCTTCCTCTTTCAGTCTCTCTTCTCTTTTTCATAACTCATCCTCCCCCTAACTGTCCCATAATCAGGTTGAAGTTGCAAATGATTGATTAAATCCTCATAACCACCCCCCCAAACATGCCTCCTATGTTCTCATCTGTGCTGTCATTAACACATTGCTGCTCATATTCAACTGAAGCTTTTTTTCTTGATAAACATCATGGAGACTCTAATTTCCCCCCAGGTTTGCACATTTTACCCTCCGCTCCGCTCACCAGGAGACCTGTGCTGCTGTACAGATGTGAGGAGAGGGTAACCAATCAGAAAGAGGCTCATAAATGTAGACCAGGGATGGGCAACTGTGGTTACCTACAGGGCCATGTTTATTTATTCCCCACTGCCATAGGGCCAAGTTATTACACATAGTTACGGTAGTTAGTTAGTTAGTGTATTTGTCCCCTTAGGGAAATTGGGGTGTGGCAGGAAGAACAGACATTTGGCAACAGAATACAGTGTCAACACTTACACAGTATTAAAAATAGACCAATTATAAAAACACATCAACGTCACTAGAAAACACAAAACAGAGCACTTCTAAAGAAGAGAAAAGCAAAGGAAGCCTTGTAGTGATGGACAGGCAGTTTGGTCTAGACCAGCTAGACCTATTTTAACTGTTCCTAATTGTTCATTTAAAAATTTGATCACAAGTCTTTTTATACTCTTAAGTGCAAATTTAAAAGTACCTGAACTGAACAAAATGAAGAATTATATTTCTCTTATCAGAAAGTATTGCACCCAAATTGTTATTTTTAATTTGGGAGCAAATGGTGAAGTTTATTTTAATAAGCTAAACACAGAATTTAAGTCAGTTTAAACTACTTTTCCAGTGCATTGAACGTTGCATTAAGTTATTTTAGTATAAATTACAGACGGCTACATTTTAAGAATCACTTAATGCATTTGTACAAAAGCACATTTGATCAATTACGAACAGTTTATCTCTAATTGTGCTTTTCCACCGAGAAGCCTAGTCTAGTTTGGTTTAGTATGGTACACAATTGTTGGTATTCCCACTGTCAAATGTTGGGAAACATAACTAAAGCTGCGTTTCCACCGAGCAGTCTGCCCCAGTTTGGCTCAGTACGGTACACAATTACTGCTGTTTCCATTGTCAAATAAGAAGAGTAGGTACCCAAGTAACCAACCCATGTAGTCCCACTTTTTGGCACCGCTCTGAAGGAACAAACCAACCATAAAAGGTGAATCTAAAAACGCTGCAGTCTGTTATTAGGTCACAAACGTAGTCATTCCCATGTGCAGCAACTAAAACAAAAAAATACACCTTGCCATGTTCAACTAAGCCGTGGATTTAGAGTCATTTGTTCTCTGCTGTCACTGTGAAGAATGTCAGCATGAAACAGTGCTCCACAGAGTGCTGGAGGTCCTCCATTGTTGCACTTTGTTTACCTCGACTTCAGACTGATTCACCGTGTCACACTGTTATGATGTCACACATTTGCGTAGCCAGCGTAGCTCTCTTTCCGCCTCACATCCCTGCCCTCAAGTGAAGGTACAGCTGGTGGTGGAAACACAAACAGGATCAGGGTTTACCACTCCAAACCATACCGACCTGTTGCTGTAACATTTTGATGTGTCCTTGGGCAAGACACTTAGACAGAAGTTGGTCCTACTTCTGGGTCAGTAGTGTTTAAATTGGTAGGAAAGGGTGTGGATGTGTTAGCTAATACTGATGGACAACTTTCTCATAAACCCTGAACCATTAGGGTAGGTCTGACCTGTGGTATAAAACTGCTTTGAGTCGTCAAAGAGACTAGAAAAGCCCTGTGTATGCTCAGGTCCAGTTACCATTTACTAAAGGGTGAAGCTAAGAACTTCCTGATTGGTTTTAAGAATCTCCATTTGCTGTTTGACCCCAGCTTAAAGGAAAACAGCATGAGCATCTTTCTACAACTTTTGGGCAATGCCGTAGGCAGTTCTTCAGAACTGAACGCCTTCTTTGCCTCTCCTTGTTGGAGAGGAGGGAGTGCAGCCCCCAGGTGAAGGTACATCTGGCAGTAGAAACACTTGCAAGATCAGGGCTTACTGCTCCAAACCGCACCGATCTGAACCAAACCAGAACACTCAGTGGAAATGCAGCTTAAGCTCTAATTTCCTTTGTGTCTTCATAGCCAGCCATTCCCTTACTTAGGGCATTAGTGTAAGCTGGAAGATGATCGTCACGCCAGCTACGTAACTGCTTGACACCAGAGCAGCTCAACACTGTAAACAAAGAGCATCAGTGGAGGACATCCAGCTCTCTGTGATCTTTCTTCTTGGCATGAGGCTGTTTCTCACTGCAAGAAATCAAGCTTTGTTTGAGAGAAGGTTGCAGTTTCCTGGAAAAAATACAGCCAAAGAAATACAAAATGGTTATGGAAACGAGACCGGGGACCGCGGAGCAAGAAGTGATGATTCTTTTGACAAATCAGCAGACTGCAGTGAGTTTAGCTCCTCCCTTCAGGTCTGATCAGTAGGCTTGTACCCCAACAGACTACTGTACCAAACCGAAATGAACTAGGCGTCTTCGTAGAAGCCATCCTGCTTTATTGGCACCTTTCTGTTGGGGGTATGAGGCGTACAGATCAAACCTCCATGGGCAGAGCTGAACTCACTACATTCTGTTAATTGGTCCAAAAAAATCATCACTTCCTAATCTGAGGTTTTAAGTTTCATTTCCTGAACTGTCTTGTATTTTTTTTGTCTGTTTCGTTATTTTTAAAGTACACTGTTTAGTCTTGATGTCTGATTTTGAGTCTAGATGGCTTTATTATAGTCGATCATTGTATCCACTGACCTTGGCGCTGATCCTCATAATAAAAAAAAACATGTGCACCAGTGATTTTACAATGGTCATAGACATTGAGAAGTTGCTTCGGGATATCCTTCCTTACAACATGAGCACAAAATCTTTAGCAACTTTATGCTTGAAAACATGAGAGGAAAGATTTTACTTCAGCTAAAAATAGAATTTAAAAACACAGTCACCACCTTTTCTTGTGTACCAATTTTAATGGAGGGTGAAAGTGAGCAAAACAGATAAAAGGTGAACGTTTCATGAGACATCAGTGGTCTGCAGCTGAAGGTCAGTGTTGACCAGCCTGCAGCCTCATCCTGTTTCAAATAAGCTGATTAGACAGTGTTAGGTCCTGAAGATCAAATATCACAGAGGGCTGCAACATCCTCTGGCAGTGATGCAGTTTCTTTCAGGAGTTCTGACCAGGATCAGAATCAGCTTTATTGGCCAGGTATGTTAGACATACAACAGTTTAACTCCTTAAGTTAGGACTAGAGGACATATACATACACATTAGGGATGCACAATATTATCAAATATTGATTTGAACATTCTTGCTAATTTTAAACCAATATTTTGACAACAAAATTTTGGCCATAGAAATTCATATATTGGCTGTCATATTTTGCCACATCATCACTGAATAACCACTTTCGTAAATCAAACAAATAACATTTTTCTTGCTTTATATCCGTTTCCAACACAAATGGATTGTTGTGACGAAAGGAGTAGGTCAATTTTAGTTAAGTAGAGGCTTTGTACTCTACACAAAATATTGGTTTTGGCAATAATCAGTTTTAAAAAGATATCAGATATCGTAAAATCCAAGATAGTGCATCCCTAATAAACAAAAGGCTGGCACACGCATCAGCCACATGCATCCAGTGTGAACCTGCCATAAGCCCATCATCTCCCTGCTGAAGATAAAAAACGATCCTGTCAACAAAACAACATTGAATGCTCTGAAATCATTTATAAATGAGGGACTACTTTATGCTACGGAGGGATACAGATAAACCTCATTATTGTTAGAAAACTAAGGGGAAATCTCAGCTTTCTGAGCTTTTTCATGTCTGTTCTGATGTGTGAAGCTGCTGATTGGTTTAGAATAATGATACTAACGATGTCTTTTCTTACTTTTATTTTTCTGTTTTAACTCGACCAAACCCCTGAACTCCTCCTCGCTCCGTCCTGCTGCTGCTGCGACTCACACTTTTCCTCCATCAACAAACTAAAACCGTCTCTGCTGCTGTTGCTTCTCTCTGCTCTGCTCTCCTTCTCATGTGTCTGCATGTTTGTCGTGTTTGTGCTTTATGAACATGTTCACCTGTTACTGCATTGTCTCCATATTGTTTTTATAACATTCATTCATTATTCATTTATCCATGCATTCATTACTAACCCATGTATGCATGTTTTCATTTTGTCCACGGCCTGTTTGTCCATCTCTCTGTTTTCCACTCTCTCTGTCCTGCGACCTTTGCTCACCTCCTTCCCTCTTTTCTCCCCCCCTCTTCCTCCACTTGCACCTCCCTCCCTTGCTCTCCTGCACTCTGATGCATCATGGGACTTGTAGGCTTCTACGGTTTGGATGAGTCCGACCTGGATAAGGTGTTCAGACTGCCCACCACCACCTTCATTGGAGGCTCAGAGAGCGCCCTGCCGCTGAAGGAGATCATCCGCAGGCTGGAGGTAAACAACAGGTGTTAGACCACGAATCACAGCTTAAGAATTCACATTAAAAGGATAAGCCAACAGTTTTTTGTTTTCGTGTCTTGCCTCACTCCTGAGACCATGACAAGCAGATAGACACCATTTTTTGGACTGTGCGTGCAGTAACAACAAAGAGGCGGGCAGAGCTCACCCACTGCTAATTAGCTTAGCTCAAACACTGGGAGTCAGTGGGTATAGCCAGCCTGCTTCTGCCTACTGTCATCAGATAAACTCTTCATCAGCTCTAAATGGTCCTGTGTGCTTGTTGTTACTCTTTTTTTTTTACCGCATTATGTTGCGTTATCTTCTACTATCATCACATTATCTTTTTCTTCTCGTAACAGAGGCTTTGTTTTGTTCACCTTCTTACAAGTGGTGGTTGCGCTAGAGAGTCAAGCCTTTTGAACAGCTCTTTTAAGCCAACGATGAAAACTGTTTTGCAATTGTGAGTGAGCTGTTCGTTTGTGAGCCATTATTAAGTGCAAATGGATTGCAAAAACAAAAGGCTCACTCACAACTGCAGATCAGTTCTTGTCAAGGCTTAAAAGAATTGTTCAAAAGACTCGAGTCGTTTGCAAACATCACATCACTACGTGGAAGAGGGTCAACAAAACAAAGCCTCTGTTTAGGAGAAGAAGAAGATAATACGATGACAGTAGAAGATAACAAAACATAATGAAATTTTTAAAAAACACAAGTCACAACAAGCACACAGGACCGTTTAGAGTTGCTGAAGAGTTTATCTGATGACTGTAGGCAGGGGCAGGCTAACACTACCCATTGACTCCCACTTTTTGAGCTAAGCTAATTGGCAGTGGGTGAGCTCTGGCCGTCTCTTCCTTGTTACTGCACACACAATCCAAAGAATGGTGTCCATCTGCTTGTCATGGACTCAGGAGTGAGGCAAGACACAAAAAGGAAAAAAAAGGTTGCCATTTCCCTTTAAGAATTCATAATAAACACATTATGAAATAGGAAAAAGGTTCCTGGAACAGTTCTTTCTCCTATCAGCTGGTCCTGACTGTCCCTGTGCTGACTGTTGTATTTGTGGTCAGATGGCGTACTGTCAGCACATTGGTGTGGAGTTCATGTTCATCAACGACCTGGAGCAGTGTCAGTGGATAAGGCAGAAGTTTGAGACTCCAGGAGTGATGCAGTTCACTCTGGAGGAGAAGAGGACACTGCTGGCCCGCATGGTCCGCTCCACCAGGTCATTACAAACACACTAAAGGACTCCTGAGTCCACATCATAATCCATCAACATCAACCGCTGCAGATCTGCTTCTGAAGACAAGCCGCGAGGGTTAAATAGTGCTGAATGGCATTAAACTGAAGAACCTGTTTTTATTTTGATATTTCAGGTTTGAGGAGTTCCTGCAGAAGAAGTGGTCTGCAGAGAAACGTTTTGGTCTGGAGGGCTGTGAGTCTCTGATCCCGGCTCTGAAGACCATCATCGATAAATCCTCTGAGAACGGCGTGGAGAACGTGATCATGGGCATGCCTCACAGGTACAGCATTTATGACAGTAACATTTATTTAGACTGTTTTTTATGATCATGATTGTTTGATTACTTTATATAAGATAAGATCAGTTATTGAAAAGGAGTTTGTATTTTCTTACAATGAGAATTTAAAAAAGTGCTGAAGTCTTTGACAAACTAATTAGATCTCCTGGGACAAATATCTCCACAGGCATGGGTCATAGTTTGTAGACACACTCGTTTATATTTGTATATTTTAGGCAGACACTCGGACACAGCTTGCTTTGTTTTTTATGACCTTTCTTTCCTGTCAGGGGTCGTCTGAATGTTTTGGCGAACGTGATCCGTAAAGAGCTGGAGCAGATCTTCTGTCAGTTTGACTCCAAACTGGAGGCTGCTGATGAGGTATTTACTCTGCCATAAGATCCATGCTGTCATCCTAAAGCAGAGGATCAGAGATGAGTTCTGATAACTTTGGGACCACCCTCTCCTAAAGCAGAGGATCTTCTTCTTTGTGGTGTTTTTGAAATATTAAGATATAATGAAGAATAACAGCCAGAGTTTAGATTCTTTAGTCTGACCTCTGCTGTGCTCTCTTCCTCTTCTTCATCAGGGCTCTGGTGACGTGAAATACCATCTGGGGATGTACCATCGTCGTATCAACCGTGTGACGGACAGGAACATCACCCTGTCTCTGGTGGCCAACCCGTCTCACCTGGAGGCCGTGGACCCCGTGGTGCAGGGGAAGACGAAGGCTGAGCAGTTCTACTGCGGAGACAACGACGGCAACCGGGTGAGACTCAGAGAGAGAAACTACAGGCAGTCGCTTCCTTTTCTCCTTTCTGTCTTGTTCCTTCTTTCACTCTTGTGTCCTCTCTACTTTTAGAGATGAATGGTGTCTCCTGTCATCTTTATGAAGGTGACACCCAGATCTGTCTGCCTCTCAAAAGAAATGACGGCAGTGCAGTTAAAAACCTGAGCCTTAGTGGCTCTGAGCTTTTTTTAAATTCAACAAAAACAAAACAGAGATAATTGTGTATGGCTCCAGTGGGCATGGTGTCTCCTTCCTCTAGACCTTAACTCACTTCTATGTCATTTTTATCAAGGAATGCACTATTTCAGATTTTTGCTGATATTCTATATGCTGATATCACCAAACTCAATATCTCAGACGCCGATATCCAAACTGACATTTTGTGTCAAGAGCCCAAAAGTCTGCACTTCACTAAAATTGACCTGTTCATCTCATGGTTACAGTCTGTGTTAGAAATACATGTGGTTAATAGTGTGATTTCCTTGGCCTTATTTATAGTCTCACTTTTACTTAATTTATGTATTTTTCCTTCATAAGGAAGTTGGTATTGCTTAAAGATTCTGCATGTTGCAACCTGCCTACTTCATTTTTCTTTTTATTTTATTTTATTTTATTTCAAATTTTATGCTCTTATCTGTTTTAATGTCTTTATCTGATATTTCCAACTGCTATACTGTGTATAAGAACAACTGAAAACGACTATACTACGAGTATTTGTGATTCTGATAAAAGTAGACATCTGGTGATAATGAGTTGAACCATTATGGTACATTCTGCCAATATTATAGCCAGTATAGGGGATATTTATGGACAATTTGTACCTACAAATATTGTAAACATCGCGCAAAAATGCTCATATCTGTCGATACTGATAATCAATGTTTTAGGCAGTTATTTGCACACACAGATGTTGCTCTGATAATCTTATACTTCCTTATTTTAAACGTAGTGGTGATTTTAAGTTAGATCAACATATAAATTTTGTCGTTTAATCCAGTTTTTATCTCCAGAGTCTTTTATCCAGGATTAAAACAGTTCTATCTTTTAATGACTTAGAGCGAGTGAACCACACTTTTATTTCTACTTATTTGGGCACCAGTAATGCACTTAATGTCAGAGATAGCTCAGCCTCCATCACATGTACAGTTGGTCCAAAATGTTTGCGCTGGTCTTCATCAGCTACCAAAAAACAGGAACACATCCCCCCATCCTGGCCTCTCACCACTGGCTCCTCGTTCATTTATGGATTCATTTTAGGATTCATTTTAGGATTCATTTTAGGATTTTATTGTTTTTTAATCTTTAAATGGATTTGCACCTCGATACATTTCTGATCTTTTAAACATCTACAAGATATTTGTGAGCTTCTTCTTGTCGTCCCTAAGGTCAGACTAAAAACTCAAGGTAACCGAGCCTTTTGTGTTGTGACCCCTAAATTACAGATTTATTGGTTGTAATTTATTGCCTAAACCTTTTTCTTGAATTTGTGTTTATATTTAACGTGTGCTGCTGACCTCTTGGCCAGGTCACCCTTTTAAATGAGATCCTGATTTCAGAGGGACTTATCTGGTTAAATAATGATTACAAAAATAAATAAATTATAAAACAGGTTGCGTCCTGAATTTAGAAATTCCTCGACCCTGCCAATTATTAAGTCTCGTCTTTAAACTATGTTCTGTTTGATGGATTTGAATTCAGCATGAGAGTTGTGTGATCTGTCTCTTTCTCTTCATGTCTTCAATTTGACTCTTATTTTATGTTTCTCGTGTGCTTTATGTGTCTTTTGTAGTTGATTTTACTTTGCTTTTATGATTTTTATGTATTTTTGTTTTGTTTGGTTTTATATCCTTTTGTTTTATTCTATTTTATTTCTGATTGCAGTCACTATTCACCACTACATTTAACTTCATTGTTTTTAATCAGGATGCACTATATTATAGGAAAGATAACAGTGTTGGCAGATAACTGCCTAAAGAGCTGAATACTGGTATCTGCAGATACAAACATTTTTGTAGATGTATATTGCAAATATTTTGACTGCATAAACTGGCCTTGTATTTCCCACATATATTGGCAGAATGTACAAACTGATAGTTTACCTTGTCATCACTGAATGTCCACTTTAATTACTTTAAAAGGGTCATTTGTTAAAGAATAAAATGTTATTTTGGTCTTCACATGTGTTTCTAACACCAGTAGACTGTCATCATGAATGAATCAGATCAGTTTAAGTACAAACGAGACTTTTTGCTCTTGAAACAAAATCTGTATTGATATCGGCCATGATGAGTTCAGAAATATCACCAGATGTCTAAAGAAATCCACCACTGTGCATCTTTAGTTCTTAAAATGTGCTATATAATAAAGTGGATCAGTCATATCAAAGAAGTTCTCAGTGAAAAGGTCCTTTTAAATTATTATAAACAGACTTTTTATGTACTTATGGATGCTGTTCTCTCTTCACCGTGTTTATACTTAAGTAGTTTTTTTAATGTTTCTGAATCAGGTTTGTGTCTCTGTGTTTTCAGGTGATGTCCATCTTGCTTCATGGAGACGCAGCGTTTGCAGGTCAAGGAATCGTCTATGAAACTTTCCATCTGTCTGACCTGCCGTCCTACACCACACACGGCACTGTGCATGTGGTCGTCAACAACCAGGTAACGCAGAGAAATAAAGCTGAACGCACACGTGGACAAATTTTCTCATGACAAGAATAAGAGCTGTGACACTGTTCTTCCAGATCGGATTCACCACTGACCCTCGTATGGCTCGCTCATCTCCGTATCCAACTGATGTCGCTCGAGTCGTCAACGCCCCGATCTTCCACGTCAATGCCGACGACCCCGAGGCCGTCACCTACGTCTGCAAGGTCGCCGCCGAGTGGAGAGCCACGTTCCACAAAGACGTGGTGGTCGACCTGGTCAGTGTGTGCTTTGCTTCATCCTTTAAAGCTCCTGAGAGGTGCAGTCAGCTAAACGTTAAACTGAGTGTTTGGGTTTTCAGGTGTGCTACCGAAGGATGGGCCACAACGAGATGGACGAGCCGATGTTCACTCAGCCGCTGATGTACAAACAGATCAAGAAGCAGAAGCCGGTCCTGCAGAAATATGCAGAGAAGCTGATCGCAGAGGGAGCCGTCAGCCGGCAGGAGTACGAGGTAAAAGGAGCAATCACACCAGAACGTCTGCTTGTTCAGTGAGGAGTTTCCAAACTGAAGAAATGTACACTTCTGATGAACTGAAAGGTTTTAGACAGTGCTGGGAATGTTTATTTCCCAATATTTCTTACTGGTATTTTTATAAACACAAAGGAAACATACATTAACAGTCAAACAGTTTCAGGCCTTAAACCCACACATTTATTGACAAATTACACAAACTCACATACACGCTCAACTTACACGCATTTTTAAATATAAAAATAATCATACAAATGAATTGTTACAGTTTCTGTTCAGTCGAAGCCTATTCCTGGCTTCTATAATGTTCCCAGAGCTGGACAAACTCTCTCTGTTTGCCTTTAGTTATAAACGTTAGTCTCTCCGAGCCAAAACACTCTGAAAGTTCCCTTACCCCCCTTCTCAATGTCGGAGCGTCCATTCTTTTCCGACATAGTGAAACAGCTCTCCTTGCTTGTAGAAGTCCAAAGTCTATAAGTTTATTCTGTTTGTGTAAAGTCCTTTGTAAATATTCCAGGCACACAGAGTTTGACATTTAAAGGAATGTTTGTTTTAAAAACCTCTGACAAACATTTTATAGCATCTCACCAAAAGTCCTGAATCTTTGGACCATAGACATCGGATAAGAGTACCCTATTCATGGACACATTTAGTACAAAAATCTGGAGTATTAAGCCGACATTAGGGTTGTTATAATACTAAAATTTCAAACCCGATATCGTTACCCAGAAAAATATGCAATACTTGATACATTTTCGATACTGCTAAAATGACAAATACTTAAAAAGGCATAAAAAAATGTTTTTAACATGAAAATCTCGACACTTTTTCAATCCCAACATAGAACATGCTTTCTCAACAGAACCACAGATGCTAGTCAAATAATCAGAAAATGGGGAAAAAAAAACAATAAAAAACAAGACATCCACATTGTTTTTAGTTGGTGCAAATAAATGCAAAATAAATAACCAAACTATAACACATTTTAACAATATTTTAAGGTTGTCTCAGATATTTTTTCTTTTTGACTTAGTGCAGATAATCCAAAAATAACAAAAGCAAAATTATGCAAACAGTTGTCTGAGGTAGTATCGATTCTTTTGACAACCCTAGCCGACATATGATGAAGTTTGACCTGAGTTCTGTACATTCTTGTCAAACATTTATACTGAAGTAATTTCAATCTTGTATTTATTGTCTTTTGGTGCCTTTAAACAAGCATCATTCCAGTGTGCTTCATCAGTATCTTCTTGCATGTCGTTTCTCCATGCTTTTAGTTTGACTAGTGTTGACCCCTTAGCATTAGACATTAAGACATTGTAATATTTAGGGAGGTGACCTTTTTCTGCCAAATTATCCAGGGTTATCTTTCCTATTTTCATTAAAGATGGAATACACATAATCTGCCCAGACTTTAATGACATAGAGTTTTTAACTGGAAATATTTAAAGAAATGTTTTTTTTAGGTATTTGATACTTCTCACATAATTGATTAAAAGTAAGCAAAACTCCATCCACATAAAGATCCCTTACTTTCTGAATACCCGCCTGGGGAGGTTTTAAGATTCATCAGTGTGTGTTTAAACAAGCTAAGGGTGAGATTTATGAAAAAGTTTTGACCTTGAATGAGACAGTACGTAAAAAAAAAGACTGATTAGTTTCTGTAGCTGCTCGTAGAAGAGATACTCCAGTATGCTTAAAAGTTTTCTTGTGGTTTCTGTTTGCAGGAGGAGATCGCCAAATACGATAAGATCTGTGAGGAGGCATACGCTCGCTCCAAAGACGAGAAAATCCTCCACATCAAGCACTGGCTGGACTCCCCATGGCCCGGTGAGTGTGTGGAAAGAGACTGATGAGAAAGTTTTAGAGGATAGTTCATCGTTTTGTCTCTGGGAACAGAACAGATAATTACAAATGTGTGAGAACAGTGAGGAGGTTAGGATTTATCTGTGTCTGATCACAGTTTAATGTTTCACAACTGACGTGTTGTTTGATTTTAATGTTTTCAGGTTTTTTCACCCTGGACGGTCAACCAAAGTCAATGAGCTGCCCGTCCACCGGTCTGACAGAAGAAAACCTGAATCACATCGGACAGGTGGCCTCTTCTGTGCCTGTGGAGGACTTCACCATCCACGGAGGTTTGACATTTAATTTCATGGAAAATACCAAATATTCATTGATATGCAGTCCTTTTAATCAAGGACTGGAGCATCGTAGGACATTAAAATTAAGAAATTTGATAACTGAGGTGCATTAAAAGTAGTAATATTTGATTAACATAAATATCAGACAGGAGATAGAAACTGAGCTTTGAGGCCTCCACCCTCCTTGCTAGACAAAAAATTTATTTTAATGTTTTTAATCCATAGGCAAATTTTTTTTTCTCATAATTAAACAAGAATTGAGGCTCATTATTTACATCCTCAATTAAACGTTTTGGAGTTTCTTTATGTCAGTTGACACTTTTCTCACATTTTCTTTTCTTGCTGCCTGAAATGTTTTGTTACCTTCACCAAGGACGTTTATGTTTTTTCAGCTTTTTTAGTTTCTTTGTTAGATTGTCTGTTAACTGGATAACTAAAAAAAACAAATACACAGATATTGATGAAGTTAACATGTTTGTGGGGATCCAAATCTGGATGTGGATCAAGGATTTTTTTTTTTATAATGTGTTAAAAGTGTAAGACAGGGCACTTTTCCACATTTCTGCTAATAGCTTGGAAGTTCTCAAATTATTTCGACGACATTTTCAGGAATTGTTGGTCAGGGCACAAGGAGCAAGTGATAAGGTTTTGTTGGTGGTCTGTATCTGGATGTGGATCTAGGAATTTTCTCAAGGGTTTGTTAAAAGTATGAGATAGGAGGGTTTTCCACATTTTGTAAAATAACTTGCTCGATAATGTTGGAAATGTCCACCTCTTGATTTAGTTTTTTTTCTACTCAGAAAACTTCTCAAGAGGATCAGCTGCTGGTCCTGTCTGTGGTTCAGCCCTCCTCAAATGATTCACTTTACCTTTAAAATACTGTTATCATGTCATAATAAGAATAAGTTTATACTCTCATATTGCTTCATTAAGAAATGAAGGACCTTGTTAGTTTTCAAATGTATTAATTATCCTGCCCTCAGACTTCTCATTAAAGTTGTTCAGAGACAATAACCGAGCAACAAGAAGCTCTGAGAGTGGAAACTGTAAAATGCAGCATCGTAGATCTTGAAACACATCACTGACAGAAATCAAAGTTTTCAAGTGCTGGTTAAAAACAAAACAGAGCTGTTCTCACTTTTAGACTGAATATTCAGAGAGCAATAGTTTCTTTATGCTGCACTTCAGCTTCATGACTTTGAACTGAAACTGCTAAACTGCAATTACTAAAACTAAATTAGTGTTCAGTGGATTTAGTTTAATTTTCTCTTTGTTAGCCTAGAAACTCCTCGTCATTTCCTCTGATTTTTTTAGTTATTTAAACCAGTTGAATGTTAATAAATGATTAATTATTTTTTTCTAGGTCTGAGTCGTATTCTGAAGAGTCGTGGTGAGATGGTTCGTAATCGCACCGTGGACTGGGCTTTGGGAGAGTACATGGCCTTTGGGTCTCTGCTGAAAGAGGGAATTCACATCAGACTGTCTGGACAGGACGTGGAGCGAGGAACATTCAGGTACTCAACAACTTCCAGATCTGATTTTGTTCTCTGTGTTCTCTCCCTCCTGTTAGAGCTCATCCTTCACTTTAAAACTTCAAAAAGAACGATGAACATTTCCTCTTCTTCCAGTTCAACAACCAAACTTCTCTGAGCAGATAAATGAATCCCTGTAACCACAAAGATCCTGAAAACAGTTTCTCAAAGGTTAATTTTCAATGTGTTTGATTAATCAGCAGCAACAGAAAATTTTGCAAACAAGACCTGTAGAATACATCAGTTTTGCCTTAATCTGTGTAAAATCGTAAAATGTAAGTTACACATTTGTCTAGCTAGTTTTAAAAAAAAGTGTTGCAGCAGTCTGACTCTGTTTGTCCTCTTTCAGCCACCGTCATCACGTCCTCCATGATCAGAACGTGGACAAGAGGATCTGTATCCCCATGAACCACATCTCTCCCGATCAGGCGCCGTACACCGTCTGCAACAGCTCTCTCTCCGAGTACGGCGTCCTGGGTCAGTGTCACAGCTCTGCTGCTGCCTTTAATAAACCCTCTGCACCTCATTACCTTCATTATTCATCATAATGATGACTTTTCCTAATTCTCTGCAGGCTTTGAACTTGGTTTTGCGATGGCAAGTCCGAACGCTCTGATCCTGTGGGAGGCTCAGTTTGGAGACTTCCACAACACGGCCCAGTGCATCATCGACCAGTTCATCTGCCCCGGTCAGGCCAAGTGGGTCAGACAGAACGGCATCGTGCTGCTGCTGCCACACGGCATGGAGGGCATGGTGAGGACTTTTAATATGGACACCTCCTAAAATCAACTGGTAACTCATATTATGAGGGTTTTTGATATAGTTGAATCAGGATTAAATATTTCTGAAGACGAAGAGAAAGATGGAAAAGTAAAAATGGCGAAAAAATTTCAGTTTGAGATATTTTTTTATTTAATCTTTATTTAACCAGGTTTGTCCCATTGAGATCAATAGATCTCTTTTGCAAGGGAGACCTGAACAAGATAAACCAGTGTGCTTAACTTAAATTAAAAAAAAAATCAGTCTTTTATAGAACTGATTCTTGACGTTATGTCTCTGTTATTGACCAAAATATCTCCAGTTAAGCTGAATATTTGACCATTTTAGAGAAATTAGAAATTAAGATATAACATTAAAACAAGAATGAAGTGTAAATTAAATTAGAAATAAGATCAAAAATATTACCAAGCAGAAAGTATCTTAACAAATAACAATAAAAATAATACAGGCTTTCTGCAGGGCATTAAAAAGCATTAATAGTCTTTAAATTGATTTTGCGAAAATTGAGGACTGAAATGGCATCGAAAATCATTAAATTTGATTTTCAGGGGTATTAAAAACTTTTAGTATTTTTTAAGAACAATATTTGATAATATTTGTTAATAATAATATAACATATAATTATAACCTGGGCTTCACCAAACATGATCATCCGCATAAACATGCGGTGATGTGAGTGCTCTGTCAGCTCCGTAAGCTCTGATATGTTTAAGAAGAGATATTTGTTGAGACAGCTTTCATCATCAAAATCATTTTTTACAAAAAAAAGAACCTGTGTAATTTTTCTTGAGTTCACGGTCATGGCATAAAAAATTTTACTGTATAGCATTAAAATGGCATTAAAAAAATCTATCTCACAAAAAGTTGTAGTTTATGTCTTATCCAGTTTTGTAACCGTACTATTATTTGAGTCTTTACTTTGTTCTGTTGAAATTCAATAAACAGAATTTTTAAAAAATGCCATTAAAAAGCATTAAAGCTGACCGGCTGATTTCTGCAGAAACCCTGTAATACTTATGATTGAAAAATGCATAAAAATATATAAATGAAATACACAAATGCACAATTTCCAAGGTTTAACAAGAGTAAGTGAAATTTAGAGTCATGAGTTATGAAGTCTGTTGGCTATAGGCTTGAATGACATCCTGCGGCGCTCTTTGGTTCCACAAACACTTAGCCAGTGATTTTATTATATTCATTTTGGTTTTCAGTTTTGGGACAGCTGTGTAGCTCATCTGCTTTATCCATTTGGAGTTTGTAATCCTGTTGGCCAGCTGAGAAACATCGAGCCTCTCAGACTTCAGTTTGTAAAAATTCGTGGCTGCAATCGGGTGCATGTCTCAGTGCTCTGGTTCCTCTGGTTTATTTGATGCAGACGACTGTTTAGATGAGAAATGTGTCTTAAGCACCAGATTTCACTGAACCTTTGAGCATCAGTTGATCTGTAATGACGATGAGGACAAAGTCACACTAACGGTCCAACATTCATTCAGATTCTACTGATTGATTGTGCCTCATGCTTCCTGTTTGTGTTTGCAGGGTCCAGAACATTCTTCAGCTCGTCCAGAGAGATTCCTCCAGATGTGCAACGATGACCCCGACGTCATGCCGGTAACACACACAAACACACAAAACATCCCTTTTTTACGAGTGTAGCAGTTCAAATAAAGTGAACAAGGTCATCATGATCGACCACAGTGAACCATAGACTGGCTGAATTAAGAACTCCAGGCCGTACATTTCTTTGTGACTTAAGTCATCCATTGGTAACTTCAGTTTTTAATCTACTCAAGTGTGGTGCTGAAACTGACTCGGAGGAGTTAATTCTGAAACATTTAATGCAGAGATCCCCCACCATCCGTCCACGAACTGGCACCAGATCATAGAGAAATAAAAACAATATCATTACAAATTTTTTTAGATTCTTTTTGAGGTGTCTTGTTCCTATATTGAAAGGAGAGAGAGACAGTGGGTAGGCTTGTGAACGGGGGGCAAGAGAGGACACTCTGCAAACTGGCCACAGGCTGGATTCAAACCCAGGCCGGCAGAAACATATACCTGGGTCGACCTGGTTACTTACCACTCCGCCAACAACAAAGGATGTTTTATTTTAAGAGGATGACCAGATCTTCACAAATCCGCCAGTGTAGCCTGACAGCGCTGACTTTACACTCAGACTCTCTGTCATTGTTATGATGAATGAAAAAGTCCAACCAGGGATGAACTCACTTCACTAAGTGCTCGACCTCTCGTCTCACTTCCTGATGTGGAAGGATTCAGTTCAGAGGTCAGAACTAGTAAAATACTCCTCAGACTGAAGCATGCTGTAGCAAGAGGTGTAGTGGTTCAATTAGTTACCATGTCAACTGGTGACTCAGTTTCTCAATGTCACTGAATCAGCTGATAAAAACAGAGTGAGTCCTCATGAATATTTCTTTATTGGGGTTAAGAAACAAGCCTATAATTCCTCCTGATGTGCCTTATGTTGAGTCACACTCTGCACTAGGGCTGGGCGATGTATAATTCAATCAAGTAAAGGTCCCATGTCCTGCCAAATCAGTTTTCTTTGCTTTTGTTAGAAAGAGCTTAGGGACCAGAAGAACCTTAAACCAAACTCTCAGTTCACAGAGAAATGCACTGTGTCTCTGTAAAGGAAATGCCCCTTAAAATGCTTTTTTTTACTTCCTGGAGTTGATGATGTCATAGATATACAGCCTCCACCTACATGTGTGTTTTCTACTCATCACAGGCAGACACCATGACTGTAACCCCTCCTCCCCCCTCCAACCAGGCATCGTTTGGGCAGCCAATCAGTGCAGAGCTCATCATTAGCCTCCTGTAGCCTCCCCGTCCCCACTGATCAGATTAGCAAAGGAGAGGGAAAAAGATCTTCACCCGATCCCCTACAGATAAGAAATGTTACTTCCCCCCCCCCCCCCCCCCTTTTTTGTTATTTTTGTTGGAGAAGATTTTAAAAATCAAGATTTTTGCCTTAATTTATTCTGTTACTCATTCTCAAGTTCCCCTCCAACCCAATGGAAACTTGAGACTTGATCATTTTTAGTGTTTCTACTTTCTGACAAAACCGCAACTTAGAACACACTCCTGTCCTTGATTTTTCATTGTTGTTTTGTCCATGTTATTATTTTATCATTTGTTGTGCATCATGTTTTTAATTCTTGTTATTTCTATACTAAATGATCCTGCTGTTCAACACTTTGGCTCAAACTCTGCATTGAAAGTGCTCTATAAATAAAATAGAGTTGAGTTGAGTTTAGAATACCTTTAAGAGTATCTCCTGTTACAATATTGGGAGAAAAGAGCAGCTTTTGTTGTCAATATAGGAAAAGCCTACCCTCTCTCAAACTACAAAATGTACCTTTGATAACAACATAACAGCATGCAGTTAAATTCTACAGTGCATGCTGAAATCATTCAAGTCATTTTAATGTTTAAAGGGAGTACCCTGGAGTCTTTCCTTTTCTTAAATAACTTTATAAATCCTATTTGAAAGCGCACCTGAAGAAAACTCTGTCTTGAGTCCAGGTCCTTTCCTCTGTCTTTAGAAATAAAATCCTATTTCTCTCTCATTCTTCCCTTTCCTCTCTCAGACCATCACCGATGACTTTGCGGTCCGTCAGCTCTACGACTGTAACTGGATCGTGGTGAACTGCTCCTCACCTGGAAACTACTTCCACGTCCTGAGAAGACAGATCCTCCTGCCCTTCAGGAAGCCTGTGAGATACACACCAACACACGGATTCTTTATTTACTGATGTGTTTGTGAACTGTTGAATTTAGTATTTGATCAGGAACAAAAAGGTGGAGAGAGAATAGAAGAAAATCCTCCTACCCCTCCAAAATAAAAGAACAAAATACTTTATTAAAGGGAAATGTGTAATTAATGTACACTCAGTGTCTGAAATTCTCACCCTTTACTTGACAGTTGGGGTATAAATCTAATTTTGTTCTTACAAACACATTTTAACTTCTTGTTTGGCAGTGACTGTACTCCATGGGTGACAGTCTGTGATTATTTGCTGGCCATGACCTAAAACAGATAAAATAGAGGAACTAAACGCTGATATCTGAAAGGGAAGTGTTGAAATGTAAGATTGTTTTTTCGTGCACTAAAAAAAGAAGATATGTTTAATATCCAGACGTTTTTCGCAATAAAGGTACTCACTTGAATTTTGTATTAGTTCCCAAATTTGGGCTGAAATACATCTGTTTGTCTGTCTCTTGGTTTGTGCGACTGGCTGCCATTTTGACTTTTGATTCATTTCAGTTCATTTCAATTCAAAGCCTTTATTGTCATTGTAAGACAAGCAAGCAACAAAATTGAGGCAGCAACTCTTTGGTGCATAAAAACAACATCAACAAACAGACATAAAAAACACAAGACAATAAAACAACAAAAGTAAAGATATATGCCAACTAAAATATCAATAAATAAATAAATGGGTGAACCGTTGAGAAGCTTATTAACTGTTAAGTGCTGATTTGAGCCCAGTTGGTCAGTTTTATGTAGTTGACAGCAGAGTTTGAAATTTAACACCTGCCAAGTGCCGCATGTGGGTGAATTTTCCATTTGATGTTTAAATATCAGATGGTAATGACCCTCCTTGCAGATAAATGTTTGTATTTAAACTGTTATGTGTAAGTAAATTTGAAGAAATTACGTTTTGAAACCACTTTTTTATTTCTCGATCTGTTAAAATGATCAGATCATAGTGTTATGACTATTTTATCATCTAAATAAACAAACCCTTACTCCAATGAAGTTGGGACAAAGATAAATAAAATCAGAATACAATGATTTACAAATACTTTTTAGCTTATATTTAATTGAATGCACTACAAAGACAAGATAATTAATGAGGATGTTTACCACTATGTTACATCGGCTTTCCTTTTAACAACACTCAGTTAGTGTTTGGGAGCTCAGGACACTGATTGTTGAAGCTTTGAAGGTGGAATTCTTTCACCTTCTTGCCTGATGTACAACTTCAGTTGCTCAACAGTCCTGCATCTCCATTGACATATTTATGCTTCATAATGCTCCACACATTTTCACTGGAGACAGGTGTGGACTGCAGCAGGGTCAGTATAGTACCTGCACTCTTTCACTCTGAAGCCACGCTGTTGTAAAAAAAAAGATGGATGGCAGCATCTGTTGCTCCAAAACCTGTATGTACCTTTTGGCATTAATGGAGCCTTCACAGATGTGCAAGTTACCCATGCCATAGGCACTAACATCCCCCCACCATCACAGATGCTGTCTTTTGACCTTTGCTCTGATAACAGTCTGGATGGTCCTTTTCCTCTTTAGCCCGGAGGACACCATGTCCATGATGTCCAAAAACAGTCTGAAATGTGGACTCAGACCACAGCAGACTTTTCCACTTTGCCTCAGTCCATCTCAGATGAGCTTGGGCCAAGAAAAGCTGGCAGTGTTCCTTGATGATGCTGATATAAGACTTTGGCTTTGCATGCAACGAAAAAACTGTCAAATACAATTTTCAGATCTCAAAAAGCCTGATTAGCCTGCAGGGACGTGTTCATATTGGACATCTGTAGGTTTATGACAGTTAACCGAGGACTCAACCTCTCAAGAATGGAGCTACAAATCACACACAGATGTACCACCCTGAGCAGAAACAGATTTTGGGGTTATTTTTAAGACTTCCTCAAGAAAGACGTTTTTAAAATAACATCTGTTTGTCCCTCCAGCTGATCATCTTCACCCCCAAATCTCTGCTTCGTCACCCTGAGGCCAGATCCAGCTTTGACGAGATGGTTCCGGGTAAATCTGCTTTAACTGTAAAAGTTAATGATGGAGGGGATTTATGAAGAGATGGGGTTGAACGTCACCTTCCTCCTCCTCGTTTCTGCAGGAACTCACTTCCAGAGGTTGATCGTAGAAGGGGGCGTCGCTGCGGAGCGTCCAGAGGGAGTGAAGAGGCTGATCTTCTGCACAGGGAAGGTTTACTACGAGCTGACCAAAGAGAGGAAGAGCAGAGGCATGGAGGACACTGTGGCCATCGCACGCATGGAGCAGGTACACGCAAACAAACAGTCTGAGCTCATGTTCAGAAAGATTTCCCTTCCTGTTCATTTTGACTGTTTGCTCGGGAAATCTGAATTCTGACTGGCTGGAGTTTTTGATTTTATCAGATGAATGTAAAGCATCGTGTCTCTGTGTGTTTTTATACATTTGTTCACTTTTATCATTCTTATAAGATACATTACAATACTCTGAAGATACAGCTCCAAGTTTGCAGTTTGTATAAGATTTACTATAAACTCTGAGGTCGAGGTCCTGCTGGTGATTAACCTGCAGGCAAATTTTGTTTCTTAGGAGGTAAAGGGGGATTAAACTTTATTCTGTGTAGTAAACTATATTTTGTTTATAAATACACTCATTGTCAAATTCTTGTGAGACCAGGACGCTGTTATGGTGCCGTTGTATTTGACTATTGTAGAAGCCATTTCAAACTTATTTGAAGATTTAATATTTAAGTTAACAAATTAAAACTTTTAGTTTAGCTGATAAATCATAAGGATCACATTCATTTAAATATATTGATTTTAACATAAGTAAGTGGGTTGTTTATGTTAATTAATAGATTAATCTTTTCCATTTGGAAAATGTTTGGTTGTCGGTGGAGTTTTAAATATATAGTTTTGCCAGCACAGGTGTGCAGGTCAGTCTTTCTGTTTTGTTCAGTTTGAGACGAGCGTGACTCAGAAATGTTTTTTGACTGTGAAAGGTGGAGCGTGAAACAGGAGATAAGTTGGACCTTTTTGATATTTTGTTTTGTTTTTGAATCATGGAGTCCTCATCTGCCGAAGTAAATGGGACATCAACTGCAGACCTGTGAGTAGTGGAATTATTTATATGAATGAAAATGGACACGCGTCAGATCACCAGTTAAGCTCGTATCTTTCAGGTGGCTTTTAAAACTGTTTAAGAGGAATCTGCCACTGCAGCTTTGTTGACACTTCTGCTCCATGCCGCCTGTGAACGTCATACTGCTGCTTGTACTTTGACTGAGGAGCCTTTTCAAACAATCAGTGGTTTGTTTACTTCATGATACAGCAGTGTTTTATTTCAGAGCAGGGCTGCAACTAATGACACACTAAGGATGCCCCGGTCACTCCTCCACAGGTTATTCTGATTTCTGTTTTTTTTTTTCCTGCCCTGACCTGCTGATACGAATTTCCTCTCCAAAAAAGTTAATGGCCACAAAAAGACTTTTTGGAGCAACGTCTCTAATAGATCATAGATTGATGCTCAGGATAATTTTTGACTTGTTAATAAACGTCTTCAAAACGCACGTCAGTGCAGAATCATAGGATAAGATAAGAGAATCCTTTATCGATCCCCAGAGGGGAAATTCGGGTGTTGCAGCAGTACAGGGGTAAAGTAGGCTGCATTAAAGGTCAATAGAATAACCTATAATATAAGAGATGTAGATCCATAAACTGTACAAATAGCAAATAAAAAAAATAGAATTAAATATAGTAGAGGTATTTACAGTATTAAAAATTGTGGAGGAAAGTGTCATTCAGGACAACTGAGACATCCTGTGCAGGACATGGCAGGTAAAGTGACAGTGATGTAAAAGTGACACAGTGTCACAGGTAACAGCAGTTATGTTGACAGTACATGCAACAGTGCAAATGATTTCATCTTAAAGTATTGTGCAGTAGTAGACCAGAAGAGATATGTTGAGTAAGTTGCAATATATTTAGATAACATATTAACAATATGGATTCAAAAAAAACTGGTTGAGGATGTTAAAATAAACATCTCTCATTGATGATATAATGAAGTTCTCCAGATAATTTTGAGTCTTTAAAAACTTTATTTTTTCTTTTTCTGTCAAAATCTTCGGCTTAAGATTTTTTTATTCTCAAAGTAAAATGTGAACAAAATGTATTAAGTTCTCCATTAACATAAAACATCTGATTTGAATTGTGTATGAAGTTTAATTATTAACACAGCCAGCTGTAACACTATTTTTACTGTTTTTAATCAAACTTATTAATAGATTAAATAATATACCAGAGGTAAGTGCTTCAGCCTTGAGCTTCTTTTTCTCTGATTCCTGTGAAAATAATTATCATTAAATAAAGAACTACAGCCACTGCTTCATTAAAATATTGTTTTAGATCTTCAGCCTGCCTCCTCTCCTTCCTCTTCCTCAGTGAGCAGTGTCCGTGGATGTAAAGAAATGTTCTCTCGTTTTATGTCCTCTAAATGTCAACAGGACCATTCTTCTAATTTCCTGTTTGGTCCGACTGCTGCTCAGTCTCTTTAACCACATAAGTCCTGACGGGATAACTGATCTGTCTCTTTCTCTCCCTCTTTCTCTCCAGCTGTCTCCATTCCCGTTTGACCAGGTGAAGGCCGAGTCTGAGCGTTTCCCCAACGCCGACCTGGTGTGGTGTCAGGAGGAGCACAAGAACCAGGGTTACTATGACTATGTGAAGCCTCGCATCAGGACCACCACCCAGAGAGCCAAGCCTGTGTGGTAGGATATTTGAGCTTCTTCCTGATGATCAGGGATGCAGTAAAAAAAAAAAAAATCTGTATTTTAGGTTCACTTTGAACATATTTAGTGCCTTCTGCTGCCTGCTTTAGTGCAGACTAACGATGGCAGCAGGTAGTGAGAAACGACAGCTTGACAGCAATAGTTCACACACTAGCACTAAGCTAAAAAGAAGCCAGTGAGCTCAACGCACAACTTTCAGGAGTGAGCAAAGTCAGACAAAAGAACATGATCGTCCACAGTCAGCCTTTTTTCCCCTGACAAAAACTAGACAGTAGCTAATAAAAACAAGTGCACATGGACAAAAACTAAAACTAAATTAACTGATGTTTTCATCAATAAATAAAAACTAGACGAAAATGTTTGGGAGAGACTTAATCCAATCAGACCTAATTTGGTCATGTAAAAGTAGGGACAAGTTAGGAATATTTCCAATCACAGCTACTTTGGTTGTGTGGAAAGGTTGGATGAGTTAAGAGGGACATCCAATCACAGCTGCCTTAGCTTCATGGTGGTGGGATAAGTTGTGGAGCGATCCAATCGGAGCTCCTCTCTTTATGAATTGAGATGATCTGCCAGGTAGCCTAAATAAAGGTGACTGCATTTTACACAAAAGTTCAATTTGTTTTTGTTCATTTATTCATTCAGACTTTACTAGCATTCAATAAAGGGTTATTAGATGTTTGATTTTATCCTAGTGTAAAACATGACTTCAGAAATTCAAGGAAACATAAAAAAATGCCTTACACTTTACACTTCATATTTTAGTCGACTAAATTTACGGTATTTTAGATGACTAAATTATGACTGAAACTTGATATTTTAGGCAACAGACTATAACTAAAACTAAATTATAAAGTGCCGTCAAAATTAACACTGCTCCTGCTCATTGGACTGGATTATTTACTTTTATCACAAAAAACAGGCACATTGATTTGGCCCAGTCACTCCTGAATTTTTGTGTGTTTCCTCAAATGTGAAACTGATTTCATGGTGCAGAGATTCCACATCATTGTTGCAGAGGAACAAAAAAATCCGGAATAACACAGAATGGCATGATAATATATTTGAGCTGAATGTCAACAGAAAATGGCCTCCCTGAGATGTGATGAATGATTTCGTCCCGTGAGGAGGATGTGACCCTGAGCGTGTCCCTCTGTGTTCCAGGTATGCCGGCAGAGGGCCCGCAGCGGCCCCGGCCACAGGAAACAAGAACACTCACCTGATGGAGCTGAGGCGCTTCCTCGACACGGCCTTCGACCTCGACGCGTTCAAAGATCAGCAGTAGAACAGCGACCTCTGACCCCTGACCTGCAACATCTGGATCAAACCCCTCACCTGTCTGACCTCTAACCCCCCCCCACACACCCCGACCCTCCTGGATTCAGTTGTGACACACAAACTGCACAAAGACACTTATATTATTTCATAGTAGGGTCTGCGAATGCTCGGTTTAACTGCAGAAATACTCAAATATGACCTGATATCGCACAATCTGCACACACATTACGCTCTAAACACACGAGTACTTCAGGGAAAATAGTATACAGTGTGTCCGAACTACAAACAGATCATCAACAAGTTTAAGAGAACAACTCCAGATAGACGTGAACGCACCACGACTTCAATTAGCAACATTTGGCTGAAGTGTGGTGCTGCATGACACAAGAATGCAGATTTTAGTGCTTGTTTTTGAGCTGCAGACATGTCTCCCTGCGTTATTAAAGGATACAAATAAAGTAGAGAGTTGTCTGATGAGCTGTCTATTTTTAAGGTCAATTTTAAGGGAAAAAAAAAACTGCAGGGATTAAAAAAGCGACTTTTGAGGCAACTTTAGGCCTGATATTTGAGGGAGAAAACATATTTCACCTTACGCTTGCCTCCATAAATGTCTGAGCCAAACAGATTATTTCTACATCTGCAGCTGTTTCAGTAAATTTAAGTTTTAAAGCAGATTTTCTGTCAAATGGAAAATAAACATAATCTTACAGACCAGATGGATCATTTTATATATTTTACTCGTCCATCTGGGAAAGAGCCCATAGAAGGTGTTTGGGAATCTGGCAGGTGATTGGACGATCGTTCTGTCAGTCACATTCATTACAGGCCAATCAGGTTATGTAGTAGGCGGGCGCTACTGCTGTGGTGTAAATTACAAAACCTGAGCCGCCACTGAGCAAACTCTCGCCAAACAGGACAGAAGTGGAGCGAAAATATCATTTCTATTTAGAAATGTTTTCAGTGTTGTTTGTTTTTCATTTAATAAAAAAAATGTCTATATTTGACAAAACTTCTACTGAAGCTGTTAGCGTCTATGCTAATCTCTGTAATCTCTGGTTACTTCCTGCTGTCGTCTCGTTCGTACTTTAAAGGACTCTGATTGGGCCGTGTGCAGTTGCTGTAGATTGGAGCTTGGAAAGATGGATCCAGCTGCACTGCAAGGTTAAAATAAACACAATTTCATGATTCAGTTCAAGCTCTGAAATCTTCTTTAACATAAGCAGCAGAGATACGTGCTCATCTGTTGTGTGTCTTAATCAAGTAAAATACGTTTGTTTAATTAATAAATTCAGCTGAATACAAAACGAGCTGTCTGATCAATACAGTCTGATTCAAATACTGACAGCTTATTGATTTTTAAGTCTACTTTATGTATTTTGTTCTCAGATTTGTGATTCAAACAGCCTTTTTAGCAGAAGAAATTAAGTTTGCATGAAGACAGTTCAAAGCTTTCTTTCCTCTGGGGGACTCCTTGAATTGCTTGAGGCTTATAATCCAGACTTTGAGGTATTTCACCTGCTTTAAGCACGAGAGTTGTCTGTTTTCATGATGGAGAAATGGTGAGAAAAGTCACATTCTGTACAGTTACAGAATACATAACTGTACAGATTGTGCTTTGTTACGGTATCTTCTTAAAGGTTTCAGGAAGTCGTATAACTATGGGACACATAAATCCATCACACGTGTTCGATCTTTGCTTGTGAATCTGTTTGCAGTTGGAGCTCACTGTGTACTGTTTCACCTGCAGGATTTAGTCTCAGTACTTTGTGTATTCAGCTCTGTAGTGGAGCAGCAGCATCAGGCTCGACTCCATCACAGGCAACACAACATCAGAGCAACAACAGGTCTCAACAGGTTTCTCGTGAGCAGCACAGGCTGGGTGAAATGACTTAGAAAGAAAAATTAAATCAGGCCTGTTTCACTGACTGTAGTTAAAGTAGAAATTTGAGTATTTAAATGCAAAGACGCGAACTGTTTGAGCTGTATTTAAGCTTTTTAGGTGATAGAAATAGTTTCAAATGTAGATTCTGCTGTGAGCTTTGATTTGCTGAAGCATTGCATGATTACAGAGTCTCAACAAGAGTTTCACTGTAATTCAACCATGTTAAAAATCAGTGCAGCTTGTGCTGTTTGTTACAAGAATGCCAAATTTCAGGAGACAACTTTTTTTTCAAGGTTTGAGATGCAGGAAGGTCTTGATGTTTCACAGACATGCTAAGATGTAGATTCAGGGATCCCTCAAGCTGTGGAGACTAAAGGCATCTAACATGCCAAAAGAAATTAACGGTTAAGATGTTAAATAAATCAATGATCCAGGATTCTGTAATCCAGAATTGTGTGTTAAAGACTTGGCTCACAGTGTAACAAAAACATCTAGATGTGAGGCCGAGGTTTGCCTCAAAAGTTGGCAAAACTTGAAAAAACTTTACAGGAAAAAGAACCAAATTTCAGGGCTTTTTTTGCTGTTGTTGCAGACTTGTCTCAAACTCAGCCAGCAATAACATAATGTCAGGAGTTGCCCAAAAAGTTGAGGCAACTATTGCTGGAAAAGACACATGTCAACATACTGTAGACTGAGTTTTGCTTCAAAAAGTTACCAAGTCTTGAGGAAACTTCACAGGAAGAAGAAACAGATCTTGTCAAGTCCTCAAAATAATCAATAATCCCAGACTTCAGGACTTTTGTTGTTGTATCTGCAGACTTGTCTCAAACTCAAAAAGAAGTGTGTGCCGTCAAGAGTGGCTCAAAAAGTTGTCAACACTTGAGGAACTTTTGCTGGAAAAGAAACTGTGTGGTCTTCAAAATGATCCATAACCTATGATTTCAGTAACAGTTTCAGGTTTTTATTGTGGAAGTTTCTCACATTGCACCAAAAACATGTAGATGTAGAGCGAGTGTTGCTTCAAAAAGTTTCCAAGACTTGAGGCAACTTCTCTTAACTGTGTGGTTGCTAACATAATCAATAATACTGCCTTTTAAAATACGTCTTTCTTTTTTGAAGCTTTTTGTAGATCCCTCATTTTGCATTGAACCGAAACTGTAAAATGTGAGGTCAAGAGATGTTGAATATTCTTCTGTTTTTGAACCATCATGCTGAGGTCAGACTTGACAATTTTTTCACCAGTAAAGGCGTTCACTATTTCAGATCAGGGGACCGCAGAGCCAGAAATTCTTGCTATGACTTGCTCGACAGGCCTGACAGTGATTTATTGACTGACATGATGACAGTGGACGAAGGAGGGGCAACACCGAAAAACAAACAAACTTTATTTAGAGAGCAGGACTTTTGTTTGTCTCTCCAAACGTTATGATGAATGAGGATCACTCACCGTGTTCCTGTTTACAGTCTGTAGCTCCTCGTCTCATGAGGAGAAGGATGCTGTTTTCAGAGCTTTACAAACTTTTCCTCTGTCTCGTAGCTCTCAAGGCACAAACTTTGTTTTGTTACGTCCAGCTCTCTGTGCTCTCATTGGTCATTTTCTTCAGGGACAAATCATAGGAGGCAGGACAGTTTTCGGTCATTTTGACAAAACACTGACGGGTCCCGAACCCCTCTGATGGTCGAGTCATAATCATGCATGAATCATGTCGCCTGACCCCAGCGTGAATGTTCAAATATCACGTAAAGAGTTGCTCAAGTTTCAAAGTCTTGAGCTTTCCAGGCAAAACAAGCAATCTTTGTAGCTGCATAAATCATCAAAAATCTAAGATTTAATCACTCAACGTTTTTGAATTTTTAAGTCGCAAATGTGTCTCAATCAATGCTAAAAAACAACCAGTACTCCTGGATTTTTAGTGCAAAATTTCTTTTCTATTTAGAGCAGTGTGTCTCAGACAAGTCTTTCTGCACCAGGCAACATTCAGACAAAAGAAACAGTGTAGGAGATAACATGATCAATAATCAATATGTATTGTTTTAGGAGCCATTTGCAGACATGTCTCACACTACTATAAATGATCAGATGTCACATTAAGAACTGCTGAAGGAGCTGAAAAATCCTTAACTTTTTGGCAAAATAAGCAAACTTTGTAGCTGTATAAATCATCAATAATCTCAGATTTAATTAATCTACAGTTTTTGATTATTTAAGCAGCAAATTTGTCTCAATCTGGAGCAAAAATGTTACAATTGTTTTAAAAATGCCAACATTTAAGGCAACTTTTACAAAAGTAGTCCTAAAATAATTAGTACTTCTCAATTTTTGGTCCAAAACTTCTTTTTTTATTTAAAACAGCGTGATACAGATGAGTCTGTCTGCACCAGGAAACATTCAGACAAGTGAAACAGAGTGGGAGATAAAATCATCAATAATCTCTATCTATTGTTTTAGGGCTTCATTGCAGGCATGTCTCAAACTGTAATGAAACTAAGATGTTACTGTAAGATTCCCTCCAGATACTGTTAGAACTTTGGTGATTTTTCAGGCAACAAAGCAGAAAATTGCAGACGCGTGTGGGCACTTGTGTTGCTCTAAAAAAGTGTGAGTCCTGTGACGGAGCTGAGCCTGATTTAAAGGTCAGAAACACACAATCCTCCGTCCACACACTCATCCGTGTCACGTACCAGCAGGTCAGCAGTTCATCTCACACACACTCAGCATCAGAACTCAATAATCTTCACCTGAAAAGTTGCAGGCAATCTTTTATTTTTAGTGTTTAATGAATGGCGGTTAGCATCGTTAGCCCATTGGAAGTGGATGGGAGCTGGGCTAGCAGGGAGAAGCGAGTGTGACCCTGAGGAGTGGGTTCAGTGCAGCAGGCGGAGGGTCTTCAGGTGTGTGAGCTCGTTGAGATAAAGTCTGTCATCTGTCGCCACCGCAGCGCTTAACTAGCACACAGATTTGTTTTTCTTTGTTTTAAGGGATCTTTTTGGGAGTAAAATGGCGGCTATCAGGCTTCCCCACATGAACCAAATGCACTGCTGATTTTAGTTGAACCCCTCGGCTTCTGTCTCTTCTTCTTCTCTTTTCTCTCTCTGGAGCAGTTATCCCGTGCCAAAATGGATCAGAGCGTCTCATGTTTTTATTATTTTCCTCGCAGCTGAATGAACTCTGTCAGCAAGAAGTAAAAGCCTCCTGGTTTGATCAATAGAAACCTAAACGACAACAGAAGATGAAGTCGGCTGCAGGTGGTGTTCTGGGCTTCTGTGAGACAAAGAAAATGATTTATTTATTTTCATAATAGGGGATTGTAATTCTCTTCATTATTTTGCTTCATTCAATAAAGAATCATGTATGTACTGAAGAGCCGCCGCCTTCTGCCTCATGATTGGACAGTTTGAACCGAGGGTTGACCTTCAGCCCAGCCCTCACCTGAGGTCATGAACTTTGAGGTGTAACCAGAAGTTTAGGATCTCAGGTTCTGCTGGTGTCTGGGCTCAGCCTTAAAGGGATACGCCAACATTTTTGTTGTTTTCATGTCTTGCCTCACTCTAGTCTGACGGACAGATGGACACCTTTCTTTTGACTGGAAGAGACGGGCAGAGCTTGCCCACTGCTAATTAGCTTAGCTCAAACACTGGAAGTCAATGGGTAGTGTTAGCCTGCCTCTCCACAGTCATAAGATAAACTCTTCAGTAACTCCAAACAGGGTTTTGAGGGAATCAATCAATCTTCATTTGAATAGCTCGAGCTCATAACAAGTGTTATTTTTACAACAGAGCAGGCTGAAGACAGAAGATTACTGAAAAACTACTGGACAGATTTTGCTGAAATTTTCAGGAGATGTTGGTAATGGCCCAACTTAAAAATTATTCGATTTTGGTGCTGATCCAGATTACTGCCATTAGTGAACGAGTGAATGATATCAACATGATTCTGAGTGCTAGGTGCGGGTTTTCAGGGCCATGAATCATATAATGATGCTAAGTTATTATAGAACTATTGCTTATAGATGTAACAGCATTATGTGAGCTACCTTGGTGGAGGTTTGCACTCTCAGAGTACTTTCTAGGTTTTGACTCAGGCACCTGAAGTCGAGTTAAAATCTCAAGGCACACTATGTTCACATCCATGCCTTTCTAGTCAAACATGATTTAATATGACAGCCAGTTAAAGTTTTTTTTTTATCTACTTTTTTTTTTTATAAAACCCTGATACTCAAGAAACACTAAAGACAAAATTATTCAAATACTCATCTGAAACTTTGCTAAAGGTCCCACGTCCTGGTGTGTTTGACTGCTTACATCAGGTCTTGGGTGATTATTAAGCAAAGATCGGATTTAAGTTAATTAAAAAATGAAAAATGTTTCTGCAGAGGATGAGATGCAGCCCTGGTGGAGGTATGGAGGAGAAATGATCTCCATATCTTAATTTTAATGAGTGGTTTTCTGAGTCACTGTTGATCCGTATCATCTTCAGTCAATCAATCAATCAATCAAATTTTATTTTATAGCACTTTTCATACAACATCTTGTAGCACAATGTGCTTTACATAAGAAATAAAGATAAATAAAAAGTAGAAAATTGAATACAATGAAAATACAAGACCCCATCCACCCTCACAATCCACATACAGCAAACACAAAGACATTTAGAGGAGATTCTTCCAGAAAACAGAACAGGAGGTAAGACTAAAATGACAATAAAAAAAATTTAAAAAATCACGGTAGGAAATTAGATTTTAACAAATACTAAAGGGAAAAATAAATATCATTACATTTAAAATAAAAATATGGTAAAATTGGATAGCCTAACACCGAATGTGTATTAAAATCTGCTGAAGTAGGATAATGAAAAGAAAATTAACAGAATAAAATTCCAAACAATAAATCTGAACTGAAATGCAGAAATAAAATGGATTAAGTGGATTAAAATAAATAAATATGTAAGAAGAAATAATAATATAATCAGCTATAAACCAGACTAAAAAGGCAGGTCTTGAGTCAGCTCTTGAACCACATGGGCCATTCTCTTTAAAACTCTGTCATCAACAAGGCATCTTCACTCAGAGACCTGCCAGTCACTGGATATTTTCTCCTTTTCAGACCTTTCTCTGTTCATGTCTACAAGCCTAAATGTACTGAGTTGCTGCCATGTGATTGGCTGATTTGTTGTTTGTGTTAAACAGTGGAATGGGTGTGCCTAATAAAGTGACCAGTGAGTGTTAATTCACCCCTTTCTTGATGACTCCTTTGTTTCCTTTGTCCTCACTCTCACCTTTTCCTGATGTCTCTCTGAATTCCTTTGTCTCCATCATGTCTCCTTCATCTTTCCTCTCTCCTTTTCCTCCCCTTCCTCCCCTTCCTCCCCCCTCTCCTCCCTCTTTGATTTCACACACTCACAAGGTCTGTTAGATGTCAAATATAATCATCGTGAAAGACGTATGAGTGTGTAGGTGTGCAGGGGGAGAAAGAGAGCATCGATTACCATGGAAACAGAGGCTGCAGATCACGGCGGCATCGCTCCAGGCGAGCGGACCGTCCGTCTGCGTAACCACGTACACGTAGACGCAGAGCGACGTGTGTGGGATCCACCACGCGCTGGAATATAAAGCAGGTGACGTCATGAAGATGTCACTGTGATGTCATCGGACTAAAGATAACTCACTGAGAGGCGAGGGGGCTTCAAATGCGTCACTCAGGTGCATGATGGGAAATGTAGGATCTAGAGCAAAAGCTTTAAAACGTTTAAATGGTGAATAACAGAAGGAAGTGTGATGTTTAGAATATCTCAGATTTTCCAACTGTGAAATATCAGACATGTACATCACCACTGTAAATACCACTTACATATATATATATATATATATATATAAATATATATATATATATATATATATATTTTTTTTTTTTTTTTTTTTTTTTTTTTTTTTTCCTCATTTGTGAGTTTCTTATATTTCTTCTTGTATCCTGCGGCTGCTGTAAATTTGGAATTTCTCACTGTGGGACTAATAAAGGAATATCTAATCTAAACTGTCTGTGTTTGTTTCTATATTAACATTTAATAAAAGATGACAATCAATGGTTTAACTTCAGCAATGTTTATTTCATGGAAGATTCATTTCAGTTTTTCCCAACAATATCCTTACTGTTTTAGATTAGATTAGACTAGATTAGATTTGGTAGAACTTTATTTATCCTTCAGGAAAATTAAGATTCCAGTACCACCATTTATAGCAGATAAAAAGACAGTATATGTATAAAAAAGACAGATATAAACAGAAATATAAATAAAATTAAAAATACTGTATAAAATTAATATATAATATTTTATAACATTTATTTATTTACAGTTTATTTGATGTGGACATCACAATTACATTGGACAAACCAGATGCATTATTTGAGTATTTTAGCACATGTGTTAATTAGCAACACTTGTCTCGACCTTGACATTCTATTTTGGTCAGAAAGTTGTATTTAACACTTCAAACATATTAACATATGTACAGCAAATCTTCAAACATGCAAGACAACAGTACTTATCCAACTGTAAGCCATGGATCGTACAAACAAACACACAATACTTGACCCAATGTAAATGACAAACTCAATAAATATGTGGTTATATTAAAAAAAAGAGAGAAAAGAAAGAAAAAAATCCCCAAAGATGTAAATAATAATAATAATAATAATAAAAAATCAGGATTAGTAATCTGGTTTAGTTGGGCCAACTGACTTATATATTTTGGGATATCAACACCAGTATTTTTGTTATTTGTTTCCTGGTGGACTGCAGAGGGACAGTAATATCTCATTTCCAGTTATTTCCATTATATCGGTTTAATCCGTTTATTCAAGAAATTAAATCAAGGGGCCTCAGATATTACTAAAGGTTGCTTGTTTACCTCTAATAGTTTATGTGATCTTTTCTAAGGGAATAATTGTAGATAGCTCCTCTTTTCCATGCTACAGCAAAAATTCATTTAAAATTTTAATGACACATGTTGAAGTCACAAATGTAAATATAGGTGAACTTATAGCTGGGGTAACACTGAAATACCAATTTGCTGCAAGGGTGCCCACAAGGGGGGCTAAAGGGTCCTAGTCTTATATGGGGCCCTGAAAGGTTTAAAAAAAAAAGTGCTTTATCCTAAATTTGAGCAGTTAAAACCAAACCTAATTTTTACTTACATTTCCTATCAAAGAAACAAAAATACATACTTATGTTCAGGCACTTAATTTAAACGTCAAAACAATTTATTCCTTAAGTGTAACTGGCCCTTTATCCATAATATTATCATTTTAAAAGGTCAACTGGGCTTAACCGTTGGACCCTCATTGCTGGACTGTGTGTTGCTATTTGAAGACCAGAACAAAAATTGTGATGGTCACAAATACAGGAGAAGCAACTGGAAGAGAAGTTGTTTGAAGCCAGGGCAAATGGGTAAATGTTGGCCAGAGGTTGGCACCACTGCAAGGCTGTAACATCTGTGCCAGTTCACACTACAATATGGCCACATTCACACAAAGGCAGAGACACTGGCAGCGCTCCTGTCTCCCGCTGAATCCTTGTGTCTCCCTGTCTCTAATATCACACCTCTGTTACTACCTCTGGTGACGGAGCACAGAGGGGGGATCACTCCATCTACAGACGTCTATATCACACCTTGAAATGGTAGTGTGAAGCCATTTCTGTGTGTGGCCCTGATTCCCTGCACTCGCTAAAATTAGGGATGTACGATATCGATACAATATCAGTAACTTTCAGATAATAGCTCAAAGAGTTCATAATCAGTATCTGCAGATGTGAAACTGCTGCCATTGGCCATGCACATCTGCTGGATATTTGAACTTGTCAAAGGTCTGAGCCTAAGTCATCCCGAAACTTCTGACTCCGGATCAAAAGAAAAACAAATTTATGGAGACATTTTGGAACAAATTGCAGGAAACCAATTTGTTTATGAGTCATTACATGAGATAAAACTTGGATCTGCAATAAGATCTTGAGACAAAACATCAGTCAGTGCATTAAAAAACACCATCATCACCAAGGATAAAAAGCATAACAAAGTCCAAAATCAAGACCATGTTGGTGTTTCTTTGTTTGACATTAAGGGGTAATTTTGGAGGAGTGGGCTCCAGAGGGGTCAAAGGTGAATCAACAAGATTACAAACAGGATCTAGAAACCTGAGAAAAATGGTTTCATTCTTCATCAAGACAGCGCTCCGGCTCACACTGCGCTCTTGGTAAAGCAGTTTCTGTCTCAAAAATAAATCACAGAGCTGATCCCCCTCCCTGGTCACCTGATCAAGCACCCCATGACGTTTTCCTTTTGCCAAAGATCAGATTTGTACTCAGAGGAACACGCTTACAGTCTGTGTCAGAAGTTAAGAAAGAACGAAAATGTATCTGAGACAACTGTCTGAAGAAGACCTGCAGCGCTGCTCTGACAGTTGATGAAGAAGGAGAAAGAATACTGAGGTATATGTTTGTTTAATACGTTGTATAACAGCATTAGTCTCATTTTTAATAGTCATAGCATGTATGTGTTTGTTTTCATGAAATGATTGTCTTCATTGAGCTGTTTTTGCTGAAGACATTAAGGGTCACTGTATTCAGAATACTTTTATTAAAGCTTCTGGGAGCATGACTTGGAATTTTTTGTATTTTAATGGAACATCAAAATTCAGTGTCATTAAGTTTTGTTTTTTTAATTTGAGAAAGAAAACCATCTTTAAGTGTTTGAGAATCTTGTTTTAAAACAGCTTTACTAACAGTTAGGATGATTTCTCAGGACAGTGCCTCAGAAGAATTTTAGATAGTCAATAGTATGTATATTTGATCATAAGTATCTAATGAAGAAGTTAGTTGTTTTTCTGTGTTCTTTGGGGCTTTAAAACAAAGAGCTCTCCATTTATGCTAGGTTTCTTTTATATGTTCATCTGCAAGTTACATATACAATTCAAAAAGGTTATTGACATAATACAGGCATTATTACTAAAGCATTTCATTCAACATCAAAATATTAAATAAAAAATGTAAATTAAAGGTAAATCATCTATTATAATGATACAATTAGCTGAATAGTGATGTTTACGGTTAAAATTTCGAGATAAAAAACGGTTTCTGATTTAATATTTATGAAAAAATCATATATATGCTGTGGTTGTGTGTTCAGGTTCTACTTGTTGCCCTCTTTGGTATATTTGGGCGCAATAATCTCACGGTTCTGCATGCGTCCCAGTAAATGTGGGATTTTCTGAGTATCACTTATATACTTAAACTATGTGTGAGTGTTAATTATTTGGGGATAGTGTTCCTCTTTCACAGTCTGATATTTAGGTCAGGATGTGAGGATGTCTCTCTCCCTGTTTGGTATCACAGTGGTGACAAAGTCTGTCCTCTGGGAGCCAGCTCTTTTTGTGACAACCTATCTCTATAGCTAAACTGTGGCAGACGAGTCTGTACATTTTCTTTTATAAAGCTCAGGTAATCTGCCAGTTTAGGGCCACATAACATTTTAATTTGCTTTTTTTGAGTTGTTTCTACACAGTATTTTACATAAATCTGTTTCTGATGGACTTGATTTGGTCTAAAACAGGGCGAGGTCACACTTAACCTGCTCGTTATTTAAGTCAGGGATGTTTTAATTTGGTCCTGAAAGAATAAAGACTGATTTCCTGTCTTTATCCTGTTTTTTTTTCCCCCTGAATATCCCGGTTTTGCCTGTCTGCCTCCCTCCCTCCACCAGTCTGTCTCTCTCCCTCCCTCTCTCTCTCTCTCCTGTCCAACCTGCTGGTATCACCAGAGGCAGTAGAGATGCAGAGGAAACACACCGGAGCGGCTCCAGCCTTAAACTCCCCTCGACAGTGAGCCGCAGGATTTCATGTTTGCCTTCACCTTCCTCTGTTTTAACCATCCTGGAGCTGAGGGGGATGGTGTCGCCTTCTGAAGCCGGATAATCAGTCACAGAGGCCGGCGGCAGGGAGGGCCAGGCTGGCTGGAGTCGAAGCCAGGGTTCCTGCGTGAATCTCGGCCTCCGTGTTGGATTTTATCGGTACATTGTTTGGAGATATACCGGCCGTTTTAAGGCGGCTCTACCGGCTGTGGTGGTGACTATTCGGGCCTCGGGTGAGCTCGGTCCTTGATGCCCTGGAGGCTCGGAGAAGCTGAGACTGCAGAGCCCCAAAGGAGGGCTCGGACACCGGGGAAGTAGAGAAGGTATGTCGGCTGTGGTAGAAACAACATTTGTAGCCTCCATGTTTGTGAGTGGTGATTATATTTAAAGATAACACCGCCAGGGCGTTATTATCACTGATACCACCGTTAATATTCCGTATGGATCCACATGCAAGCTCACATTGGGTGAATGTTTTGTGTTGTAGGGACGAGCTAGCTGGTGGCTAACTGTTAGCAGGGTAGCATTCCATTGTCACAGCCGTTTCGGCCATAGATGCGCACAAGTGGAAACCGCTTACGGGGGCCGACATGCGTCTACGCGGGCGCCATTTTGGAGAGGGGAAGCAGTGGTTAACAAATGTAAAGTAATGGTTGTCTAGGGGTATCCGCAGTAAAAGTATCAGCAATTAATAAGGTAATAAGATACTCTTGTCATTGTTTATGTTCTGGTACTAGTAAAAGCTCTTAAATTGAGGTGGACATAATTTGTATGCTTCAAAGTCAGTATTTATTGGCAAGTACTTATACATATACATGGACTTTAAAGTGGTATATTGGTGCAAACACATAGTAACGTAATAATAATATTTTCAAGGGAACTTCGAGACAACAAGCCGTGTGAAAATACAAGACGGCAGTATGACATACATTATCCATAGATTATTTGTATATCAGAGATGAATGTCCATTCAAAAAGAAAAAATAGTGTTGAGTAGAAATCAGTTATTGAATACCTGTATCGATTTGAAAAATACTTGTTTCGTCCTTTATTTACCATGATGTCAGAATAAAGAAAAGTATGAAAAAGTATGGAGAGCACTTAAGAAATCATAATCGCTTTGCAATGTGTGGTTTGTTTGGAAGCTCATTCTGTCTCAAAAGAGAAACAAAAATGAATGTAAAACATAAGTAAAGTTAATGAGCCAAACTCAAGTGATGTACAGTAAAAAAACAACAACGAGATAGAAAGTATTCTAACCACAATGGCCAAAATCATTAGCCAAAATGCAATGACTATGTAATATAAAAGTTAATTATTAGGTAAACAGTAGTAGGTCACTTGTATGAAATAAGAAGTACATATTTCTTAAGGAAAATAAAGATAAAATAATGAGGTTAAAGTTATTATCAAAAGTCACAAACTTGTTTTAACAGAAAGACATACTTGCAGTATAACATACTCACAATAACATAATAACAATGACAAATGTTTTAATTATGAGATGCGATTAAAAAGTCAAAATTATAAGACAGTGGGTCATCTGTGATTTTTGCATTTTATGCAGTGATTTTGGTTCTTGTTATATCTAATTTATCCAATTTTTTTTCACATTTTTTATTCCAACAAATAATCTCAGACAAGATATTGTCTAAATGTGGGGACCTGCCCTAATTTGCACTGTTAACAAATCATCCTGGTCCTGCACTCAGATTCAGATTCACCCCCAAAACTTAATCTCTTCTTACTGGGACCCTGATAAACATTAGCTGACAATCTCATCAAAATACATTCACAACTTTGCAAGTTATCCTGTTCACAAACAAACTAACAACGCCAGAAAAAATACCCTTCACGGTGGAGGTAATTATCATTTGGTCACTTAGTATTTTGGGCTCTTTTTTTTTTTTTTAAATAAACTGGACATTATTTTTCGGAAATGGGACTTTTTTTCTTCCAAGTATTTTTTATATCACATCAGTATGATTTGAGAATTAAGATTTTTAACTTCCTTAATTTTCCTTTTTTAACTGGCAGAAACAGGCTTCCATTTTCACGTGTTCTTTGTTTAAAAAAATCTGTATTGGAAGTAAATAAAGTACATGTCTGTACATTTAAATTAACACTTCCAATAAGGAGGCTACACATTTGGAAAAGGAAAAAATGTTACTGTTTTACTGAGAACCGCACAGTATTAATGTAGACTGAAAATGCATTTTGGTTTGAATTCCTAACATATTTTTATTTCACAAAGCATCATGGTCAAAATAACGTGTCTAGAGTTTGTAACAAAGCCAACATTTCAACACTTCAGCTTGTTTACAATGTTTTATCGAGGACAGACCTCCGGCCGCCATAGACGTCCATTCATTTTCAGCTTCTGTCACCCCTCTGTAAAATGGCGGCCCCTTCCACAAACAGCAGCCCCCCTAACAGCATCTACGTGAACAAATCTATGGTTACAGCCGTTTGGGCTAGTGAAGCTAACATGCTAGCTTCGTTTCCATTGAGAAAGGGTGAAATACGTTCTCTAAACGTGGTGCATTTAAAACATCAAATATCGGGGTCATATTCTCACGCTGAGACTCGCTATTAAAAGGAGTTTGTTAAATAACTGACTCTGTTTTAACGTGGACTGTTGTCGTCTCCTTAGCATGCTAATGCTAACAGCCGAGCTCCCCACAGAAAGGAAAGGGCTCATTTCCCTATCTGCTAGCCTGTTAGCATTAGCTCCTACCTGATTGCAACACTACAAGGAATCTCAAAATGTCTCCTCTGACACTGTCATTTTGTTTTTCATCCCACTGGCCTAACACAGACACGAGAACGGCCCTCTGAAGATAAACCATCTCATTATCTTTATTCATTTTTGTTGTTGCCCATATTTTTATCACCAGCCGCGTGCATGGGATGTGCGCGCGCATGTGAGTAGGAGGAGTTGGTAGTTTGAAGTCCAGACAGGACCAGTGAAGCCAAACAGACTGTTTTGAGTGTGCGATACTTTATTATTAATTTAAGTTTATTATATCTTTAACTTTTGAATTAATGCTGTTTTTTCTTATTGTAAAGGTAAAGGTTATTCCAATACAACTGTTTTGTGTCATGGAAAAACTGAAATCCTGAACAACCTAAATTAAAATAAATTTGTAGTTAACAGTGTTTTAAAAGATGCAAGCAAACCACCCATGCACTGACTATGGGTCAGTATCACCATAGGGCGCCCTTTGGGCTTGTTTAGTGTTTTTTGTTTCTGTAGATAGATGACTCCTATTGCTTTATCCATTTTTCATAGTTCTGGTGTATTTTGTTAAGATCCTTAGTCTCTTTTTAGTGTGGATATGTTATTTACTTCCTTTCCCTGAAACCAGCTGCTACCACAATACTGCAATTCCCCAGCTTGGGATTGATTAAGTCCATCTGTCCGTCTGTCTGTCTGTCTGTTGTTTTCCTTTTTCCACATGAATTTCTAACACAAATAGGCTTATTTAATTGAAGGGGACACCTCGTAGTCTTGCCAAAAAATATCTGTATTGGTATCAGCAATGATAACTCTGGAAATATCTGCAAATACCCTGCATCCCTATTTGGGATCTTCTAAGCCAAAGCCAAAGTACACCTAAGATTTTTCTGCCAACTTCATATTCATTTGAAAAATTATACATTATGCTGTTAGAAATGCCTGTTGATCAAGCTCCCACACTTTTTATTTGAGAACTGATTGTAGACAACATATGAGCAAACTGCAAAATAGGTCCAAACTGTCATGTCCTGACAAATTTTTAAGTAGAGTGAATACATTTTAATAGTTTAGAGATTACAAGATGTACAGTTTCAGATATGTATTTTGTCCTGTTGGAGAAATATATATTTTTTGTTATTGTGAAATGTGTTTTGATATTAATGAAATTGTGGCAAAATATTTGTCTACACATCAAATCTAGTAGAATTTCGCTTTCTTTTTTTTAATAAAATAAAATCTTACAACAAAGATATTTGGTCAAACTATCAAACAAAACCATTTGGCCCTTATTAGCTTCTGGAGACTCTACACAAATGTTTTTACTAACTGTTGTATTTAATTTGTTTATTTTCCATGAACATGACAGGGTGGACAAAAGAAACCTATCTAAAGGAAATAATACAGTTTTGTCTGCTGTCCTTTTCTCATGCAGGGAAAACTTAAACAGACTAGTTTTAGTTTGAACAACTCAGCTTAAAATATGATAAGGACAGATTTATGGTCAGAGCGTCCATAGATTTGTCACAACCATGAATTCTCTCCTTAGTCTCTTTATGCCTCCCCAACTTTCTATGTCTCGTAAAGAAATGAAATAAACATTTGCTCTGTAATCACAAACCTCCACCAAGGCATTTCCAACATTGTCAGGTGAGTCATTGTCAAGAATGTGGAAATCTGCCCAGCCTTGCATTGTTAGGAAATCCTTGAAAAAAAAATTCATGGATCCACAGCCAGACTTGGATCAACACCAAAATGTTATCAGTCCTTCCTCAAGTCATGACCAACAATCCCTGAAAATATCGTCAAAATCTGTTATAACCTTTTGAGTTATCTTGCTAACAGACAAATGGACTAACAGGCAAAAGCATAACCTCCTTGCCGGAGGAAATAAGATAAAAATAATATAGAATACAATATAAAGGAAGAGTATACCATTGACCTACCCTTTTGCAAAGTGCCTCGAGATAACATTTATTATGATTTGGTGTTATACAAATAAAGATTGATTGATTGAATAGACAGAAGGCTTACAGCAGCCTATATATATATGACAGTCAATATCATATACAATGTGTATAGTCAATATATCAGCTGTAAATATTGACAGAAATTTCCATTACTGGTGATACTGATGGTCAACTTGTTAGGTTGTTATCTGCAGATATTGATATTGCGCATCCCTTTATCAAAAATGAAACCAAAGCATGGCAAATCTTGACTCTCCTGAGTAAAGTTTATTTTATGTCATGTATTTAGAAGGCAAACAGCAGCAATGATAATTTATACAAATGAAAAAAGAGCTATACTGGACTAAGCCAGCCACTCATTAACAATCAGTCGTCTCCGCTTAAAAATGATCAGATATAAAATATACATCTACTGAATAAACAACAAGAATGATGACAAGATGACAAATGAACAGATGAAGTATAAGAATCAATAAACACATAGATAAATCCTAATCTATACAAGATTAAGAAAAAAAACAATTAGTCAATGCGACAACTAACTTTTAGCTGGATCAGATTTATAACCAGAAGCCTGTCGTGTTAGAAAACAGAGGGAGCATAAGTTCATATCACAAATATAGAAAAACTGACGTAGTTATGGGTTTGATATGGCAACAAATAGAACTTCAAGCTGCAGAGAAGTTTGTTTTGTCAGCTGAAATCAGTGTTAATATGTTGTAACTTCACAAAAACACAAGTCATGCTGCATCATCAAAATGTTGTCAGCGTATATCCATTTTAGACAGTATTTGTCCGCTTCTGCTCGCAGCAGCCACATGATTAAAATGACGGATAAATCAGTATGATCTCTAATTAGATAAAGTTTAAGGCGTTGTCTTTAATATAAATGTTTATGTTAATGTTGATTATACAAAAGAAAGTGGATGCCAGGCCTGAATGCTCAGTGAATACTTAGTTTGATGTCTGTTGAGCTCAAGATTATCCGTTTTAAATGTTCATTTTTTCTTTAAATCATTTTTATCAGAGTTTGTACGGGTGCTTGAATTTTTTTAAGCAGCTTGAATTTTGATATTGAGTATTTGAGGTTTAAAAAGTGCTTGAATTTGAGACAAGGAGCTTAAAAGTGCTTGAATTTTTAGCCACATTATCTCAGTCATAGAAGACCAAAGAGTTTGCACAGGAAGGTTGGAGTGAGAAATAAAAAAAGAAACGATGGGTAGGAATGTGACCACTAATAGTTTGGTCAGTAAAACAAAAGCCGCTTTTTCCTGCACTGTGAACTGTGTTTTCAAAACACATTTAATTTTGTGTATCGCTAAATGTCATTTTTTATATGATCAGGTTGTTATATAACCAGCCTGAATGTTCAGGGATTTAAATCTAAATACTGGGGATACATGATATTGGATTTATACAGATATTTCTAGAGCCATCATCCCCAATACTGATATCAATACTGATATTTTGTGTCAAGAGCCCAAAGTCTCTACTTTTTATTAAAATTGATAAATTCCTATCATGGTTACAGTCTGTTTGTGTTAGAAACAGATGTGAAGCATGAAAAACAACATATTAATATTTAATAAATTATACCTTTGATTCGTAAGAATGGACATTGAGTGATTATGAGGTAAAACAGCATGACGTCTTTTACATTTTGCAGATGTTACAGACAATTTATGGGTAATCTATGGCCAATTTGTGGTGGTCAAAATATCAGCTCTTAATATCAGCACAGATTTTCATATCTGCTGATACCATATTGGTCTGATAATATCATGGATCTCTACTAAATACATTTCATCATGTGCCACAGCTGTGGGGTGCATGGATTTTGAAAAAGCCACCTTGAAAGTGCTTGAATTTTTGCCTTGAACCAGATGCAAACCCTGTTTTATGTATTAAATCTTAGTGAAGGAGCTTTTTTTCATTTTCTTTACAATCAGGTTGTCTGTTTTTCTGTGTTTTTATGTACATGCTGACATTGTGCAGCCAGCTGTTCGTATATACGCCTGTTTGAAATTTGACATTTGGCCGTGTTGGTTTGACTTACTACTGTCACATTTCAGCTGAGAAATGAAAGACATGATTTTTTAAAAATTTCCCCCAGCCTGTATGCTTGGCCATTAAAGCTCGCTCTTGTTCTGAAAACAACAGCGTCCAGTGAATAATAATAATAATAGTACGTTTAATTTGTATTGCACTTTACATTTTTGCAATCTAAAGTGCTACAGGGAAAGATAAAAATAATTAAGATTAATGCAATTAAAACAATATATAATAAAGAGTAAAGATAAATAGACTCTTGAGAAAGGAGAACCATAAAAGAAGTTTAGCAAACTTTTTTTTTTTTTAAAGATAGTGAGTGAAGAAAAAAGAGGATTATTACTCATAAATATTAGACATATTAAATGTGTCTTGTATTAAATAGTGTGTGTTTTGTGGTTTATTGAAGCAGCTCGTGTTGTCTTTGCACATCTTGGTCAACATCAAAACAAGTCCATCCACAAAACCACCAGTTAAAGTCGACCTTTATCTACAGCACGTCACGCCCAGAGACAGTCGACCTGGAAGTGTCCTGTTTTCGGTTTCAGGGCTGGAGAAAAGCACAAACTTTATGTTTCTTAGAGAGTCTTCACTGGTTAAAGGCTCAGTCTCAGTCTGTCGGCTGTAGATCATTTATTCAGTGAACTGCTCAGCTGTCTGCTGATGACTGCTTACACAAAGATGATTTATAGAGAGGGAGAGGCGTCGCTCTGGTTTGTTTCCTGACAACAATAACAAAGGAGTGGTGGTGACTTATCTAATGACAAACAAGCTGAACATATGCTTTAATTATTTACTTTTTCCATTCCAGTGAATACAACACCCACACGACAGCTGCCTGTGTCGTTATAAAGAAGAGCCACTGAGTGATAAACTGTTGTAGCTCGGACAAAGCTGCTAAAACATCGTGTGGTTTTTGGGTTGATCCAAGCAGTGCTAACATTAAAAATAAACAATCATTTTCTTCATGTTCAGTCCTCAATAAGGATGGAAATTGAAAACCAGTTTCACTTAAGAATTGAAAACAACTCCCTTAAGGAATCATTATCATCAGTGTTTTTGCCAAACAGTTCCCCTCTCACTTCCTTCCTCTTTGTTCTGCAGGGTTTGAAGATCAAGTGTTTCACGCTCCAATCAGAGGCAGTCCATAGCAATGGTAACAAAGAAGTAAATAAAGTGATTGTGGCAATCAGAAAACAGAAGAAGACAAAACTGTGTCTTAATTTTAGACAAAAAAAATGCTTAATGCTGAGTGTTTAGTGGATTGAAAGACAAGCAGCATGCAGGAGCATTTATCTACACAGAAAATGATCGAATATAAGGGGAAATGTGCCATGAGTTTGACATTATTGCCACGCAGAACTTATGTAGGCCAACTTTTGTCCATGCAGAAAATCCACAGGATTTGACAAGGGAATCATATCGATGAGCAGAATCAATAATGGCATTGGCATCAATAAAGTCTTGTCAGTTCCCATCCCAAGTCCTCAAAGAGTTCACCTCATTTTGCACTGCTGCTGTTTCAAACTGAGAATTTATGACTATGTACTAATCTTTTAAAGCCAGAACAGGAACATACAGCAAATGGCAAGCAAACATCTTAGCTCATATACTTACTAAAATTCATCCAGGTAAAATGCTTAGTATTAAATTATAGGGCTGAAAGATTTATCGTTTTTGGATTGAAATCGCAATTTCAGACGATGCAATCATGTGATCACCAAAGCTCCAATATTTTGCAGCGCTCCTGACTGACCGAGGAACTGTTGTGTCAACTATTTTACACATACTATTTTGCAAATTTGCAGCAATTTGCATTTAAGGAAGTGCTGGTAAGCAGGTCAACAACACAAAGCCTCTGTACAGGAGTTGGAGTATCCTTTAGATAATGAAAACAGATTGTTTATCATCATTATTAGATGATGAATGATGTGCTATGGGCTTTTGATCCTTGATTTCCTTACTGTTGTCTATACTGTCTGTACTCCTCTTACAGGAAAAGGTTTGAATAGATGTTTTAGAAATTGGGCTGCAAAGCTACAGGACTGTCAAAGTTGGAAACTTTCTATGGAAATTAGAAAGAATTTATGGGAATAAATGGAAACAAATCTTTTCCATTATTTAAAATAGTTGGGGAATATATATTTTAGCATAATTTTGACTAAAACAACCAGATTTTATGCAAGTATTCAGAGTATTCAACACATATTTTGTCATTCCAGTCTGCACTCGCATGAGAAGTGAGCTACTGAGGTCCTGGTATCAGCGATATAGAAATGTAAAAGTAATAAATAAGATGGTAAACAGCACATTATAAGAAATAAAATGAAATTCAAAATAAGGATATTTACAACATTGCTATAATATGTGGCTAATAACATCTAAATAAAAATAAGACTAAGTCTTTACAGATATACTAGGGAATATCTCTGCTTTTCCTGGTACACATACACAGATGATTTCTTCAACCCTGAACAATTGAAGCCACACATATGAGCCCATGAACATAAACTGAAGTTAAAACGGATTGCTCAATAAAATAATTAAAATCTAATATTCTAAATACAAATAAATCTGTTGAAATTTAATGTTTTTAATTGGTTTATTTTGCATGGATGTCTTCCTGTAACAAAACAAAATCTTTATACTTGTGTTTGGATGTGACTCAGTTTGTTTCAGTTACTTTCGATTTCCAGTTAATTCCCATAAATTCTTATGTAAAGTTTCCAAAATTCCCCAGCTGAAATACACATTTTTGGAAAGTTTCCTGATATTTACCAGAAATTTTTCACCCCTTTGCAACCCAGAAATGTTTTTATTTCCACAGACGACTCAGTGTCTGGTAGATTTAATATTTCTGTTGAAGATCCGACAGAAAGCTGCTGCGTCAACACTCCTGTCGGGTCGAGCTGTTTCGGTTGTGACTCAGATTTCATTCAGAGGAAATCTAAATATTGCTTTGATGATGAAGACGATGACGCATTCAGGGACACACAAGCATCCAGGAAAGTTGAATCATGGCGCTCAGTGAGTCACTGCTGCTAATGTTATCAGAGAAAATGATTACTGAATAAATGAAAGTGTCCATGTTAAGCTGTTAGTCTTATCTGTCTGCAGATTATCTGTTCGATGTCTGCACTCGGTATTCATCAGTCTGCTCCAGTTTTCCCTCATAAAGAGATCACATTTTCAAACAGCAAGAGGACATTTTTTAGTATGTGTAGTTTACACGGTTGTGAGCGAGGCTGCAGCGAAGGTTCCTGCACTGTTTTCATGTGTTTACATCTGAACAGTCAGTAAAAGTAGAGCAGCTTCTAATGAAGAGCTTGTCAAATTAACATGAGGCATAAACATGCATGACTGAACTATGGAGGTAGTTTTAATCCATAGTCCTGGAGAAGAGGACAGAGACAAAAACATGAGGAATGAAAGTAGTCATATATCGACATTAAAGCTGTTACAGTGTTAGACTTTCACCTCATCACTTTTGTGGCCAAAAATGCCCCTTTTTCTGCCATGATTGTCACTTTTACTGCCTCTGATGAGAGCATGATGTCTTTGATTTGCAAGACATGCAGAACAAAGTCAAAGGAATTGAAAAGGTAATTGTTAAGCAAAAACGCAAACTAGAAAACAGTAGGAGAGCGCAAACCTCCGCCAAGGTAGCTCACATATTGCTGTTACATCTATAAGCAATAGTTCCATGATAAAGTTACCATCATGATATAATTCATGACCCTGAAAACCCACACCTAGCAGTCTGAATCATGTTGATATTATTATTTATCAGACAGTTATTGAGCAAAAATGATTGTTCACTAATGACGGTTATCTGGATCACCACCAGTATCTAATTATTTTTAAGTTGGGCCATTACCGACATCTCCTGAAAATTTCAGCAAAAACTGTCCAGTAGTTTTTGTGTAATCTTGCTAACAAACAGACGCTGGCAAAAACATAACCTCCTTGGCAGAGGTAATAAAGTCAACACATTTCACTTCAGATATGTGATGTAGTACTTTTGCAAGTTGCTGGAGTTTCCAAAAGCAAAGGTTTGACCACTTCTGCCCGCTTTCTGTTATGATTGTTGTCATATCTGCTGACTGGCTCTGATGAGACAGTGATGTTTTTGATTTGCAAGACATGCTGAGCGAAGTTGAAGGGATTGAAAAGGGAATTGTTGAGCAAAAAGACAAATTATATTGATTCCTTAAGGGAGCTGTGATCAATTCTCAACTGGAATTAGCTTTCGATTTCCATCTCTAGTTACAGCGCCACTTACAGGCCTGGCCTATATACTACAAAGTTTTCAGTGTTATCATATGGACGGACACATTTCTTCTTAACAGAAAACTTTTTAAAAACAAAATGTTTCATGTTGACAGGCCTAAAATCACTGTATTCTGCGGCGTAACAGTCTTCTCAGTTTTAACTCTGGATTCTTTGAAGCCCTTTCAGCCCAGAGTGTAGCATTAATCCAGTTCGTTTCATTAAACCTGATATAATTTTATCAGTGTGTCGGTCAGGGGCTGACCTCTGTGTCTGAATGATTCTTGTGTTTGTGTGTCAGCTGATCTGCAGCTGTTGAGTCGATCTGTTAAAGCTTCTTCATGCCTTATTAAAACAGATCAGACTAAACTTGTGCTCGCCTCCTCCGTGTCCTCTCTGTTTTTGTTGGAGGATTTTTGAATATTTCCCAGAATATTAACTCACTGAAATGTCCGACCATTAGTCATTGTTGGCGTTCTGATATGGAGTCAGCTGTAGGTTCTTCTGGGTGGATAATTAAAAAACAAACATGCTCTTCAGCTCGATGGGATCCCTCTGCTGTAAAAGACAATCTGACAGGTTTTTATTTTTATCCACACACCATTAGTTAAATAAACTGCCTGAGTAAGTCTGCTAAGGGTTATTGAAGCATTTCACAACAATCTGATCTCTGCCATGTGTGTGTGTGTGTGTGTGTGTTAGCATGTGATAAAGTGTGTGTGAGCTAATAATAAAACCGCAGGACTGATCCCAGAACAGCCAGATGCTGAAGTTACACAGATAAAAAAGGGCTGATTTCTGGGATTTATTTGATTCAAGGCCATTTCAGAGCAGCAAAAGTTTTATCAAAGTCTTCTCTTTCTTTGAGGTCAAAAAATATTCAGTTTAAATCAAACAGATTTTTATTGGACCTGATCATCAGCAGCAAAGTATTTAACCCTCCCACCTCCATGTGATCTCTCATGACCCAGACTGTCTCCCAGACAACTCAAGTTGTTTGGTAATATCTTTAAAACAGTACAACGGATCTATCTGGGGTCGACTGTGTTTAGAAGGTTACTGTTTTGTCAAACTATGGAGACATTATAAGGTTTCAAAGAAGTTTTATTTGTCCTTCCTGTCTGCACTTACATGAGAAGAGAAAGAAACTGATAACTGAGGTCCTGCTGTCAGCCATATAGAAATATAAAAGCAATAAATAAGGCAGTAAGCAGCACAGTATAAAAAATAAAAATAGAATAAAATATAAAATAAGGATATTTACAACATTACCATAATCTAAGGGTAAAAAAATCTAAATTTAAGGATGATTCTTTACAGCACTAACATAAAAGTAAAATCTCAATAAAAATAAGGATAATATTAACAAAGATCAAATATAAGCCTTGTAAATTCCATTCCTCCATGATGTACAGTACACAACCCTCGAAATTTCAATTTGTCGATCCACAGTGTTGAATCTGTAATTTTTTGTGTCACATTTTTTACATGAAAAATGTAGCAGTGATCATATTAGACCCCTGTTTTGACCCTCAAGCTGGGTACACACTACAAGATTTTTGCTAAAGTTTCTGCTCGGGTCCCCTCTTCCTACCAAAGTCAGCTAAGGCCTGATTATCTGTAGGTCCTAAAGATTATTTAACCTAATTGTCCTGTGGTGTGAGGTGTGTTCAGAGTCATTCTTTCCTCTCTGAAGATGATCAAGGCCGCTCCAACCTGAAATCGTAAATGTTAAACAATATTAGTGAGCTGAAATCCTCAAGTGTGTCGAGTGAACAGAGAACAGTTTGCAAGCTGGCTGAAGCAGGAAGCAAATGTGGCCATGGCAACTAGAGTAAAGGTGAAGCATAAAGTAAGATGGACGTCAGAAATGGTTGACCAACTTGTTAGTTTAACCTGTAAATATATGTGGCAGACTGATAAGGAGAGGAGCTGCTTCAAAATAACACTGCCAAGGCTGTTATAAGGAGCTAACAGCTAGTCACATGTAGCCTAGTAAATCTTTCTGACACTGTCCGCCATGTTTGTTTACTGTGAGGGGGAAGGCCTGGAGGTTGGTGAATAAATCGGTTGGTGTGCATGTCTCTCACTTCAAGAACAAAACGTATAAATCTGTCATTATTTGTCATCATGCATGGGCTCTCTCACTCTTTCAAAATCAGTTAAGGTTCTGAAAATCTTTTTGACTCGCATGGGATCAAAAATGCCAATGCTCTCTGCGTTGATCACACATATCACAGGTCCACAGGTCTGGAGCTGATACTGTGGGAGGTCTGTTTCTGTTCCCTTGCCAGTGCTTATGCTGGAGCAGGACCAAGCCAAAGTCCTCCTCCTCTAGGCTTGAGTTTTGACTGGGCCCAAAACAATCCAGCCCAACCCTACCCGAGCCCATGGATGTTCCCTGCCCAGTCTTCACCCGAACAGCCTGGCTTCAATGGCTTGGCTTTAAGTGTTTTTGCTCAGTTGTTTAATGGAAGAAATCAATTTGGATGAGATCTGAATGAGCATCACAGAGGAAGATGTTGCATAACGAAACAAGATGAAGGTGCTCCATTCTGACGACTTTTCTCTGCGCTGTGGCGAAGTTAATTCTCCAGATAAGACATTTCTTCTTACATCATCAGGCTCCATTTTCTTGGTAATCAGTGTGCTGTGCGGTGAACTTCTGTGCAGGTGATGCTTGAAGCAGAGAGTGTTGAGTCAAAGGAAGGTGTGCCGAGCGTGAACAGAGGAAAAACTGTTGAAGCCTCACTTTGTGTGCTCTGTATGTTTTATGATTTAACAGGAATTCCATGAATACATGTTATTCATGGTTATCAACAGCCTGTTCCTTCTCAGTCTCAAAAAAATTAAAAAGTAGGTCTTGCCTGCCCCAACCCAAGTGAAGGGGGAGGGGCCCAACTTAGCTCTGGGCCCTGGGGCGGGCCAGGAAGGGCTTAGGCTTTAGTATGAGGGCCCGTTTACATGAAAACGGAGAGTTTTCGTTGGGTTATGAGAACGGTGCCTGGAGTGCCTAAATCTGCAGACTTTTGAAGCCGAGGTCCAGAGTGAAAGTTCTTAAATTTTTCATCTCCGTCTCAACAAGAATCTCCGTTGTCAGGGAAAATGGTGGCAGTACTGTTTCAGATAAAGGTTGCGGGCGCACCTAGGAACAACAACAATCGCTATAGCTGAGCGACATGTGTGCTGCTAACTATGCTGGGTTTGTTATCGCTCCTCCAACAAAATGTGGATTTGATGTGTCAATACTCTGACCAGCAGAGATGCACTCGCCATTGTTGTTTGTCAAAAGTTTGTCTTCACCAGAAAGCGTTGGTGTGCAGACGCATGTTGTAACGCCGCTGTTTCATGAACAACTTACAGCTCCATTTTCTTGGTAATCCGTGCGCTGTGCGGTGAACTTCTGTGCAGGTGATGCCTGAAGCAGAGAGGAGTCAAAGGAAGGTGTGCTGAGCGTGAACACAGAGGAAAAACTGTTAAAGCCTCACTTTGTGTGCACTGTATGTTTTATGATTTAACAGGAATTCCATGATTACATCTTACATCGCCAACTTACATCACCAACTACTGGTCTGGCATGTATGCTACAGCGTTTTTCAGTCATTCTCGCGGATCCGTGTGTACGGGGAGCGCTTGTGAAAACGCAGAGGAATAAACTTTCTGTTTCTGGTGTCAACGTTGTTGTGCAAACAGGCCCTAAAATCCAATCTTTACTCCAAGTGTGCCAGAGCCAGGGATGTGAATCGTACCTAAGAAAGGACCAAAGTTCACACCACAAACAAACTGTAGGGGTTAAAAAAAACACGCTTAAGCAGGGCGCAGAACGCCTGGAGTGAGTGCACCTGTCGAGGATGTGCTGATGTGATTTCATGATCAAACAGGAAAAATGTTTGCTCTGTGGGAGAATTACAGTCAAAGAAAAGTAAATAATATAATATTGGTGATGACACTTGGCTTAATTGTTATTCCAATTATCTGTATGGGCCCCTAGTCTACAAGTTTAATTTTTTTTATTATTTTCCATTAGGAGTGAATGACTGACCTGATTTAAGCAGCTGGTAAACTAAGAGTTTATGTGGCTAAGTAGCTGGTTTCAAAAGATCGTGAAATAGTTAAAACAAGTTGAAGTGGTTGAAATATAGATTTAGGGATTGATGAATGAGTCTGAGTGGCTGATTAGAAAGCTTGGATTGTGGATGAACTGGTTTCGATGGCTGAAAAACGAGATTGATCGGCTGAGGAACCGGTTTAAGTTACAAGCCATTGAGCTGGTAGACTGGTTGAGTTTCAGGGGTTGATAAACTCTGTTAGAGAGCTGATAACCAGCTGATGGTTTGTTTGGCTGGTAAACTGTCTCCATTTGCCTGAATGCCCAGTTAAACAAAAGGTCAGAGTAGCTCATTAACCAGCTACCTATCTGAATTTGTGCTCAAAGTGGTCAGAAGAAAGCCTGATATGCTGAAAAACTAGTTAAAGTGGCAGCTTAATTAATTTCAGTGGCTGTAAGACTTACTTAAGTGGCTGTTAAACTAGTTTTAGTAACATATTTACCAACTTGAGTGACTAAGGAGCTAGTTTGAGAGGTTTGTAATCTAGTTTAAGTTGTTTATAACTAGTTGATCATTAAATAGTTCAGGTTTTTTAAAAACTGGCTGATGAGAAAGTTGGTAAGATTTTAGAAATAACTGATATAATAATAAAAGAGTTCACACGATAAACAAGGAGTTTGTTATTGTGGCTGAAGCACTGAATCAGAGTTTCTTCTTCTTTGTCACCATCACTTGACTGTTTCAATCTCTCTGTTTGTGTCTCTGTAGGAGTTAGTGTGTCTGATTGGACCCCTCCCATCATGAACCCTCTGAACCAGATGAAGGCTGGACTGGCCAACAACCCACACAGGTAAACCACACCTAACAGTGGTGTCTCATTGTGCAGGCACACCCTGAAGTACTTTTTATATCACAACAACAAGAATGCTGTCTTAATCCACTGGAGCGTGGTAGTGACAAAAACAAGGCTGTTTGTTGAAACACTGAAGAATAAAGAGGGCATAGAAGACAGATACAAAGTGCCTGAAATGAATACCTGGAAGAAGGAAGTCAGAGTATTAGTAAAATAAATTGTTTTTAATATTTTTGGAGGGTTTCATGCTTTTATTGAAAGAGGAGAGACTGTGGACAGCATGTTAGTCCATTACCTGACTGACTAATTTGTGACTCTTGGATCCATAGTTACAATAACAAGATGAAGAGAATACAGGACCAGATAAAAGGAGAAAGGACAGGGCGAATGTTATAATACAAGAAACCAAACCCAAGACGGAGACAAATATTTATTTATTAATTAATTAAATAAAAATTAAGATAATAATAAATTAATAAAATACTCCTGGTCAGTCCGAGATCCGATTATATAAAGTAGAAGTAACTTAACGTGAGACATAGATATTCATACATTGTTGATTAAGAGTGAAATATTTTATCATTAATAATTGGAAAAAATATCAATTACTCAATCCATTTTGAAACCTTATTTTTAGGAAGTGTGAGGCTCCCTCCTCCACACTCTGAACCCCCTGCTGTGAAGATTTATGAAGAAAAACAGACAAATGTGGCAGAAATAGTTAAAAATCAAGAATGTTTGAAAGACCTTAAGAATGAAATGTAATTCTGATCTGTGTGTCTACAGTGATGGTTCGTACCCCTATGACCCCTCCAGTTGGCAGCAACCGACCAATCAGCCCACAGGATCCCTCTCCGTGGTAACCACCGTCTGGGGAGTGACCAATCCGTCAGCGAGCCAGGTATGACATCACCAAACAGGAAGAGAAACGGCACTCGCTGCTCAGTCCTACTTTAAAAGTCATGAATTATATGAAGGCCATAAAAGGGTTTTTTTTTACACTTAGAGATCTTTAATTTAAGATGTTGTTTTGACTAAGACCACCAGATCTGTCCAAATCTTAAGTAAAACAGTTTGTTTGTTTGGCTTTTATGTACATTTAAGTTTGTAAGTCAGGTTTAATACTTAAGAATATCATTATATAGTTCAAGTGCTTTATCACTAAAACAGCCCCCAGTCTGCATTAAAAAATATCCTGTTCGGAGTTTTTCAGCTGCTCATATGTTATTGTGAAGTTACCGGATTAAATGTTCAGATTTTAGGCTGCTCATTTTTTAAGTTATGCCTTTGGTTTCCATTCTGTTAGTATTTTTTCTTAATTATTTAACATTTCATAATCACTGCATTAAATCAGAAAATTCAGCCATCCCATGCACTAACAGGTTTTATTTCCTTTTATTTTTACATTAATTTGAAATATTTTAAAATGCCACACCTTCACAAGGCAGGTTATTTGTAAAGCACCTCTCAACAACAAGGTAATTTAAGGTAACATCAGAACACAATGACAGGAGAAAAAAAAGCACATGAGAACAAAAAAAAAATCAATGAAACCATGTAAGATGAAAACAAAGAATCTGGAAAAAGAAGAAACAGTGAGCTAAAACAAGAGCAAAAATGTAGAAGATACAATTTTTGATTGAATCAAAAATTAAATCACTCAGGCAGTTACAATGCAGTGTTGTATTTAAAATAGTAATGCAAATGTATTCTTTAATTGGATGGTTAAAGCTGAAGTAGTTGCAGTACAGTGTTGTAATTACCTCTGCCAAGGAGGTTAAGTTTTTGCAGGCATATTTTTTTTTTTTTTTTGTTTCTTAGCAAGATTACACAAACACTACGGGACGGATTTTGCTGAAATTTTTAGCAGATGTTGGTAATGGCCCAGTTTAAAAATGATAAGATGTTAGTGGTGATCCAGATAACCACCATTAGTGAACAATCGTTTTTGCTCAATAAGTATCAAACTAATAATGATATCAACATGACTCTGAGTGCTAGGTCACAGCGATATGTGAGCTACCTTGGCAGAGGTTTGCGCTCTCTGAGTGCCTCCTAGTTTTATGTTACTTTAATACATTCCAATATGCCACACCTTTGCAAGGCAGGTTTATTTGTAAAGCACCTCTCGACAACAAGGCGATTTAAGGTGCTTCACAGAAGACATCAGAACACAATGACAGAAGGAAAAAACACATCAGAATAAACAGTTAAAAAAAAAGCAATGAAACCATGAAAGATAAAAACAATGAATCTAAAAATGAAGAAACAGTGAGCTAAAGCTAGAGCAAAAATGTAGAAGATATCATTTTTGATTAGTTCAAAAATTAAATCACTCAAGCAGTTACAGTGCAGTGTTGTATTAAAAAAATTAAAATAAAATTAAAAATAAATTAAAATAGCAACTCGGATGTATTTTTCAATTAGAACTGAGATAGTTACACTGTTGTAATTAAAGTAGTTATTAAACTCTGTGAGTTTCTTTTGCTTTTATCCTTAAATTAAGCTAACTTTTGTATTCACACTTCTTAGCAGTTATTAAAATAAAATAAATAAATAATTAAAAACATTTTACTATACATTTACAAGGCAGTGCAGCTGTGTTGGGTCTGTTTTTAGTGATCTTCATATTTATCACCCAGTGCGCACACTTTCACTGCTTAAGTGTCCCCAACAACAAAGTCTTACTGTCCCTCTGGACGTAGGTTTCCAGAAACACCTGTGATGACTAATGCTTGTTTTGCCGTGTAGAATATGATTTTTATTTCTCTCAGTTTTAAAAGATTAACGAGCGTTAAATTAATGGCTTCCTAAAAATGTGAAGGTATGCTGATAATATTTTCTTTTACATGTAACAAGCAGAAGTTTGTTTTGATATATCTTAGTGTTTTCATCTATGTTTTATTTTCACGATGACTTTGTTTGGACCTTGGTAAAAGAAAATTTGTGTGATGTAAAATGTATATATGTGTCTGTCTGTCAGGGTCTGGGAGGAGGTGTGATGGGACCTGGGGCAAACCCAGGAGGAGGGCCAATGATGCAGGGTCCTGGAGGTCCAGGCATGGCCGGAGGTCCTGGAGGCTACTTGGGTCAGCAGGGCTACGGTGAGCCCAGCAAAGGCTACATGAACCAGGGCATGTACGGGCGGACAGGTGGGGGCTACGCTGGAGGTCCAGGCGGGTACACGGGGAGGTGAGTTGATCAGTTTGACAGTCATTGTGCCAGTTTGTCACAAATGTTGTTCGTTAAGATTTGATGGGTGGAAAAAAAGACAAATTGTGCTTACATTATTTGATCATTTTAATATTATTTGGTCAAAACAAAGAATGTTTTAGGAAATGTTACTCTACATAAGATTTAAAAAAAAAAAGCACACAATGAATTTAAATAAATACATTTTAAAAAAAATAACAAATAATCTCCATCTTCCCTCAGTTATCCGTCAAACCCTGGGGGCTCTCGAGGCTCGGCCGACTTCACTCAGGCTGCTGCAGCCGCCGCCGTCGCTGCTGCTGCTGCCACGGCAACCGCCACCGCCACAGCGACTGTCGCAGCCATCCAGGAGAAACAAAACCAGGAAATGAACTACGGACAGGTGAGGAGAGGAGAGGCTCATGGGCGATCCTGCTGTCATTTGGTTAATTAGTGCTCCCTCTGCTGGAGACTGCAGGGGCTGTCATGATTTGATTTTAATTAATTTAGATTAATTATTTATTCATGATCACACCTGTAGGACTCCATCTGCAGCGGTCTCTGGTTACCCTGAATAACTGTGTGTGTGTATGTGTGTGTGTGTGTGTCAGATGGGAGGTCCAGCCTATAATAATCAGTTCATGGCTCATTCTGGGCCACGCGGCCCCCCTGGTATGGCTCCTGGAGGTATGGGCCCTGGACCTGGACCTAACAGAGGCCCCCCCTCGATGGGCCCCATGTATGGACCGGGAGGCGGCCCTCAGAGGGTGGCTCAGCATCCAAACTATGTCCCAGGGCCCCAGCAGGCCCACCTGAGGCCCCCACAGGGTCTCAAGCGACCGTACAGCTCTGAGGTGAGTGAACCACATAATCTGAGATAATACATTATGATTCAAAGAAGCTGTGCAAGATCTTAAAGGGATAGTTCAGGATTTTTAAAGGGGTTGTTTGAGCCTGAACATTAGCCACAGCAATGGTGCCGACTGGGTGACTTTCCCACTAAATCTCGTGACTGTTCAAACTGTCTTGGCAACTTTTTTTGTCAAAAGCGATGCGCGACAATTTCTGGTGAAATTGGAGATTTTTCTGGCATTTTGGTGACTCGTGAAAGCATGTGTTTTTCTGCAGTAAATGTCCCCAGTGATCAATGATGCCATGGTGGGCCCCCGTCTCAGAGCACTTCATTTACATCGAAACTGGGAAGAGGGAAATGGGAATTACGTCACATCTCAGCTAGACGCGTTGAGCTAGTGAAGTCGGGGTAGGTGATGGATGTCCTACTTGGAAGTGGGAAATTACAACCAAAGGCGGTGTTCCCAGTGACGTATCTAATATGAAACTCGGACTATCCCAGTTCTTAGATCAACTGAAACGCAGCAACAGTCTCACAGCAGCTCTGACAGCTGCAGTCAGAGCAGAGAGGAGAGCCATCACTCCACGTCCACACGCTGCTAATGCATCACACGTGAAAATTGTTCAAAATGTTACATTTAATGTTAAAACTCCTCATGTTTTACTGTGGCTGGTTGTTGGCGCCTAAGTGGAGCATGAGGTTAGAAGCTTAAACAAAAAAAACCCAACTTAAAACAAATTAAAAGACAAACAAAAACACAGGAACTCTGCCAAAGTGTCTTCTTAGGGTCACTTTGCCGGTCCCAAAGCTGGATAAAGGAGGAGGGTAGTCTTTTATTAATTACGATACTGATAAATTTAACAATACAGGACAAATTTGATTTATGCCGTGTTGATCCATTTATCTTGAGAAGTGATGGACTATTTCAGTGGTAAAATAAAAACAAAACGATCAAGAATCAACAGAAATAAGTCCATTTGTAGTTCTAAACATATTTAGGGTGTTTTTTACTCACCTTTTGTCTCTCCCATGACATTTTTCCTTTCCTACAGCATTCATTACAATTACATGCAAATTGCCAGTTATGCAAATAAGACGATGACATCATGTAGCAACTTTTAGCACAGCCAGTGGCTGTTTTCTTCACTGAGGAGTTGGCAACACTGAGCCACAGTGATGCAGATCAGTTCTGCATCTGTGTCACTGTGGGCAAAGTTATTTGGATCTACTGTTTATTCATGTAGCTGTTTTTTTATGGTTTATAAATCCTGGTGTCGCCTCAATGTAAAAACATTCAAGCCCTTCAAACAGTTTCCTCATGGGTGCTGGTTTGGCAGAGTGGGGAACAACCAGGCATGACCCATCTACATGCTTCTGCCGGCCCGGGTTCGAATCCAGCCTGTGGCCAGCTTGCAGAGTGCCTCCCCCCCTTTGCTCTCATCCCCCTTTACAAGCCCATCTACTGTCTCTCTCTCCTGTCAGTAAAGGCACAAAACGCCCAAAAATCAGTCTTTAAAAAAATGGTTTCCTAATTGTTTTCCCCTCTTTGGTCCACAGTCATTCCCAGGAATGTCTCAGCAGTACGGTGTCCCCGTTGGCTCTAACGTGAACGTGATGCCAGGCTCTGGCGGTGCTGGGGGTTCAATTCCAGGTTCAGGTGGAGGGGGTCACGGAGGACCTGGACCATACTCCGGTCCTGGCATGCAGTACCACCCAGGTGAGATGTCTGCTATCATGCTAGAGGAGGCGTATGACAGAAAAAATGTCTGCAGGGTCTCGTCTTTCTGACTTAATCTTTTGAGAAATACGTTTATATGTCTGTTTGGTGCATAGACTTCGGAGAGTTCTCAGTTATGAGGGTCTGGAGACTAAAAGTTACAGTCAAATAATCACCATTGAAGTTGTGGTTCTTATTTCCATTTTGGATAAATGCAAAAAAGGAACACACTCAAGACAGAAAAATATATAAGTGTTTTAGGATGTAATTTTACTTTACTTGTATTAGGAATTTAATTTAATTCTATCATTGTTTGGGGTGGGAAATATGATGCCAATCCCATAATCAAATCTACCTATTAATTTGATTCTTCACTGATTTGCTTAGCAGTTCTTCCAGAGTTTCTGTGAATTAGAAGTCAGCCTGATCAGGTTTTCAGGGTCAACAACTCCAAATGAATGGCACTCTTCATATTTGATGCCTTTGCAGCCTTACTTTAAATCACTCAGACACTGGATGTTGTACGGCTAACGTCACAATCTGAAAAAATTAAGCCACACTTTTGACTTCCTCTGTCTCCTCTCTGCCATGATTACTTCTTTGACCTCTTGGAAAGCATGGTGTCCTTCATTTGGAAGGCATCCAGAACTTAGCGCAAGGAAATAAGGGAACTGTGAAGCATAATGGCAAATTATATCAGTTCTTTTAGCTATTCGTTTATCAGTTCTCAACTGGAATGAACTTTTTGATTCTCATCCCCAATCTTTATTTAATAGTTTTCTTAAACATACCTTTAAACTTGCCTCCTCTTGTGTCAAATTATTTACAAGGTGTCTTCCAAATATATTAAATTGATAAATCAGTTATAAGGATGATGTGCACTGGCGCGTGAACACAAGAAAACAATCAGCTTCTTAGAATAGATGGCACAAGGAAAGTTAAAGATAGACAGACCAGTTCTTAAGATTCCTTTTAAATGGTCTTCAATTTGAGAGAGCTCCTCATATTATAATCTGGTAACCTTGCAGTGCAGCTGGATCGGCCTGACTCGTTTCCATTTCCAAACTCCAATCTGGAACAAGGCTGCACAGTCAGCATCTTTTGATTAGGAAGAAGCAGGAGCTACGAGCAGCGTAATTAAGCTAACTTTTTGTATCCATACTTTTTAGTAGTTAAAAAAAAGAAAATACATAAATAAATTACAGAAACTTCTAGTCATTTTTATTTTGCTCAGTCAATCTTGACTCACTTAAACTCCAGTTGTTTACTATTTTTAACATTAACATCTTCCTCACGTGTATTTTTGTCTTTTACAGTCTTACATCAAAACTAAGGTTTACTGCTTGGTTTACAAAATTATTTTTTCAGTAATTCAAAACATTATAATCATTTAATTAGGCAAGCTAACAACCTTCATGTTCCATTATATAAAACATATCCTCGTCAGTTTTCAATTAAATATCGGCGTTATCTTGTGGAACAAATAAATTCACTTGAATGCTTCCTCTGTGTCATTGCTTGTATATAAAAATAGACAAAGTGATTTTTTGATGACCTCAACATGAACAGGAGCAGTATCCACTTCCCTATTAAAATGTAGTTTATTTATTGTTTATAAGCACCTTCCTTGGTCTATTCTGTTACTTTTTCCCCTTTGTTTCCTTGTATGAAATTGTTGCACTATATATCTGATGTTTGATATTTGTTTTTGGTGGTTCAGTATTTACCTTCATTGTCTCTTGGGTGTGCTTTATATAATCATTTGCAGGCTTCTTCTACTCCACACACATGCTTTTTAAATGTTTTATGTACATTGTCTTTCTTTAACTGTGTAAAATAAATAAAGCAAAAATTAAAAATAAGTAAACTTACATTAACAAGTCAAATTCTATAAATATTGTAAATATTATGAAATATGAAAACGGTGAAAGTCTACCAGATGTATCAAGAATGCTAACTCTTAAGATAATTATAAAAACAACACATTAAAAGTAACCTTTGGCAGAGATAGTGAGGTTAGACTCCACTTACTCTTTAAATGTGATGGTCATGTTTAATGCTTTAATTAACCGCAGGTCCTGGTGGTCCAGGCTCCGCCCCTCAGCGCTCTGGCTCCTCCCCCTCCTATCAGAGCCATAAGATGCCGCTCCAGCAGTACCCCCCGTCTGGACCAAACTCACAATACTACAAGGTGAGAAGTTTTAAGAAGTCCTGTGCAGGATTGTTGGAGCACATACGGCAGAGCTGGGATGTTACATTTTAAACCATTGGCTGTAACATTTTCACTCTTGAACCAGCTGTTATTAACTTTTCATTTGCCAAAACAAATATTTATGCGAGTTGTTGTTCCTGTGTTTGTGCAGCAGGACCAGTTTAATGGTCAGGGTGGAGGTTTGAACGCCCTGACAGCAGGGGGCGCCGGAGGAGTCTACAACTCTTTCAACCAGCCTTCAGGGGTAAGAAGAGCAGCTCTGTTTGTGAATATTTCTGTTTATTTGATGCGACAACTAGAATATAATCTTTACATTATTTAAGATAAAACCCACCTCTTTTCTTTGGCCTTTGACGCTGCAAGAGATGTCAGCATTGTGTGTCCACGTATTTTATTCGTTTTTATTTTAATTCTCATTTTTTAAATTCATTCTATCTATTTTAATTAACTTGTATGTGTTTTAATTTATTTTATCTACTCTTACTTATTCATCTGTACAGCACTTTGGCTCACTGAGGTTGTTTTCAAAGCACTATATAAATGAAGTTGTATTGTATTAAAATTATGAAATTCTCTTTCATTTTAAAATAACAAAATGTAGAGGGGTAAAATGAGCACCAGGGAAAACATCTTTATTAAATGTTATCACACACTGTGGCCTTTTTATATTAATTCAGTCTCTATCTTGAAACTGATCCTCCTGAATCCTCACGCGGAGGGTTAAATGTTTCATTACATAGATTTCTTTTGCAATTTTCAACCTCTCTTCTTGTGCTGGTTAATCAGTCTTATACCATCTCCTTCTGACGGCCTTTTTACAAACTGCTAACAACATTTTCAATGGATATAGCGACCAGTCCATCCAAAACTAAAGCCGCTGCAGGCTAAACACGCACACTCGCTATTTTATTGCACCAGAACTATGTTTACTTAACATAACACTGCATCGTCAACACCAAACAAAACCCGATAATATGTCAAATTCTACCCAAAAACATGCGGTCAACAGAAAATGTCCTCCTTGTGCTCACCCCACTCCAGATTCCACCATCAGCACACCACAGGTGCACAGGTGATGTAAATTAACTGATCATTGCTGTGCCGCCAAAAACCACACCCACTAACCAGTGCGCAAACCAAAACGCTCCTACACCCAAAGACATCTCCAAAACTCACGTTTGCTTCCTACAATAAATATCAGTCCTCTTTTAGAGAAGTATCTCCATCACACCAAAGTGCATCACTTTACATGTCAGAGGTATATCGAAGCCAAATATTTTCTTTATAATCAAATAAACATTTTCCCAGAAGTGAATGATTCTCATACAGAACCAAAATATATGTGACTGATCAACATCAATGGCCCCAAATTTTCTCCAACATGCTACAGACAAGCATTTGCTCTTCATCCTAGTAGTCACCTTTTTTCTCTATTTTTGATAATTATTAATACAGACATTATTTTGATTGGCAGACTGTGATTCAGTGTTCATTTTGACAGCACTTTTTAATTTAGTTTTAGTCTTTTGCCTAAAATATATTTTAGTTTTAGTCATAATTTTTTCATCTAAATTATTTTAATTTAAGTCTAGTTTTAGTTGATGATATTTCACAACATTTAAGTTGATGAAATCTCCTGTAAATTTAGTCAATATGAAGTGTAAAGTGTAAGGCATTTTTTATGTTTCCTTGAATTTCTGAAGTCATGTTTTACACTTAGATAAAGTGAAGCATCTAATAACCCTTTATTGAATGCTAGTAAAGTCTGAATGTATAAATGAACAGAAACAAACTGAACTTTTGTGTGAAATGCAGTCACCTTTATTTAGGCTACCTGGCAGAGCATCTCAGTTACAATACCAGAACTGACAACAAACAGTGAACCTGCTCTACATGAATCTATCAATTCATAAAGAGAGGAGCTCTGATTGGATCACTCCACAACTTATCCCACCACCACCAAGCTAAGGCAGCTGTGATTGGATGTCCCTCTTTACTCATCCAACCTTTCCACACAACCAAAGTAGCTGTGATTGGATATATTCCTAACTTGTTCCTACTTTCTACATGACCAAATTAGGTCTGATTGGATTAAGTCTCTGTCAGACATTTACATCTAATTTTTATTTGTTGGTGAAAATGTCAGTTAATTTAGTTTCAGTTTTTGTCCATGTGCACTTGTTTTTATGAGTTACTGTCTAGTTTTCATCAGGGGAAAAAGTTTGTTGATGAAAACTATGACGAAAACTATGACAGAATTAACATGGGTGTGATTAATAAGAAAGTGCACACTCAATGATTGCAGTGTGGGTTTTACACCATATGAAAACAAACAAATATCAACAGCAGTTTCGTAGATTCAGGTGTTTTCTAAATGTCTCCTGAATGTGAAGCCTCTGTCTGTTTGGAGCGTCCCCTCGTTTAACCTTCAGTCTCACATACAAACGTGTTTGCTGACAGCTGGATCAGGTTAAAGTCAGTCTCCCTAAATCCTAAATTTAACCCATAGTCTGCCCGTGCGTCTCTCTCTCTCTTTCTCAGCCGGGTCGAGGATTGCCAGGTTACCCTTCCTCTCCGGTCCCTGGAAACCCGACCCCTCCCATCACGCCCAGCAGCTCCATGGCCCCGCCCTACATGTCGCCCGGCAACAGTGACGTCAAACCGACGCCGGCTTCCTTCCTGCCTGACATCAAACCCAACATGGCCGGGCTGCCCCCACCTCCTCCCACTGGTACTCGCACGCACACACGCACACACACGCACACACACATACACACACACCCCTACCCACATACAGAACATTGAATTAATAAAATACAGGAAACATGGATATATTTTCTTGTTTTGTAGTGTCTTTTTTCTGTGTGTGTGTGTAGGGGTGTATTACATGTATAGAAATCAAGTATGTTATATATTGGTAAAATATTATGTGTACATTGTATAAAAGTAGCTTATAAAATATTTAAGTCAACATATTATAAAGCCCATTGATTCCTGAATAGAGGGGGAATGTTGTAAATATTATAAATATGAAGAAATTAAATTATGTACTGTAGTACAAGATAATAAAAGGGGTAGGATTAAATAAGTTTATACTTCTTCCTACTCCTTTTTGAGCATGTAAACGTGCTGCACAAGCAAGATGTTGTCAGCAGTTTACCTTCTTTGTTTTTGTTTTGGTATATGCATGTTGTTTTTTTATGGTGACCAACCATGTTTGTTTTCTTACATGTTCGAAATAAAGCTTCAATTCAATTCAACAAGATTATTGCAGACTGATGGATGAAAGATAGCACACAGGGATAAGATTATTAATTGGGTTATTTGATAAATATTAGAAAATAGTAAATTGTTTTTAGTTTCTATAATCTGTATATTATAGTGTAAAATTGTGTGAAATTTAAGTGTCTCCATCTGTGCATTACAAGCATGTTTATGTTGTATTATAATACTTTTGTAATGCTGTTATAAGATTACGACAGTCAAGTGTACTTGGTTATGGGTTTTTTTCACTGTAACTGTGCCTATTTCTGACTTTGGCTACTTCCTGTTTCCAGGTAACCCCAGTGACGACCTGCGGCTGACCTTCCCGGTGCGAGATGGCGTGGTGTTGGAGCCATTTAGACTAGAGCACAACCTGGCTGTCAGCAACCACGTCTTCCAGCTGAGAGACTCGGTCTACAAAACTCTCATCATGAGGTGAACAAGGACACAAAGCTCCCACTGTCGATATTTTCTGTTCAGATTTCAGAGTCAAAATCTGCTGAGAGGCTTGTTGGTGCTGTGATTTGAGTTTTACTCCCACTGTATTGAAGTTTAAGATTCTATCTATCTTTCTACAGTATCTATCTATCTATCTATCTATCTGTCTGTCTGTCTGTCTGTTTATCTATCTATCTATTGTAAAGTGCCTTGAGAAAACACTTGTTATGAATTTGAGTTATACAAATAAGTATTGATTGATGAATTGTTGTTTGTCTGTCTGTTTATCTATCTATCTATTGTAAAGTGCCTTGAGAAAACACTTGTTATGAATTTGAGTTATACAAATAAGTATTGATTGATGAATTGTTGTTTGTCTGTCTGTTTCAGACCGGACCTGGAGCTCCAGTTTAAGTGTTACCATCACGAGGATCGACAGATGAACACAAACTGGCCCGCCTCTGTCCAGGTCTGACATTCGTCCTCTCTCTGTCACGCTAACATCTAGCCTCTTCCCTTTTGTCCTGTCCTGAGTTTATATTTTATTTACTCCTCTTCTTTGTGCTCAGGTGAGTGTGAACGCCACTCCTCTCACCATCGAGCGAGGCGACAACAAAACTTCCCACAAGCCTTTGTACCTTAAGCAAGTCTGTCAGCCAGGCAGGAATACGATCCAGATCACCGTCACCGCCTGCTGCTGTGTAAGAACTCCTCGTATTTCACTCATGTACAGGTGAGTCTTCTATTGCCCTGTATTTACCTCTCCTGTCTCTCTCTCTCTCTGCAGTCTCACCTGTTTGTGCTCCAGCTGGTTCACCGTCCGTCGGTGCGCTCGGTGCTGCAGGGTCTGATGAAGAAGAGACTGCTGCCTGCAGAGCACTGTGTCACCAAGAGTAAGTCCAGCAACTTCAACTCACGGGCTGCTTTCAGATGACGTCACATCAATGCGAGGAACACCAGATGGGGGCAGGAAGTGATCTCTGCATAGAAAGGCCAAAAATCCCAGTTTAATGATATTCACAGCTGTGCCTATGAGTTCACTTTGGAAAGGAAGAAATAAAATACTTAAAGTTCTGACAGTCATGACAAAATAAGACAGCTTTCTTAAAATACGAAGAAACAGAAGCAGACATGGATTAAAAGGCCACAGTAATTCTACTTCTTACCTTCAGCCATCTACAATCTAAAGAAATTCAGACAATAAGGGAAAACAAAAGATATCACCTGGTGGAGTCGAGTTTGTTCTGCAGATTATGTTTTGCGGTTAAGATACTGGAAAGTTAAAAAACACTAAAAATCTTAATTCCAGAGCAAGCGTACTTCCTTGAGCAAAGACAAGAGAACCATCGTGTAATGCTGCTGCAGATCCAAGAATGTTGGACCAGGAACAAAGACATTTTCAACCTCAAAAAGTCTAAACATTTGGCCCCCTGTGTAGTCTGCAGGAGTGATTTTTGACTACTTAAGTCCAGGAGAATATGTAAATCCATAGCCCGTTTCACACATGCAAGCCTGGTATTATCAGAATAATGTAATGGTGTATGGTTGGTCACACTCTCACCTCCTTGCTGGACGGGGGAGAGATGGTGTCAGAAATCTGTAGCAGAAGTTGGTGTTCATAATACAGCTAATGAAGCAGCAGAGCTTTACACTATGATCACAATTCATATCCTTATGTCAGTGTTGCATGTTAAAGAGTGTATCAACAGTGGAGCGCTGTAGCAGGCAGAAGGGAATATGAAACAGCGTCACCACGTTCATGACAGAAACACCAGAGAAAGAAAGCTGCATTGTTTTAGCTCCGTATCCAACAGTATTGCAAGAAGGCTCTTCGATGCACGACAGACTCGGAGCAGTTGAGCTACAGACCTTTGATGAAAACAACAGTGAAAACAACACCTTAAATTGTCCAGACGTATATCTGAGTTTGTGTTGCTCTTCTTGCAGTTGAACAGATTTCTCCCACAACAGGGGTTGTTTCTATCCGTCCTGTCCAGTTTTAGTGAATCTCCCTGATTATTTACTGAGCCAAACTGAAAACCATGACCAAAAAAATCGAGATACATACCAAACCGTGGGCCAAGTGTATTGTTGCATCCCTAATTATTAAGCAAAAAGACTAATGATGATTCTTGAGTAAGGTCTTAATGATTTTTAACTGAAACTGGTTTTTGATTCCATCCCTACCCATCTGACTTTTACGCTCCGTCACTGCCACGTGACCGAAAGCACTGTATGAGATCACAGTTTTCATAGATTTACTGCCTCGTGTCCCAGACCGTGTTGACTTTCATGTTCATAAATCTTTGTGTGTGTTTCAGTAAAAAGGAACTTCAGCAGCGGCTCCATCCCTGGGACCCCCGGGTTAAACGGAGAGGATGGCGTGGAGCAGACCGCCATCCGAGTCTCGTTAAAATGTCCAATCACGTTCAGACGCATCCAGCTACCTGCCAGAGGTCACGACTGCAGACACATACAGGTCAGAGCTGCTGAACGTGTTTAGGAATGTTTTCTTGTCGCATTATTTGGTTTTGAAAGAGATCTCGCCAGCAACAAAAGCGTCTTTTGTTTTTTTAAAATGATGGTTTATCGAAGCAAAAATGAATGTTTAGATCAGTTCAACATCAGTTATGATGAAAAGGTGTGAGAGTTACCTTATGTGAATCTATAAAATGAAGAGTTTGTCTTCAGCCTGCTCTATTGTAAAGTGCCTTGAGATAACACTTGTTATGAACTGGAGCTATACAAATAAAGATTGATTGATTGATTGATTAATTAATCATGTTAGAGTGTGTATAATGTCTGCTCATTACTTTAGACATTTCTTTCTTCATTGTTTTCATGGGGAAACCCAAGTGTTCCCCGACTGTAGACTTCAGTGAGGGTTGTTGTTGCCGGTCTGAGTGTGTGTGTGGTGTGCTCCAGCTAAAGCGGTTAAGTGTCGTTCTGGACCACACATCTGCATGTAATTGTTCAGTACACGCTGAACTGAGCAGCTCGTACAAACACAGTTAGGTCTTTCTGCAATTTTTAAACCATCTGGAACAAAAACACTCTATTAAGTCTTTGCTATACTGCTAAGTTTACTCCATTTAATATGAAACATACATGTGGTGGTGTTTTCATAATGAACCTTTTGAAATTCTTATCTGTGTGCAGTGTTTTGATCTGGAGTCCTACCTGCAGCTGAACTGTGAGAGAGGAACGTGGAGATGTCCTGTGTGCAAGTATGTCACATTCACACAAACATCATTTATATCTAAACATAATGAACTAGTCTGTAACCTGTCTCTTTTCGTGTTCCTGTGCAGTAAAACGGCTCTGCTGGAAGGTCTGGAGGTGGATCAGTACATGCTGGGGATCCTGATCTACGTTCAGAAGTAAGAAACTCACCCTTTGCTGTTGTTTTTGCAAAAGTTCAGCATTCGGTGTTCAGATATTTCTATCTTATGCAAGGACAAATTAGCCGGTCAACTCTGAGTGTCTGTAGCATTCGGCTGAGCTTCAGACTCTTGTGTTTTAAATGTGGTGAATATCCCAAATGATTTAAGTCCCGTTTTGGTACCAACCTGTTAAATAATCCCTAAAGAACCATTTAAGCTTCAACTGTGTGCAGTCCGAGTAGTGTAAAGAGTTTTAAGATCTGTTGGTACATTGATATTTAAAGATAACATAAGGGAAAGATGATATTTTTACAATAACATGATTTATTTGTTTGATAACATTATATGAACCCCAATTCTAATGAACTTGGGACGTTGTGTGAAAAATAAATAATACAGAATACAATGATATGTTAAACCTTGTCTAATTTTATTCACTTGACTACACTGCAAAGACAAGATTTTTAATGTTCAAACTGATAAACTTCACTTTTTTTTTCTCTCATTTTGAATTTGAAGCATATTCTAGACTAAAAGCATTCAGAGAGGGCAAACTTCAGCCAAGGTGGCTCACATACTGCTGTCACATCTATAAGCCATAGTTCCATGATAAAGTTACCATCATAATATGCTTCCTTGACTTTGTCAAGAAAATCATCTCATAGAGAGTCATTTTCCCTCAGCTCGGAGTACGAGGAGATCACCATCGACCCGGTGTGCAGCTGGAAGCCGGTCCCCGTGAAGCCCGACATCCACGTGAAGGAGGAGTCGGATGGTCCCGTGTTGAAGCGCTGCCGGACGCTCAGCCCGAGTCACATGGTGCTGCCCAGCGTCATGGAAATGATCGCATCGCTGGGCCCCTCCTCCTCTTCTAACCCCACCACCGCTGCCTCCGCCTCCTCCCCGATGCCATACCCCTCTCTGCCTGCGGGGGGCAGTAATAACAGCAACAACACACCAGACTACCCTGGACCAGGTAAACAGGAGTTTCGACTGATGCTGTTATTTCTCTGAAAGCTTTGACGGATGTTTTTACAGCAGATGAGGCGCCACCATGAAAACAACAACATCTTTGCGTTTATCCGGAATACATCCAATAATCAATGACTCTACGGCCATTATATACTTCTATCCATCCAGTACTATCCTGTTCTAGGTCGCTGGTATTTGCTTCTGTTATGCAGGTATTTAAATTTTAATGCAGCTAAAGCTTGATGTACATTAATGTTAAATGATATCAGAGGCTCTCTGGTAAGACTGAGGAGGAGGTGATGCTGAGATCAATAATAAAATGTTGTTGTTGGTGGTACGAATAAACAAACAAACAAAGCTAAAATATATGATTCAATAAAACACAGAATTAATGGATAAATAAAAAAAAGTCCCAAAATAAAGTAAAAACTGATTCAAAAGCGAGACTAAGAAGGTTGTGTGTGATACTCATCTACACAACAGATAAAGTGACCCATTGCCTGAAAATAATGTCAACACAGCTGGAAGAAAAGTGGGAGAAATGGACATTATTCAAAACCAAAAACAGCAACGAAGACTAAAGACAGAACCAATCAATTTAGATGAAGACAAGGTGACAAAGGATGAACTGCTAGAAATGTAACTCCCAAACAAATGTTTTTATTTTGTATTGTTTTGGTTGTGGGTTGTTCATTTATGTCTTGTATGTGTGTGGATATAGAAAATTTTAATAAAAAAACAAGAGATTAAAAAAAAATCCTGATACCCTCTACCCTCAGGTCTGCAGGATGTTCCGCAGATGTGGGCCGTAATAACTAAAAGCTTCTTCATTGGTCTTTATTTTGACTTTTTTAGGGCTCTATCAGGCTCACATGATAAAAGCAGATAAGCCAAATAGGTTTGAACAAGACTTTTAAGAGATTAATAAACTAATGAAAGAATCTTAAAATCAGTTCTAAAAGCATTTTCAAGATTATTAGAGAAATAAGACATCAGTTGAATAATCATTTTCTTGCACAGGATTAAAAATATTCCAATAACTTAAGTTCATTGTGGAAATATTTTGGGGGTTTTGATGTATTTTCTTCAGGTTTTCAATTTATTGATGTTTGATGCCACATTTTTGCCCTTCCCTTAACACAAATCCCTGACTGAAGGGAAATCAGTGATTTATTACACCCATCTTGTCAGGTAATAAGAGAATTTAGCTGCTTTAATAAACACTTCAGAGGGATGGATAGAAACAACTCTTTGGAAAGCAATGTGATGTGTTTTTTTTTAGCTAACTGTCTAATTCATGGATGTGTTCTTGTCTCCTCAGCTCCGTCCTACCCCGGTCAGCCTGCTGGTTTCTCAGACTTCAGCGGTCCCGGGACCCCGGGGGTCGGGGGGGACTTCTCCTCGCCTGGTCCTCCCCCTCTCTCCTACCAGTCCGAGCTCTCCAGTGCCCTCCTCACCCCCGACAAACCTCCCCCTCACCCGCTAGCTGGACAGGTACACTAATGACTTCATCTTCATCTCCATCATCTACTCAGACTGGCTTCCTTTCTTCCTTTACATTTTCCTTCACTCCTCTTCCTCTCTCGTGCTTCCTTTCTCCTCTTTCTTTGGGGCCCCTCTCTTTCTCCGGTTCTTCTTTCCTTCCTTCCTTTCTTCCTTTCCTCCTCTACCTTACATACCTTTTAATCCTCTCTTCCCTTCTTTCCCCCATCCTAATGTCCTCTCCCCCTCTTTTTCAGATGTCGGTCTCGGGCCGTCTGGACTCCACTTCCCATGGTGCTCTCCCCCAGCAGCAGTCGCAGGGTCTTCACGGCAACTCGCAGCTGGGGGCAAACAGCCAGATGATGCAGCGTAGCAACCAGAATCCTCGTCTCCAAGGCGACAGCTCCTTTGGTCTTGGAGGTCCCTCGGACGTTCCCGAACCTTCTCTGGACGTGAGTAGAAAGGATTACCTTTTTTTAAATAGTAGCTTTTATATGTGGCCTTCTGCTCACATGCAGAGGTGTTTGGTCACTGAAAAGCACATTTTGGAAAAGTTTTGCCAGGATGGTAATTCTTGAGAAACACAATTTTGTCGTGTAGACTGGAAACACAAGATTTTGGGTTGGAGCAGGGGTCGGCAAATAGCGGCCCCCAGGCCAAACCTGATCCACCAGTAGTCGTTTCTGTCCCTCACCATGATCTGGAAAATAACTTTAATACGTTTTTTTTTATCATTTTTCTTAAACAAAACTTTGATAATCATTCACACAGGGTTCCCACATGTCCTGGAAAATCTGAAAAACCTGGAAAATGATTGACCAATTTTCCAGTCATGGAAAACATATGGAAAATGAGGAAAAAAGTAAAATGTCCTGGAAAGCTTGAATTGTCCTGGAAAATTATTTAGCTTCCTTCTACCTTGTTAGTGAACAAAATTCAAACATAGAAAATGAAGTAAAAATGTACTTGGTAACTGATGCAAACTTAGCCATAAAATATGAGTAGATAAAATAATGCAAGGTAAGGAATAAAATCTAAAACCTCAAAACAATGATGACAAAAAGAAATAATAAAAAAGGGCAAAATAAAATTTATGGTACTTAAACAGTAAATAAACAAAATATATTTATAAAGAAAACAGAGTAAATAAAGATAAAAATAAGTGTAAACCATAGATATAGAACCAAAAATTTTGAAAACGTCCTGGAAAAGTCCTGGAAAATGATTTCTGGAAATGAGTGGGAACACAGTTACAGACGAACATAAATGCCTGAGCCACAGCATCGCTGCAGACAGCTGACGCCTCCTCCTGCTGCAGCCACTTAGTGCAGCCTCCATGTCAGAGTGAAGTTACTGAGCGAGACAGAGACTTTTTATTTCTGCAATTAAGGAGGATTTTTTTAAGTTATGAGTCTGATCAGCGTATATCTGATTAACCAAAGTGCTTCTGTGGTGAGGGAATTTTAAGGCAGATGTGACGAGGGGCAACTAACATGAAGAAACCAAAAATGTGCTGCTCAATGCTGAGAAGTTTTTTCCCATAACGCAGAACCTGATGTTACAGCAGCTCACCCTGAGTGAGCCCTTATTAAAGTAATTATGGGTATTATGAACCTCTTTACTGCTGATGAGAGATCGCTGCAGAAGTGAAATGAAATGGCAGAGCCATAACGCATGGAGTGAGCCATAGAGTAGACAAAGGAGAAAAAAGAGACAAAATCTTTGTTTTCTCATCTGTTTTGATGTTTCTTAGTTTATCTGAGAGCAGATCAGACAGGAGCAGTCTGTTCACTGACTGACACTGTCTCGTAGAAACATACAGGAGCGCACAAATGCACGTGGATGAGATGGACAGCAGTGGATCATCAGTGATCTGTTAGAAAAAGCAAGTTTATCAGATATCATAATACAGACAACGTAAAGACGTATGATTCATGTGTTTCTGTCTCTTATTTTTTAAGTGTCATTCACTCCAGCTCCCTCTCTCTCCTTTATACATTATTTCATGCTTGTAGAGGCAAAATGAACTAAAACTCTTTATTTTAGGAAAATAAGGGTAGAATCCTTTAATAATCATCTTTATATCTTAACCCCTGATTATGTTCTGGCCGTAAAGTGACTTGGGAAAATTTATCCAGATGCCAAACGTAATTGCCGACCCCTGGGTTAGAGACATCGTACTGTGCATTGGTTTCTGTCGTTGTGACATCACTGTGCAGAAATGTGCTGTGACAGATGCTGATGAAGTTTTGTAGGTTTCATTCTTGCTAACTGGCTGATGTACATTCGTACACAAGTTCCTGTCCCACAATGTTAAAATGCAGCTGATAAATTGGACAAGACCCGGTGTTACTGTTTGAATAGTGACTGTGTTGTTAAACCATGACCGTCTGTTGTTGCTGTTGCTACAACAATGTCAACACCAACATGAGTTCTCACAAATGCTTTATTTGTCATTCAGATATGTCCTGGACTGTAAACTAATCAAAGAAACATTCACAATGAGCACCTCCTAACTCTAATGAAAGGGATATGCTAGAATGGCTCGCAAACAAACGATTATCTCACAACTGTGAACCGGTTCTCATTGTTCACTTAAAAGAGCTGCTCAAAAGACTCTACTTGTTCGCCAACGTCACATCCTTAGCGCAAATCACTGCAGAAGTGAGTCAACAAAACAAAGCCTGTGTTTAGGAGTAGAAGAAGATAATGTGATGATAGAAGATAACATAACATAACGCAGTAAAAAAAACGAGTCACATCGAGCACACAGGACCATTTAGAGTTGCTACAGTTTATCTGATGACTGTAGGCAGAGGCAGGCTAACACTACCCATTGACTCCCAGTGTTTGAGCTAAGCTAACCAGCAGTGGGCAAGCTTTGCCCGTCTCTTCCTTGATACTGCACGCATAGTTAAAAGAGAGGAAAAGGCTCCATTTTCCAAAACACCCACCTACGTATTTTTTTCTGTTTAACCGTCATTTACCAGGAAGAGCTACAGAGATCTTTCTCAGAGAAGAGTCCTGACCAAGACAGCAGCACAAAGGTTTCACACAATAACAAGCAATAGATCATTAAAAAAGGGTTCATCAAACATTAAATCAGCATTCAGGCACTGCTCTGATGGTCCTTAACTCTGTTTTTAAAAGCCTCTAAACTAAAAAAAACGCTCTAGTTTTAGATTATTCTGCAAGTCAGACTGAGATGATGGAGCAAAAGCACTAAAAGCTGTTTTTCCCAAGACTGACTGAGTTCAAGGAACAACAGACATGATGAATGAAACTGAAGACCGCAGCCACTGACGGTCTTTGGTGTCAGCAGAGAACATAAATAAGTTATTTTGTGGATGAAGCTTTGAAATAATAGTAAAGCATTTCTTGACCTTCCCTGCTCCTAACTGATACAGCATCTGCGATCAAGCTCATCAAATGTCTCTGACAACAAATCAATGAATTATTAACAAAGAGCATGTCCTAACAGGAGTGAACATGGTCACAAGTTAAACTGTTACACCGGTCAGACTTGAGTCAGTGGAAAGAAGATAAAATGATGAATTACTGTAATCTTAAAATGTTTTACAAATGCTTACATAGTCTTGTTCCATCTATGCTTGGTGAATTTGCTAGCAGGAATCAGAACTCCAGTCGAGCGAACACACGGGCTTCTGTTAATGGTAACTGTCGAATTCCGATGCGTAAAACATCCTTTGGACAATCAGCCTTCTCTGTCACAGGAGCTAAACTCTGGAGTAGTCTACCTACTGAGCTGAAAATGCAAACTAACTTCAAAGGCTTCAACAAAGGTATTAAATCATGGCTGAAAGAGCAACAATATTGTTCCCACGTATAAAACATCTGATTGTATACATGTTTACCTGAAGGAACTTTTTCATTCACCTTTTTCATTGAACTTTTATCTTCATCGATTCTGGATGTTTTAATTCTGATATATTTTCTAATGAACTGTGTCATGGGTATCTCTGTTATTCTTCATAAATTTCTCTCTGTACAATTGTTATCTTTAAAAGCCTCACATTGGACTGGTGTTGAAAAGTAGCAGTGTGCTATAAACACTTACAGCAGTGCATTTGGGACCTGTGTATATTTAAATATCACAGCATCAATGTTACTGTGTGTCCATATCAAATAAACAATAAATAAATAAATAATGCTTGTCTTTGCAGAGGATTTCTGAGACAAGTCTGGATGTCACAGACATCGCTGCTTTGTTTTTGATTGCTTCACAGATGTTATTCAAAGAGCTGTTCTAAAATGTCATCGGCTTTGGGAAGTGGAAACCAGATGTGCTAAAATGCTAACTCGCTTGAGTTTTCGGACTCATTCTTCGACCACTCCTCAGCATAGCTGTAACTGTAAAGTGGGGTACACACATAAAGATTATCAGACTGTTTTTGTCCTGACTTTCCCCCTTCCCGGCCGAGGACAACAACTCAAGATTATCTTCTGTTTTATAAGATTATCCTGTAAGATGATCCTGTGGTCTAAGGCGTGTTAAAGGCAGGGTTGGTAATCACGGAAAACTAGCATGAATTTGAATGTAGCGTCTCCTCAGGACTCCGCCTGTTGTATATATTTTTAGTATTTGATTGGTTTAACACATCATGCATTGACTGCCATTGACACATAACGATCATTTTAACCAGTATAACAAAAAGTGTGTCTAAATCAGAATCAGCTTTTTTGTCCAAGTACGTTTACAACATACAAGGAATTTGGTTTCGGCAGGTGGTGTCGCTCATGGAATAAACAGCAGCAAATGTAAATCTGTATCTATCTATCTATCTGTATCTAAATCAGATTACCAACCCTGCCTTTAAGGGTGAATTGGCCTGGGAATCAGCTCTGAAACGGGTCGGGGCTGACAGTCATAATATTAAAGTTGTTCAATATTTACGACCAAAAATCTTGGTGCGTGTGGGGAAAGCCGACGACTTTCAAGTCACGAGTCTGTGAATTGTGACGTGGAACAGAATGTAGCCAATCAAGAGGCGAGCTGACTGAGGAACAAGGAAGCAGGCGTTAAATAAAAACATAAAGTTTGGACCTCAGAAATGGAGGACCAGCTGTCATGTTCACACAATCTCCAAGATTTTTTTCCATCAAAAATAGTCCCAAAACCACCATCATTCCCTCTTCTCGTGTGTCCTCTTCCATGTTATGTCTTCTTCATTTTTGTTAGATCATGTTTGATCTGATTTCTGGTTTGGAAAAATGTCTAGATAGGTGGATAGATTATCTAGATAGATTCTAGATCAGTGGTGGGACAGAATGGTTCTGTGTGTGGTGTGCTGTGTTTAGATTATCGCAGCACACCGCACATAGTACGATCAAAACTGTTCATTGCCTTATTTTTTATCTTCATGTGTGAGGTCTCTAACAGATAAAAAATCTCTTCAGTTTTAGATAAACCTTATGTGTGGACCCCGCTTAATATTGTTTCTCTGTTGAATTATTGAAATGAATGTTTTTATTGCAGTTTTGAACAATGTTAGTGCACATCTCATTGTTTTCTTACACTGCTCTCCTGCCTGATTCTTCATGATTCTTCCTCTGCGTGGATGGGATTACTTAAGAAACTAGAAGGGGGGTGCTGGTTTGGCGGAGTGGTAAACAACCAGGCACGATCCACATACATGCTTTTGCCAGCCTGGGGCCTGTTAGAGTGTCTTCCCCTTCACCCTCACAAGCCTCACAGAATAACATCGTCTCTGGTCTCTGCTCCTGACTTGAACCTTTCATCTGTTTCTGCAGTTGCTCCCGGAGTTGACCAACCCTGACGAGCTGCTGTCGTATCTCGGACCCCCGGACCTCCCAAACAACAACAACGACGACCTGCTGTCGCTGTTTGAGAACAACTAAACACATACAAGCACACACACACACACACACACACACACACACACACACACACACACACACTATCAGAGACTTTACTGTAAAATATGAACTCTTTCTCTCCTCGGCCGCCGTCTGCACAGGACGGAGCAGACCATCAGAAGGAAGCAAACAACTTTTCAAACTTGTTAATGTGTGACTATAAACTTGATGGTAACTTTATTTTATTGTTTTTTTATCCTCTGAAACTGTATTTTGATGCTTCATCCTTCATTCCCTGTCATCATGATATTTAAATTGAGGACCGCGCTGCTGCTTTAACGGCACCGTCGTCACTGCTGAACATTTTTGATCATCCGTTCTGACGTTTTCCTCCAGTTTAGTTCATTTCTATGTAAAACGCAGAGAGATTAATCCGTCAGTCATCGTTTTGGAGTTCAGCCGTGAGTGTGTGTGTAATTAAAGAGCGGTTTGGTCCTTTAAGATAGATTATTTCTGAACCACGTGAGTTTTAAATGTGTTGGTTTAAAAAGTAGAAGACGAGCTTTAAAGATGAGACATGAGAAGGAAAATGTTATGAATCCATCAAAGTGACGAAATCTGTTTACACTCAGCCACAGAGACATTCAGAAATACAAAAAAAATTAATCTGGATTTTATCAATCACTCCAAAACACAAAACTGGAGAAAAAAGAGAAAATCATGTCTTTTCATTTTAATTTTTCAATGTTGTTTTTATCATGACTGTACAAAAGGTTATTGGAAAAGTTTAAAATGTATTTTTTATTCTAAAAAATTGCAGCTGTGAATTTTCAGAAAATCAAACTAGTATTTTGGGGATTATAAAGTTATAATGTACAACATACAAACTCAGACTTTGTTTATTTTTGGCAAAAATCTAAGAATTTTTTTTAACATATTCCTAAAAATAATTCTGCATTTCTTCTCATCAAATCGATGCTGTAGTCTTATTATAGGAAAATAAAATTCTTAATAATCTACAAAGTTTTGATCTTTTTTCTTTGTTTATTTCTTGTAAGTTTTTGACTTTATGATCTCAATGAAATACTTAAGTATACTTTTTACATTTACAGCTTTATGATTAAATGAAACCTTAAATGTATTCTAATAAACTTGATGTAATATCTTTTTTTTTCTAAATTGATAATTCCAGGATCCAGTTGATCTTTATATATTTGTAGTAAATGTATGTTATGTATAACCTTTAAAATCAACTTCATATTTCACCCATTAACAGCTTAATAATCGTCAAAGTTATCAAGTTTATTCCCTGGAAATTCATCTTCATAATCTCAGTAATTCTGTATTTATTTCTGTAAATTGATGACTTAATTATCTGAATGAAGCAGTTTATCTTTTACATATACAACTTCATGATTATATAAATCCTGAACTTCACTCTCATAAACTTAATGTTATATTATTTTTTAAATTATTTTCTCCTAAATTGATAATGACAGGAACCTGCCGTTCTGTATTTATTTGCTGTAAATTTATGATTTTATAATCCTAAAATTTCAACAAATATCTCAAACATGAACAACGTCACAATCTTTAGCGGTTTTGAGTTTATTCCCTGTAAATATACATATTCATTATTTCATGACTCTGTTTATTCCTGTAATATTTTTGACATCATGATCTCGATGAATCAGTTTTATACCTCAAAAGGTTTTCCAACCTCATAATCACTGAATTTCATTCTCCTTAATTCAGTGTCACACTCTGAATAATGTTATGTAAGGAACAATAAATTCTACATTCATTTTTCTGAATAGATTACATTAAAATGTGATTGATCAACTCCTTAACAACATTTAAGTAAACTCTACAGGTATTGATATTTTTTTTATAGATTTATAACTGCATAATTTCACCAATTCTAAAATTAATTCTCATAAATTGAATACATTATAATCTCAGTGATTTTACTTCAAAATTTGCACTTTTAAATTTTGCAATACCTACAATTTTTCTAGTAAACTTACAACTTCATGATCATATAGGCATGAATTTTATTCTCCAAAACTTGACATTGTAATCCATTTTTTTAAATGTATTAACAGTGAAATGGCTGTAGTATTATGTTTGTTGTAAATTCATTACTTAATAAACATTTAAAATAACCAACACAACTCATACATTTACAGCCCCATAATCTCAATAATTCAATGTTAATTTCTTGTAAATTAGTTTTGTAATATTATTAATATATTTCATACATTTACAATTTAAATGTCTCTAAAGTATTTTTTGTGACTTTACAGCTTCAAAATTCTAAATTTTCTTGCCCTAAGGTTGATGTTATTATCTAATAATTCAAAATGTATTTCTCATAATTTTACTGTTAAATGACCCATTAAGCTTTTATTTAATAATTAAAATTAATCCATATTAACTGGTTAATTTCTACATTCACAGGTTCATCATCTCCAAAATTGTGGATTTATTTTTTAAGAAATTAACAGTTTCACAAGCTCTGCATGTATTTCTTGTAGATTTATGAGTTAATAATCTTTATGATTCAGAATTGATTTATCACAAATGGACTGCTAAATATCCACGTAATTCTCAGTTTATTTCTGATGAATTTAGGACATAATGATGCGAGTAGGTCCACAGCTTTAACTGATTAAAACCAGTTATTTTCCCTCGATTGGTCTTTGAGGACTTCTTTTTTTTTACAGAATTAAAACAGCCTCATAACCACAATCTAAAAGCTTCAGAACGTCTCCCCTGGGATCTTTTTAAGTCAGAAAAATATTTTTAGGTGGTATTTTCTATCTTACTTCCACAGCTATCATCGCACAGTTTTCTTCTGTAGAAAAAAAAAAACACTTCAAAATGTGTGTTGATGCTATTTAACTGTATACTGTTATCATGCTGAATGTTTGAGAAACCACAGGAATCCATGTTTGGATTAAACTGATAGCCCACATTAAAACAGGCTTGTGTTAAAGACAGACTTTAAAGAACCATGAGACAGTTTTTTAATATAAAACTTTGGAGGGAAGTTGATGAGAAGATAAAATAAATTTGTTTTCTTATTTCTGTGGCTGAGTGTGAATTAAATCACGAGTAAAATGTGTATAAAACAGTTAAGGGGGCCAAAACTGCTCCAGCGTGTAGTCTGATCCTGTCGTCGGTGTCTTCACTTCTGCACATGTGCGTCTGGATTTAAGGGATTTAGAGCAACTTTTCTCTGCAGCTGTTTTGGAAAAAGCTGTAGAAAAAAGAAATGAACTTATAGGACTTTGAGTTGCCTGGAAAGTTTCCGACATTGCCTCAAAATGTTGCCTTGAGATCCCGGAGCTCTTCGAGCGGTTTGTGTACATGTGAGAATGTCCAACAGTCCATCTTCATCCTCATCCTCCTCGTTCTTCTGTATGTTGTAAAGTGACTCGAGTCCAGACAAGTCGTGGTGTCTCCGTGTCCCAGTGGTTCCTCTGACCTCTGGAACAAATAAACCTGTACATGATCACACTGTATGATTCAGTAATAATAACATAATAATAATAATAATAATAATAATAATAACCTTTGTAATTTAATAAACACACACTGGAAAGACATGCAGAGAAGGAGCTGTGCTGGTTTGTGTGTGAGTGAATAGTGAAAATGAACGAATGAGATCAAATATGACGGTGCAAAAACTGAAAATTTGTAGAATATAATATGTCCTTAGTTTCTTATGATAAATGTAGAATTAGATTAAGTAAAAATGTCTGATTTAATGATATTTAAACCACAATTCCAATAAAGTTGGGACATTTTGTAAAACAATCATTTGCAAATCCTTCAATGGAATAAACAGTACTACAGACAAAATATTTAATGTTCAAACTCAAACTTTGTCAATTTTTTGATGCCTGAAACACAATCCAAAAAAAGCTGGGACGGGGGCGACAAAAGACTGGGAAAGTTGATGAATGCTCAGAAAACATCTGTTGGAACAATCAACAGGAGAACAGGTGAGTGTCATGATTGGGTAAAAAAGGAGCTCCCAGGCCCATAAGCTCATAAGGGGGGCTAAAGGTTTGTAAGGACAAGGTCCATCCCTGATTTAGAACACGATTTAGCCTGCAGTGTCCGCAGAGGAATGAATATCCTAACCCCCGAATCAGCTGTACCGGACATGCCTACAGGACACAGGTGCTCCCAGCTGTTTGGATGGGGGATTCTGCGTGGGTTGAATCCCCTTCATGGAGCATGAGCATCACTGACAGGTTGTCAAAGGTTGTTAAAGGTCACTGATCAATACCAGGCTTCCTGCAGTCATCCACCCTCACCTCCACCTGGAAACCTAAAAAACACCACCTCTGAAAAGGCCCCTATGATCAGAAGAATGACTGTATCCTTCATGCTGTGTTAATTTTGACAGCACTTTTTAATTTAGTTTTAGTCTTTTGCCTAAAATATTGTTTAAGTTTTAGTCATAATTTAGTCTAAATTAATCTAATCTAATCTAATCTAAATTGTTTTATTTAGTCTAGTTTTAGTTGATGAAATTTCACAACATTTTAGTCAAGGAAATCTACTGTAAATTTAGTCGACTAAAATATGAATTGTAAAGTGTAAGGCATTTTTTATGTTTCCTTGAATTTCTGAAGTCATGTTTTACACTTGGATAAAATGAAACATCTAATAACCTTTTATTGAATGCTAGTAAAGTTTGAATGTATAAATGAACAGAAACAAATTGAACTTTTGTGTGAAATGCAGTCACCTTTATTTAGGCTACCTGGCAGAGCATCTCAGTTACAATACCAGAACTGACAACAAACAGTGAACCTGCTCTACATGAATATATCAATTCATAAAGAGAGGAGCTCTGATTGGATCACTCCCCAACTTATCCCACCACTAAGAAGCTAAGGCAGTTGTGATTGGATGTCCCTCTTAACTCATCCAACCTTTCCAAACAACCAAAGTTACTGTGATTGGATATATTCCTAACTTGTCCCTACTTTCTACATGACCAAATTAGGTCTGATTGGATTAAGTCTCTGTCAAACATTTTAGTCTAGTTTTTATTTGTTGACGAAAATGTCAGTTAATTTAGTTTCAGTTTTTGTCCATGTGCACTTGTTTGTAGTAGTTACTGTCAAGTTTTCGGGGAAAAAAGGTTGTTGCCACAACAATGACGAAAATAAGAAGTCAACAAAATTAACACTACCTGCATGCTTGTCTTAGTGGGCTTTTAACTGCTCATTAAAATGGACAGCACATCCTAAACTTCTCAGTTGTTGAAAAGTGAAGCCAAAACAGTGAGGATTTGCACAGTTAGCCAGTCAGTGATTAAATCAGCTCTTGAATTATAGTGTCCTCACATTAGGCACCATTGTTTGGTACAATGTAGGAGCATGATTGCTCCCCTCTCTTCTGCCCAGGGTCAAACAAAGAAATGACTGGAACCCTGAAATGCCCAGTAGGGGCCCTTTCCAGGTGTGAGTCAGGGGCTGTCCGCACGGAGAGAAATGCAGGCATATTTGCACAACTTATTAATTACATAACTTTGGTCCACATAGATATGGCGTTTTGGGAACCTGAAAATGCAGTTTCTTAAAACTGGTCTTAGAGTAGATAAACAAACTCCAGCCTTGCGTTTCTGTGTGTGCAATGAATAAGGATACTTTCAGAAACAATGACTATTTTGACTGAATATTTAAAATTCCACTCAATGTTAACTTATGGGATTGTTTGAAATTTGGGAAGTTTTTGCATCCAGACAAATATACGTATCACCACCAAAATCTAATCATTTTTAAGTTGGGCCATTACCAACATATCCTGATAATTTCAGCAAAATCCATCATGTAATTTTTGCGTAATCTTGCTAACAAACAGACAAACAAACAACAAACAAACATATTCCAGCAAAAACATGAGGCAGTTGAGGTAATTGAATGACCTGATAAATGATTAAGGAAACTATGTAGCCTACAGATCAGAATTTTTTGGTATTTGGTTCATTTAAATATTTCAATTATTTTTATTTATCATACAGTCAGACCTCATGGATCTCTAATGTCTTCACCCTAGAGAGGATTTACAACTTTTACAGATTTTACACCTTTTTTACTCTATAACCAGTTTTTCTTAAGGCCCAAAGATTTTAACAAGCTATTTTCAACAACAAATGCATTAACAGCACTAATATCTGCTAACAAATGTCTTTACAGACCTATGGGGAAAAGTTAATGAAGCAAAGTGGTTGCTGGTTCGATCCCCGTTTGACAAGGGTCTTTCTGTGTGGAGTTTGAATGTTCTCCCCGTTCATGTATGGGTTCTCTCCAGGCACCCTGGCTTCCTCCACAGACCAAAAACATGCTCATTAGGTTAACGATGACTCTAAATTGCCCTTAGGTATGACAGTGAATGATTGTGTGTCTCTCTATGAGGCCCTGCGATCCAGTTCAGGGTGTAGCCGCCTCATGCCTGATGCAGCTAGGACAGGCTCCAGCCCCCCACGACCACAAAGGTATAAGCGGTGTAGATGATGGATGGACTTTATGGGAGCTAATCAATGCAAAAGATACCTGAATATTACCTTTTCTGGCTATTAAAAACAAGAAAAAATGTATTTTTTGTGCGAGAAAACAAAGGAATCTTTCCAGATCTATGGTTAAAAGTTAATTAGTAGAAATGTTAAAAATACTGTTAATGTAGTATGTCTTTCCTAACTTATTGTAGGTCTCATGTCCTGCACAATCTGTTTCTTTTGCTTCTATTATTGTTAGAAGGGGCTTGGGAGTAGAACATGACACCTTTTACTAAACTCTCAGTTCAAGGAGAATGGTGCTATACCTCTTAGAATGCTCTGTTTTTACTTCCTGGGGTTTGTGATGTAATAGTTATACAGTCTCCACCTACATTTTTAATTTCTTATCACAGGCAGATGCCACGACTGATTTAAAGCCCAGCTTACACGACAACATTGTCATCAGAAACGGAAAGATTTTTCCGTTGCGTTATCAAAAGCGCTCCACATTCACATGGATCCACGAGAATGACTGAAAACGCTGTAGTGTGAAAGGCCAGTAGTTGGTGATGTAGGTTTTTGTAGTGAAACACCTGTGTAACAACACATGTACACTTTCCGGTGAAGACGGACTTTTAAGAAACAACAATGGCAAGCGGACAAACGGAGACACAGGAGTTTCTAGTTTGGACAACAAACCGAGCACAGTAAGCAGCACACATGCTGCTTGGTAGTTGGCCTTAGCTGTTGTTGTTGTTGCTGTTGTTCTGTTGTAGGTGCATGTGCAACCTTCATCTGAAAGAGTACTGCGTATGCACTGTGCATCATAATTTTTCCTGAAAACGCTGACTCCTGTTTACACGGAGATGGATCCCAAAACTTTTTCAAAACTTTTCACTCCGGACTGTGGGTTCAAAAGTTGGTGGATTCATGTACCAATTCTTGTGTAAATGGAAGGCACAAACACGATGAAAACTCTCCATTTTCGGCCATTTTCACTGTCATGTAAACGGGGCCTAAAAGTCCGTTCCACGACCTGTAAACCCTCCTGTCCCATTACATCAGACATCTTATGGACAGGTAATCAGTGCAGAGCTCATTATCATCACCCCCTGTGGCCACCAAGCCCCCTCAGATCTGAATGTTTCCAAGGGGGAGGGAAAAAGAGCTGCATCTGATTCTATAAAGTTTTTTTTATATATAACATAAATCAAATCCTTGCTTCATAGACACGAAAGACATGGTGTAAACTGTAAAACAAATGAGGATACAGGACCTTGAAGGCCCCCTGGTTAACAGCACAGAAATTACTTTGTAGTTGGCTAACAGAATACTTCATTCACCTCTTTATGAACAGTAAAGACAACCTTCAGAACATGCTCTAAAATCTTTGTACAAAAAGTACACTCTTAGAAATAAAGACTTGCTCCTCGTTTCCCCTCGAGAAGACCAAATCCATCTGCTGCAGTTCACTCTGTGTGACTAACTCTGCCCTTAAAGCATCTTAAGAGTGAGTAAATGTGGTTTTAATGGTCAAACACAAACTTCAGGCTGTAACTTTCCTCTTTCTAAATGCGGATAACGGGACAGACCGCGCCCAAACCACGTGAGCGCGCACCCACATTTTCGGCAAGAACGCGCACGGACTGCAGGACTCCGTGTTCCAAACCGCGTGCGCTGCACGTATTGGACACTGAGGCTGTCAATGATATATGGCGCGCGCTGCTTGTGAGGATTGAGACTTTAGTTGTACACCGGGGTATCTGATGGGGGCGGTATTAGGCCGCAGGAACCGTTGTACTGATGCGGGACCCCGCCACAGCGTCTCTCGGCTTCCAACATCAAACACACCCTGACATGTGTCTGGCCAGTAAAAAAAGAGATTCCACTGTTCTTGCTGATGATTGGCCGAAGGGCACGCCAATCAATCACTCAATCATCGCCAATTGGCGTGCTGAGTGTCCACACCGCCCACCGGCGTCTTATATAAAATTAATCCACACATATCCATCTTTTTCGGATCCTTGTGGCCACCTGTATTCTCTCTCCGGAAAACCCTTAGTCCATCCACTCAAGTCCAGCCTGCTAAAATGGCCAAGCCAAGAGTCTTCTTCGACGTCACCTCTAACGGTGAACCCATCGGCCGGATCGTGATGGAGGTAAGCCGATCTCTGTAATTAACGCGCCGGTAGCATAGTAACTGTAGACAGGCTTTATAGTGTTAGACATTGCTGGTTCTGTGCCAACATCCTCGGCATTGTGTCCTTATGAGAACTGAGCCCCTTTTTGTTCTGTTGGAGTTTAACGTCTATTTCACACGTTTAGCGCGCTGATGTCGCGTTAAGCATCTCGGTGCTAACATTAGCCAAGCTGTCACGAACACGATTGTCTCTGAGACCATGTGCACGTGTTTGTGGCTTGTAGCCAGCGCTGCTCCGTTAAAGTTAACGGTGCCGTATAACGCAATTTAAAGCCCATGCTGCTACCGCAGATGAAGCCTAATTTGGTCATGTATTATTTGGGGAATTATGAATGTTAATCAGAGTTCTTGAGCTCCTAACTCCCAGAGTAATTCCAAACGGAGCAGTGAATTAAACTGGCTGCGCCCTCCTCGGTGGAAAGGGTTCAACCTTCAGTGAGCGGCTCCGCCATATAATAACGTTAGAGGCCTCCGGGGGCCCGCAGTCTGTGCTGTAGTGTGAACTGTGATTGTAGAAGGGGGGAACAATCTAAACAGCAGCTCTTCTGTGGGCTGCGCGGATAGGGGGGTGCTCGTGCAGTTCTTTGTTGCATCGTCGCGCGGCCCTCACTCAGCCCGGGAAACCCCGCTGCTCCGAGGGTCGCGTTTTAATGTCGATGCTTTGAAGTTGGGGATATTTTTTTTACCTAAATCTTTTTAAATGGCCGATATTAGCCGTCTAACGGCTTCGCGGACGAACACAATGAGCACTAACGGCTACCGTTTGAATGGACGAGGGAGCAGCTCTGGAAAGTTCCACGGGGGAGGGAGGGAGGGGTGGTGGGCTCTCTGCATGACTAAAAAATGCGGATGTAAGGAGAGGGTCGATTCAGCGGCGAAACCTTCTGCCCTTTGTGTCCTCTCTGTCTGAATAAGCTGAGTGTTGCGTAATAGAATTATAAATTACAGTGGCCCCGTTGTGAAGGGGCCATATAAACACACTTTTACAGCGTCTGTTGCAGGCTAAGAGATGGTAGCATGCTAGCTGAGCTCAGCCATTTTGTGCACGCAGAATCTCTGTGCCCCATAATGGGCGTTACCGTTATGTGGCACGACCTATATGCTATATGTAAACCTGCTGAACAGTTGCAAGCTTAAACACCAGCAGAAACACCAGCCAATTTCATATGATCAAGCCACTCAAGTGTCATGTAATTACTAAGACCTTTAACCAGAATCGAATATACTTAATGATTTATTATACTTAATTGTTATCATGCTCAATGCAGCAACAAATTTAGAAATGCGTAAATAATCATAAAATATTGAAGCCAGGTCTCTAAAGGCTTATTAGCTGCAAAAGTAGCTAGTATATGATGCAGAGTGAGAGTAATGTTAAATCCTTTAACCCGTGACCTGGCTGAACAAATGCTCATTGCTTTGCAAACAAAACTGGAGCAACCGTTTAACACTGATTTGCACATGCACACTGTTAAGCAGCTTGTACACAGTTAACAAAGCAGCTGCACTCCTGAAGCAGTCAGCTCTGAATTATGAATGTGTGGCTTTTGTTACCATGTAGCAGGTGGAAGGAGGGCTGCACCTTTCACTGCTGCTCTGAGACCAGCTGCAGCACATGCTGCACACAAGTCTGTCTGCTGCAGCCCCACCAACACCCCCCCACCCCCCCCAACATACTTGCATGGTAACGTCACTGGTGTGCAGGGCATGCAGATACTCCAGTGTGGTGCAATGCTGCATTCCTGTATCACCTTGACACAGCACTATTACCACAGACTTGGCACATGATTAAATGATCAGATTTAATGGATTGAGCTACTGTGTGCAGGCTGTGCAGTGTTTCTTCTTTTACCTCTTTGTAGATGTACAAACATATTTATCCCCTATAGCTTGTTGAGAATTTTTTTAGCAAGTTTTCAAATGTTTTCTATTGTCATTTTAAATGGCACATGCCAAGTATTTTTACATAATGCATAGGAATGTAATTTTTCATTCTTAAAGAGCAGCGTCCTTGCAGAGTTCCTGCACATCCTTAAAAGTCTTGCTTCTTGTGAGTTGTCTTACTTTTTGTCAGACTTTTACACCCACAATCTACAGCCATATTTTGTCTAATGAGTTTTATAGTTCGTTTGGGATATTTACTCATTCAGGTAATAGCTGGTAACAGTTTCTGCTGTGTGTGCCATGTGGAATAAGTGTTACTTTTTCCCAGAACAGGTCTTTTTTAAAAGTTCTTAAATTTAATAAAGTCAACTGATTTTCTGGTTTATGTAGTATAAGTGATTTTGTAATTCTTAATCTTGATAGAACAGAGGGTACAAAGTGCATCATATCCGACAAACCCACTTTGGTTTTGGCTTCATGCCATTTGGCAACAATCTAGATATGAACTCAAGTGGCAGGTTGAAGAGTAAGCAACTCTTACTATATTGACACTAGCAGCTGACCTCACACCCTGTGAACCCACTGCATTTGACTGACTTGTGGTATAAATACTTATCATTTCTGCAGCTCCGCGCTGATGTGGTTCCCAAGACTGCTGAGAACTTCCGTGCCCTCTGCACCGGCGAGAAGGGCTTTGGCTACAAGGGCTCCACCTTCCACCGCGTCATCCCTCAGTTTATGTGCCAGGTAATACAGCCACAAACCAACAACTTGATTCTCCTGCATTGATTGAGAAAGCATGTCAGGGGTTTGTTGTGCATTTCAGCTGTGAATCTGCAGTTATCATTTTTTACTTTAAAATATCAAGTCTT
>JBAMNC010001251.1:355000-419146 GCA_037902135.1 Cetoscarus ocellatus | reverse complement strand
TGAAATCATAAACATATACAATAAAAAAATACAACTTGGTGATTATAGTTGCTAAAAAAGGAAAGGGGCTGGTATGGGGGGGGTGTTCCTCTATTTCTGCTTGTTTAGCTCAAAAATAATTTTACAAGCATTCTCAACCTCACTCCACAACGTTAATAATGCAGGACAATGAAAGAAAATATGAGTGTAACTTGCCTCTTGTTTACCACATCCTTGGAGTTGCACATATTAAGAGAAACACACACACAGCTGCACAGGGAAAGGCAAACAGAGGTGAACATTACCAAACAAAATAACCAGTCAGCATAACATACATCCATCTACAGATTTATACCGTTTAGCTACAGAATAATAAAGGGTACTTAGATTCAGTTAATGAGGATATACCACATGAATAAAACATTTTTAAAACCAAACCAAAGTCTAGACATAAAAATCCAAACTGAAGGAACTCTGACAAACAGAGGGCTCACAGGCTTTAATTAACAGAGCCCAGCTTTCTGCACAGATAACGACTAAAAGCTGCATGCTGCTACCAGTGTTCATTTTGTTGACTAATTATTTTCGTCATAGTCTTTGTCAACAACCTTTTTTCCCCTGACGAAAAGTAGACAGATACTAATAAAAACAAGTGCACGTGGACAAAAACTAAAACTCAATTAACTGACATTTTCGTCAACAAATAAAAACTAGACTCAAACGTCTGAGACTTAATCCAGTCAGACCTAATTTCGCCATGTAGAAAGCAGAGACAAGTTAGGAATATATCCACTCAGAGCTACTTTGGTGATGGTGGGATAAGTTGGGGAGCGATCCAATCAGAGCTCCTCTCTTTATGAATTGATATATTCATGTAGAGCAGGTTCACTGTTTGTTGTCAGTTCTGGTATTGTAACTGAGATGCTCTGCCAGGTAGCCTAAATAAAGGTGACTGCATTTTACCCAAAGTCAAATTTGTTTCTGTTCATTTATACATTCAAACTTTACTAGCATTCAGTAAAGGATTATTAGATGTTTCATTTTATCCAAGAGTAAAACATGACTTCAGAAATTCAAGGAAATATAAAAATGCCTTACACTTTGCACTTCATATTTTAGTCGACTAAATTTACAGTTGATTTTGTTGACTAAAATGCTGTGAAATTTCATCAACTAAAACAATGAAGATAACTGAATTATGACTAAAACTAAAAGATATTTTAGGCAAAAGACTATAACTAAAACTAAATTAAAAAGTGCTGTCAAACTTAACACTAGTATCAGTGTTTGAGCCACTCCTTGTTAATACGTTGACTAGTTTCTTTTAGCCTTGCACATGGGTATGCAAATGTTAACCTCAGAGGAATCAGTATATTACACAAATTTACAAGAGCTCTTTACCATAGCATCGTTCTCACTGGATGTGAAGATACACATGACAATAATTCGGGTGTATCACAGCTGGCTGAACGACTGTGAGCCCGTCTCTCTGGTTCTCCTCTCCGTGCTCTCTCCCGTTTCCACTTGAGGCAGACCGAGAGCTTTCCTGCAGACGTTCTTGAAGTTGCTGCTGGAGAAGTAGTAGACCACCGGGTCTAGGGCGCTGTTGAGGTAAGTCAGGCTGATGCTGATAAAAAATGCCGTGGTCAGATCCTCCATGGCCTGGCAGGCTTCAGGTCCCTTCAGGGTGCTGGATGCTTTCTGGATCTTGATCCAGATCAGCAGCTGAGTGATGTTACTGGGGAGGAAGCAGAGGATGAAGAGGGCTGCGACCACCGTGATGAAGAACAGGGCCTTTCTGATCTTTGGGTCCTGGGCCAGCTGCCTCCCTCTCAGGTAGATGATAATGTGGATGGTGCAGTAGAGAATCACAAGCAGAGGCATGTAGAAGGAGAAGAGGAACCCAAACTTATGCCAGGTCAGGTTAAGCTCAGGCTCAGTGTGGATCATGAAGCTCTCACAGTAGGTTGTGTTGATGTGTTTTGAGGAAAAAACATGAGCAGTCATGGAGACGGTGAGCAGCCACAGAGCCAGAGCTCCACACGCAGCTTTACTGACGCTCAGTGAGTTGACTGGATGATGAGGATGCACCACACGCATGTATCTGTCCATGGCGATGACCATCAAGAAGAAAGCACTGCCGCTGCGGTTCATGGCCAGCAGGAAGAGACAGATGTTGCAGAAAGCACCCCCGAACTTCCAATTGACCCCAGAGCTGTAGTAGGCGGCCCTGAAGGGAAGAGCCATGCAGAGCAGAAAGTCAGCCATGGCCAGGTTGAAGAGCAACACTGTGCTGCTTTTCCAGGGCTTCAGGTGGAAGCAGAAGATCCATAGAGCCAAACCGTTCCCTAAAACACCCAGGACAAACTCCATGGCCAGCAGAGGAGGGAGCACTCTGATCAGCACAGTCCCATTGAAGTTGCATTGCATGATGCCGTAGATGCTGTCTCTTAAGCTGCAGATTCGAAAAGGAAGCCCACAGAGGACTGTGGTGAGAGAAACCATCCGATAGAATAAAAAAAGTGTGGTTGTGACACTTCCTGGAGGGTGGCCATTCTGTTTTTAGATGGGTGTAACTACAACAGAGCAGAAATATACATATAATCAACTCATTTCAACTCTCTGGTCTCATTGGGCCATTTTGGGGACGTCCTGGTTTCTGCTTTGTTGGTTACTTTTCCTTAGCCTTGATATCTTCATGGCATAGTTCAACAACATGCTGCAAACATTCCTCAGATTTTTGATGTGATTGCATCACCCAGTCGGTTGCAGATTTGTTGGATGCACATTATGGATTGTAAGAATGTCCCCTTCACCACATCCCAAAGGTGCTCTATTGGATTGAGATCTGATGACTGTGGAGGCCGCTGGAGTACAGTGGTCTCATTTTTATGTTCAAGAAACCATTTTGTGATCATTTAAGCTTTGAGACATGGAGCATTGTCCTGCTGGATAGTAGTAGGTGGATTATAGAGGGATGGACATGGACAGCAATAAGACTCAGGAGGCTGTGGGGTTTCAACAACAAAGCACCATCACACCACCAGCAGACTGGCTAGATTTTATTATTTAAAGCAAATTAACAGATTTATTTAGCTGTAATGGTTTCTAAAGGTCAAAGTTAGTCCATCCCTCAATTCAACCATTATCTATACTAATTATCCCCTTCAGGGTCACAGGGGGCTGGAGCCTATCCCAACAGGCACTGGGCAAGCAGCACCCTGAACCGGCCAGCCAATCCCAGGCAGAGTGTACAGTATATTGGTCTAATGGCACTTCTCCCAGTGTGTCCACTGTTGGACTAAATGTGCTACGTGTAACTTCTTTTTAGACAGGACACAAGGGTTAACCAGAAACCATCCTCTTGTGTGAAGTCTGGGTGTTTTTGCACCTTTATTCACATGGACAGCCTTTTTCAGAGTATAGAGCCTGCTTTTGCAGAACCAACCCCCTACTGCTGTAATGTAATTCATCTGTATGCTCTTCTTGACTTAGATTAGCTTTCCTGAGAAACTTTGCTTCTCTATTCTCCACATCACAGCTGTAGCTGTGAGCAGCTACAGCTGTGTTTTATTAACCACATGTAAATACAGGGTGAGACAACATGGTGCTGTCGTTTTAATCTAAAGATATCAACTCGTGTGTGACTAAATTAAGTTGCAGCTGCTAAGAATGAGAAACCAACCATCTTGCCCATAGCATGTTATGATACGTCCCAGCATAAAAACTAAGTGGATGCTGCTCAGGGCTCTGAAGGCTCTGATTGGCTGTTTAACACATGATGTCTTACAGTCTGAAACCAGGTCTTTCTGACTTTATTTACTGAGTCACAGGCAACACACAAACACTGGAAAGACTCAAGCTACTCAGTTCTCTCAGCTGTGACTGTCCCCCACAACAGCCTCTCCCAAACTTCAGTGCACTGCAGCCGCTATGAAGAAAAAAAATTATCTGGGGCCCTAAAATATCAACCATCTGGATAAGCACTTATTCATGCTGCTATGTTGGTGGCACAGCAGGTCGTGAGCCTCCCTTATAGCGAACCCTTTGACAACAAGGCAGGGCCGCACATAGAAATGGCTGGGCCCCTGGGTCAGAGACATTGGTGCCTACGTCCTCTGGCCAACACTTACCCCTTGGCCTGGTTTATTGTTGGAGTCTTAGGCCTTGACAACGCTGTCACCAGAAACAAAGATTTTTCCTTTGCAATTTCAAATGGGCTCCTCGTTCACATGGATCCATGAGACCGTCTGAAAACGCAACAGGCCAGAGGTGCATGCCAGGCCAGTAGTTGGCGATGTCTGTTCTTAGTGAAAAAGTGGTGTTACAATACATGACTGCGCACTAACGCTTTCCAGTGAAGACAAACTTTTCAGTTTTATTCACCAAGGATTGAGTCCTTGGTGAATATAACAAATGTGTCTCCGCTGGTCAGAGTATTGCCACAGCAGATCCACATTTTGTTGGAGCAGTAACAAACCGAGCACAGTTAGCAGCATACATGTTGCTCGGTAATCGGCCATAGCTGTCGTTGCTGTGATGCCCCGTGCCTCCCTGTTATCCTGACAACGCTGATTCCTGTTTAGGTAGAGACGGATACGAAAACATTTTCTCAACTTTTCACTCTGGACCCTGGTTTCAAAAGTTTGTAGTTTCAGGCACTCCGGGCACCATTCACGTGTGAACAGAAGGCGCAAACGCAACGAAATCTCCATTTTCAGATGTTTTCATTGTTGTGTAAACAGGCCCTTATCCTCTAACTAGTTAGCTCTTTTTATCGTCTAATCTGCTACCATCCCAACATTCATTCTGGGCATTAAATTGCAACACAGAGTCCAGCACTAAGAGCCTAGTGTTTAAGTCCCACTGCCGTCACAAAATGATGGAAAAACTCCTGTAACATTACCAGAAAGAAGGTTGTATGTTTTAAAACGGGCTACATTTCAGTGAAACAGCTATAAATGAACATGTTTTTTTGTTTTCTTGATGGGAAATGTGAGTATTTGAGTTAAAAGCAAAGTCTGGTTATAACTGTTTATACTTGGAATGGTCCATTTTTTTCAGCCTTTGTTGGCCCCTCTATGAGGCTGGGCCCCAGAAAGTGTTCCCCTTTTCCCCCTGTATAGAGCACATGGATCAGAGGTGCTGGTTTCCACGTCCTCTGGCCAACACTTACCCCTTGGCCTGGCTTATTGTTGGAGTTTTATCCTCTTATTAGTTGCCTCTTTTTATTGTCTAATCTTCTACTCTCCCAACATTCATTCTGGGCCTTAAATGGTAACACAGAGTCCAGCACTAAGGGCCTAGTGGTCAAGTCTGACCGACTTCACAAAGTGATGAAAAAACTCCTGTAACATTATCATAAAGAAGAGTTTATATTCTAAAACGGGCTACATTTTAGTGAAGCAGCTATAATTGAACATGTATTTTTGTTTTCTTGATGGGAAATGTGAGTATTTGGGTTAAGACCAAAGTCTAGTTATAACTGCTTAAATGTAGATGGTCTTCTACATTTGGCCCTTTGTGGGCCCCGCTGAGGCTGGGCCATAGAAAGCTTTCCCTTATCCCCCCTTATAAGTGGCCATGCAGCTAAAAGCCTTTCCATGTGTAGAATTTTCGTGTTCTCCCAGTGCATGTGTGGGTTTGCTCTGGGACACAGTCCAAAAACATATTCGTTAGGTTAGGTTAGGTTTGGGAGCACATGTAGAGTCAACACTTTGCTAATTTGTATTTGCCTGCAACTTTGCAGTGAGACAAGACATGAAAAGAAAAAAAAAAGTTGGCGTATCCCTTTGAGGCCCCATGTTCTGCAAAATGCAACTTTATTTGCTTTTTGTGTTGTTAACCTTGGGAACCTAGGAACATGTAATATTTTACCGAACTCTCAGTTCATGTATAAATGCTTTATGCTTCTTTAAAGAATGCGCCTTAAAATGCTCTGTTTTTTAATTCCTGAGGTTAATGATGTCATAGCTATACAGACTCCACCTACAAGTGAGTTTTTGCTTGTCACAGGCAGACGCCATGACTGTTAAAAGCCCGCTCCAAGGCCAATCAGGGTATCATTTAGGCAGCCAATCAGTTCAGAGCTCAGTATTATAGCCTCCCCGCCCCCTCAGATTTGTGCGTTTCTAAAGAGGAGGGAAAAAGAGCTGCATCTGATCATCATTACAGACATTTTTTTAATTGACCTTAAGTCAAGTCCTTGCTTAACAGACATGATGTTGACAGTCAAACACACCAGGACTTGGACCTTTAAAGTGTGAGAACAGTGAGTGTCTGTGAAACTGCAGGCCATGTGAGTGGCATGTGAAGATCCTTGTTGGTGCACACAAGCTATGGTTGTAATTATACCAAAATCTTATACTTTAAATTGGAAGCAGTTATCAGATGATATCAACATTTGATTTGACACCAAAGTAACAAAGAAAGAAATCTAAGGTGCCAAGTATTTGGACCTTTCATGCTTTTGAAGGACAAAAATTGCAAAATTGCAAAAATTTGAGGTTAAAAATGCCGAAGAGGCTTAAACTCTGCTGCCACCTGGTGGACAATGACTATTACTGCAGTGACTGAAATTAACTTTTGACTAACCTGTGTTGGGTTCGGTAACAAAAAAACAAAAAATAAAGAAATTGGATAAGGACATTTTTATAACCTTCCAAAATAAGAATTTGTGTTTTTTTTTTTTTTTTTACTGATACATACAGTCACTGTTCACTTCTTTAGGTACATCTTGCTAGCCCCTTTGTGCCCCTTTGTGGTGTGCCGAGAAAATACCCCCGCACCACCAGCCTGGACTGTTGATCCAAGGCAGGATGGATCCATGCTTCATGCTGTTAATGCCAAATTCTAACCCTGATATCTGAATGTCACAGCAGAGGTCCAGATGCATCAGGTCAATCTTTTATTGTCCAGTTTGGTGAGCTTCTGTGAATTGTGGCTTAATTTTCCTGCATTTAGGCACGTAGACATGACCAAGATGACCTTCTTAAGTTAAAATCCAGCATCAGGATGGAGAAAGAAGTTGATTATAAAGGTCCAATGTCTTGCAGAATCAATTTTCTTTGTGGCATTTGCACACTGCTGCAGAATGAGTGTGTGTGTGTGTGTGTGTGTGTTGCAGTGCATAAAAATGTGAAAGAGCCAGTCCAGCCTGCAGGGCAAAGACGTCCTTTTGTTCCCCTCTCCTCTTGTCCCATCCGCCCTCGTGCTTCCTTCACCTGCATACACAGGAACACAAAACCCCACAGTCTCTGCTCCACCCGCCACAAAAGACGTGAAATTCCTGTCTTACAACCTTGACATGCAGACAGTTGGCTATGTTCATAACACACTCTATAATGTTCACTCTCGCTGCACTCTGCTGTTAAACAGTGGACAGAGACATCAGGTAAAGACAAAAATTAGGATTTTTCTAATGAAGTTATAGAAAACACAGGAAGTGGACAAAATATTCAAAAGTCTTTCAGTTTTTTTTAAAAAGTTCAGAGGCTTTACATTCTTAAATCATATTTTTAACAACATCATCTAGTAAACACATTCTGAACCTATAGATGCCAGCTTATTAGTTTATTCAACTGCTTGTTGCAGCGGCCCTGAAGTCTAAACCACAATGGCAATAACTAAACACAACAGCAGATTAATAAACACAACAGTGAATAACTAAACACAACAGCATATTTAAAATTCACAACAGCAAATTACTAAACACCACAGCAAATCAACAGCAAATTAAGAAACACAGTAGCAAATAACTTAACACAACTGCAAATTACAAAACACAACAGCAAATTAATAAACACAATGGAAAATAACTTTACACAACAGCAAATTAAAAACATGAAAGCAAATTTAAAAACATAACAGCAAATAACTAAATACAACAGCAAAGAAAAAACAACTGCAAATTAAAGTACACAACAGCAAATTAATACACACAACTGCTAAACACAACAGGAAATAACTTAACAAAACAACAAATAAAAAAACAGCAAATAACTAAACACAACAGCAAATTTAAAACCACAACAGCCAATAACTAAACACAACAGCAAACTAATAAACACAACACCAAATTAAAGTACACAACAGCAAATAACTAAACACAACAGCAACTTAATACACACAACTGCAAATAACTAACCACAACAGCAAATTAATAAACACAATGGCAAATAACTTAACACAACAGCAAATTAAAAACATGAAAGCAAATTTAAAAACATAACAGCAAATAACTAAATACAACAGCAAATAAAAAACAACAGCAAATTAAAGTACACAACAGCAAATAACTAAACACAACAGCAAATTTAAAACCACAACAGCCAATAACTTAACACAACAGCAAACCAATAAACACAACACCAAATTAAAGTACACAACAGCAAATAACTAAACACAACAGCAAATTAATGCACACAACTGCAAATAACTATCCACAACAGCAAATTGAAAACACAACAGCAAATTTAAAAGCACAGCCACAAATAACTAAACACAACAGCAAATTAATAAATACAACACCACATTAAAATATACAACAGCAAATAACTTAAAGCAACACTAAAAAAAAACTAAACAAAATGGCTATTTAAAATAGACAACAGCCAATTAAAAAATCCAACAGCAAATAACTAAACACCACTTTTTGAACACAGAGGGTTTTTATTTTATGTCATAACTCTGTGATCTGAAAGTTTTTGTCTGTGAAATGTAAACACATGGATGAAGCAGTAAAAAAACAAAACAGGCTCCACAACATACCTCTGGTTAAACAGTTTGTCTGCCAAGTCAGGTTGAGTTAAACAAAGCATAAGACACAACCTCGTGGTGTAAATCAGATGTCCTATTGAAAAATGTAAGCCGGAGTGGTTACCTTAAGACACAATAATGAAGAGAATTAAGTGGAACATTCCTGGAGTTCTTTACAATCAGATCTTAAAAAGAGAGGATATTTGAAGGAACAGCAGCAGGTGAAAAACAATAACACATCTTTGACAGATTCATGGGTCTTTTAAAGCAGCTTCACCTTTAATATTTGGTATGGATTAATGACAGGTTGTTCAATAACTTCTCAACAGGGTTTGATGACATTTTTAGTGGATGTTGGTCATGGCAAACGGGAAAACTAATGAGATTTGATGGTGATCTGAATTATGAAGTGGATCCAGGATTTTCTTTAAGGTTTTTTAAACAGAGTGTAATAGGGCAGTTGCCACATTTTTTATGATACCTCACCTGACAATGTTCCAATTTTTTAGTTTGTTAACAGATAACTCCGAAACCTAAGAACTTCCAGGGCAAGTTGCTCATGGCACAAGGAAGAAGTGACTTCATTTTGGTGATGATGGTGTGAATGTAGGGATTTTTATTTATTTGTTTACATTGAAAGATAGGACAGTTTTACACATTTTTGCAGATAACTCAATAACTTCTTAACAGATTTTGACGACATTGTAAGTGAATGTTGGTCATGGCACAATGAAAAAATGATTTGATTTTGGTAGTAAAATAGACCACCTGTCAGTAAAACAAAAAACTTAAATATTTTATGAATCTTTCAAAAACTTTAAAACTGAAAATCTTATTGAACATACATTTTGAGCAAGAATAAGGAATTTCAAACTGAATTCACATTTTTAGACACAAATTTGACATGAATCAAGCATAACTTTCAACCCCTAAAACTATTTTTCTGCTCAGGAATGTAAATTAATAACTATGATTTGACAGATTAGTAAAGAAATGTGATATGAGAACTGTTTTCTTTCTGGGAGGAGGGTGGGAGGGCCTTGAAACTTGGAAGGTGGGCATGGATGGTCCAGGTCTGGGTGCTCTGTTTGTGGACTGGACTGTTGTGCCCACATTTGGGGTTTTAAGTTTCCTCATGTTCCATGAAATATTCTCCCTTCCAGTGTGTTAAAGCACTTTTTCAATATTTGTTTTTGAAAGTGCTGTACAAATAATGTTATTAGTATTAGTATTATTTTGTAAAACAGAAAATTTGGAAATCCATGGATAACTATAATAATTATATTTAAGTATTAAAAATATGATTTCAGATTAAGAGCTTCTATATTCTGGTGTGTTAAGCATTACAGAAACATTAAAAACATATTTTAGTAGGTACCAGTGCTAATATTTTAGTACAGCTGTGTCATAAACCTTACATTCAATTTGTTAAGCACTATTCATATATTTTTTATTCACTGTCCGAGGCTCCACACAGACGTATTACAAAGTCTGGCAACCGTTCCTGTCCTGTTTTGAGAGAGAGTTTCCTGCTTATAATATAATGTAGCTACCCCCCACCATCCCCTTTTATCTTTATTGAGAATTTGTGTTTTTGTTATATTTTCTTGTTATGTTTTCATTACTTTTTTCTTTCTGTTATTTTTATTCTTTTTTGTGTTTAACTTTTTTTTTTTTTTAAATTTTTACAACAAGTGCAGTTATTTTATCAGTTATTTAGTACTTGTATACCAAATAAGAGAAAAGAAATACAAACAACAAAAAAATCTGGTAAAGAAAAAAGAAGGCTTGGATGAACAAAAAGGGAAAAGAAACAGAACAATAAATAATTTTGCAAAGGTTAAAATCAAAGCTTGGTGACAATGGACATGACATGATGCAAGGTAAATACGTTATTTTTATTCTGTTTAATATTATTATTATATTTATTCATTCAGCACTAGTATACTGCAGAGAAGTGATATTCCCACTGAATGTTTGCAATGCTTATTAATAACCTGCTTTTATGATTTTATTTTAAAATATATTTGTGGAAAAATAATAAAAACAGTTGAATAATTATATATATTTTTAATGGCTAGATTTACAGGACATTTCCCATCTTCATGTGGAGTCATCCTCTGATTGTTATCTCAGCTTCATTTCCTGCTTCAGACCATCCCATCCCTGCTCGGTTGTTATTGTAAAAGCAGATGCGATCTCCGGATTAAAAAACACTGAAATAATCCTCCTGCGTTTTTTATTCCACTGTAGTGACGTCACCGCGTGGAACCAAACTGTGAAGGTGACCAAAACCACCCTAACACCAGCGAGACGGAGTGTGATGTTGAAACGGGAAACATGATTACATCTCTTATCATATTAGTTGGAAACATTGTGGGAGGATGTCGGCTGAAGCGGCAGACACGCGGGTGATGATGATGATGATGATGGTTGCCTCCACCTTGGGGGAGGATCCGTCGACGTAACGCCGCGCAGACACGCTCCCTTCGCATTCGCTCTTCCTCCTTCAGCGGTGATGACCGTCCAGCTGTGAAGGAGCCGCAGTCTGGAGATGCTTCACACTCGTACTCTGCCCTGGAGATAATTGGGAACTGAAACCACGGGACGGTTCTGTTTTCGGAGGCCTTTTGACGCTGTGAGGACTCCGGGATGAACATACGACAGGTGCCCACACGGGTGAAGAGCAGGCGGACCGAGGCCAACCTGGGAGCGGAGAGGGAGCATTTTGACAAACAGCAGGTACGTTCATGACTCTTCATCATCACTGCGGGATGAGGAGCTGCCTCTGGCCCGCCGAGGCTCCGCGGGGTGACCGTGGGGGTCTTTGTGTGTCCGTGAGTGTGCGGGGCACAGCGGAGTTTACCGCAGAGGCCAAATTTCCACCTGACTGATTGAACCGGTGTTTCAGTCTGAGGCGCGACCCTGCTAACCGGTGACTTTTAACGGTTTATCGTTAAAACAGCCGTTAGAAACAAAAAGGGTTCACCAAGTTTCCTCTAAAATATCTGTTTGCTTAGTTTGTCATTGTAATGTCAACCTTTAAACAGCCAACGTCTTAAATGGAAAAACTAACTGAACAAGCAAGCTGGAAGTCACCGGTTACCACGGTCAGCAGGTGAAGTCGTAACACCGGGGGAATGTTAACGACACCTGCGAGAAACTTTTGTGTTGATTTAGGCGCCCCCTGTTGGCCGTGCGTTACCTACATATTGTTGATGGTTACTGTAGTGCTTTTGCTTTTCTAAGTACTTCTTTAAACTAGTACTCTTACTTGAGTTAATTTTTGGTAGTGTATTGTACTCATATTTCTCATTTCAAGGTTTTCCATCAAGTAATGTTACGAAACAGTTTTCACTTAAATACTGACATTAAATTTAATATCACAATCCTTAGGATTTAGGATTTTTTTTTTTTTTTTTTTTTTAAATGGGACAGTATGCATTAGTGAACATTTACATGTAAATGCATAGGATTATAGCCAAGGGGCTAATTTCCCTCCCCAGTCCCATTAGCAGGTTGGTGTCAACACATAAAATCAAAACAAACATCAGTAATAGGAATAAAACACACAGAGCGTATGAAAAAACAAACAACAATACAGATGACATGCAGTCCAAAAATAGAAACAGGCTGAAAGTTGGGGTATCATGGGAATTGACATGAGGGATGTAGGATATTATCGTTATGACATTGGTTTTGGCAAATGTTAGCAAAAGGAGTTGAATATCACTGTCGACAAATGAAGGCCTAAAAAGTTGAATATCAGAACTGGCCAATACTGAAATTTACAACAGCTATATCAGCCATATAGGTCCCTTATACAGGCAGTAGTATCAAAATGCTCAAATGTATCATATTGCTTCACCCAATCAAAATTGCATGGGTAGACTTTGAAAGCAAGAGTTAAATGTTATTTTCCTGATTTTACATCAGTGTTAATTTTGACAGCATTTTTTAATTTACTTTTAGTCTTTTGCCTGAAATATCTTTTACTTTTAGTCATAATTTAGTCATCTAAATTGTTTTTAGTTAAATTTTAATCTAGTTTTAGTTGCTGAAAACATTTTAGTCTACAAAATCTACTGTAAATTTAGCAGACTAAAATATGAAGTGTAAAGTGTAAGGCATTTTTTATGTTCCCTTGAATTTCTGAAGTTGAGTGAAGACTGCATACTGCATATAAAGTTAAATATGCAGAGATTAGGGATGCACGATGTTGGATTTTTGCGGATGTTTTTTAATTCATTATCGCCAATACTGATACTGATATTTCTGGTCAAGAGCTCAAGCTCTTAATGAAATTAACTTGTTTCTTTCAGTGTTAAAGTATGTTTTTGCAAGGAACAGATATAAAACTAGAGAAACAGCATTTAGAACTTGTAAAAATTAAACCCTTGATTTTTAAATGTGCCCAAGCAGTGATGAGAAGGTGTGTCAATATTGTAAATTTGTGTAATTTGCCGATATTCCAGCTGACATATCAGCTGTTAATATCTGCAAAATTTTCAATATCGCACGATACCAATACTTAACTTTTTAGGCTAATATCAGCCAATACCGATATCAAACAGATAGTATCGTGCATCCCTAGTTCAAATAATTTCAAATGATAATTAAGTTACTTTTTATGAGAGCTATACTGTATGTATTAAACCCTTAAAGCTGCAAAAAAAATCTGACCCTCTGGCAATTCAGAGAATTCTAATGTGGCCCATCCCTTTTGTATATTAGCTTAGGCACGTACTGAAATACTTGAAACAGGAAAAACTGACAGTTAATTGTAAAGATTAAGTGTAAAAATGCATAAGTGTTTAAGTTTTTGTCCTTCAATTCTAGACAATTTATTAATTTTCATTCATATATTTTGTGTCCTGTATTTATTTGGTCACATACAGTAAACTTATACAAAACCACAGCTCACTAATTGTAGAAATAACAAGTTTACTGATACTTTTACTGGACAAATCGCTGCTCTGTCAAAAAAGTGGTTGACTCTCCGTCTGTGACTGCAAAGTGTACACAGAATACTCAGTACTTTAAGTAAACCTCAATGAAGTACTTTTCAGTTTTACTTAAGGAGGTTCATGGAGTGTACTTTTACTTGTACTTGAATACAGTTTTACTGAAGTGTACTTTTACTTGAGTACTATATTTGAACATACATGTAAAGTACCATAAAAGAACATCTAGATTTCATCAGAGTTTTTACTGTATTTGTATTTAATGTCAAAACCAAACATGAAAGCAAATTAAAGGTACTTTTCCAATTCTACTGATTATTTATTGACTACATGTTGATAAGTTCATTTATTTTAACTTTATATTTCAAGTAAAAAGCGCTGAGAACTTTTTAATTACAAAAGGAACCTGGTCAGGTTTTGTTTAACACAAAACAGACATATAACTAATAAGTAGAAGTTAATATAGAGATCCATCAAATCCATAATTTGCACAGTTTTGTTAATGTAAAAAAAATAGGAAGAGTTCTCTGCAAATTAATATAAGAAAACCTCACAAACAGAGATCTTTAAAAAAAGCAAGATTTAAAACCAAACTGATAAAATTATGCGTTATAGTGAAAAGAGTCAGTTAATGGATTCATCTTAACAGAGAAACTGAAGAATATAAAATATTTTGTACATTCAAAAATATTAAAAGAAAAATATGTTATAAAATATGAGGAAATATGGAAACCAGGTTTTTGGTCTGTTTTGTTTGTGGTGTCAGGTTCATTATTTTGTGATCTTCCTTGAGTGGTAAAAAATGAATTTCTACTTAGTGCTCAAAAGTGGGTGTGGGTGGCTGTTTTGGCCTGCAGCTGTTCCACTGTATTTTAATTTTTTTTTTTATTTTTATGAAGTTTTATGTAAATTAGTGTCCTTCCAAAGGGGGCAGATTATGTAAGACTATTCTTCCTTCTGCTCATCTGTGTTCAAGATTTGATTTTTTTAAGTTTGTATTGAATTCCTTTTGTTGACTAGTAAGTAAAATAAAAATTTATAGACTAATAAATCAAATAAGTTCGAAGAACCCATAATTTGTCTTACATCTTGTTCTAGAAGACATTCATGTAAATCAATCATGTTTGAGCCCATCAATATGCTGTGTAGTCTCTTGTGTGTTACCAATGCAGAGACACTTACCAGTTCTTGCATGGGGGTTCATGAACTCCAAGCACATCAGCAATGTGCATCAAATGGAGCACTGAGTGCTGTACCTGTCCACTGCTGCCTTGGGTATCTTACTATCATCATATCATCCTGGCTTCTCAAATAGAAAAAAAAATCCTCTTCATCTGCTCAAAACAGCTGTTAAAAACACATCCAAACTTTATTCAAAGTCCTGATAGTGGAAATTTAAAACCTTTTTTTATATATTATATTTGGGGCATTTTTAGGCTTTTATTGACAGTAGAGAGAGACAGTGGATAGGCTTGTGAGGGGGGGCAAGAGAGAGAGAGTAGGGGAAGAGGCCACGGGCTGGTTTTTAACTCGGACCAGCTGAAAGATATATGGGTCATGCCTGGTTGCTTACCACTCCGCCAAACCAGCACCACAATTTTAAACCATTTTAAAGCCTCTGGCAGCATGACTTAAGCTTTTTTAGAATTGTACTGGGATGCCAAAGTTCAATGTGTCATCAAGCATCCTTGAAAATTTAAGAGAGGGATATCATCTCAAAGTGTTAGTAAATCTTGTGCTAAAGCAGCTTATTTTGCAGTTAAGATGATTTCTCAGGGCTGTGTGGTTGCTTTGAGGTGATGAGGCTGATTGAGTGGGAGTGAAGTAGTTTTGTTTTCTTTGAGTAGATGGGACTTAGCCAAGAGCCCTATAAAATCTTTATTTTCTCCCAAATTCTGTTCAAATTTTTCCCGTTTTCCTTTTTCCCCGTTTTAATTTTTTGAGAATTTTTTTTTGTATTTTAAGCAAATTTAACCCTGACACACTGTATAAAGTAATGAAATATAATCACTTACTCTTCAGGTGGTCCTCACATGTATCTTTACGGGTTCAGTCAACAGTGTGTAGACAAAATTAGCAGAACATTTGATCACCTGACACATAATAATCGTTGGGAAACTGCTCTGCCCATTACTTCAGAGTTAGCCTGGAGTTTCGTAGCTTCTTTGTCAACTTAACCGGTGTCTCAGGCGGCTGCTTCCACATATGTGCATTGTTAATTAGGGGAGGAGGAGGGGGAGGGGAAGTGAAGCATGCATAGTCCGCAGCCTTAAGGTCAAACCGAACACGACTTGGGCGACAAAGATCGCATCACCCACCCAAGTCAAGTTGCCTGTCCATAGCTCATTTTGTCACCGTCAATCATATCATATAATAGGATGTATTAGCTGACAATATTCCAACTGTATCCTTTTCACTCACCTACTAACCACAAAACACTGCAGCTGATGGCCCTGCAGCAGCATCGTCTGTGAGTTCTCTGCTAATGTCCTCACTAACTAATGTTTCCACACGGACATTGATTGTCACTCTGTGAACCGGGATAAAAACTGCCAGTCACGGGTGTCATCACGCACCCACACAACACTGATTGGCTGTTGTGGCGCGACATCGCCTGGAAAGTGCAAATTTTTCTGATTTGACTATGGAGCGCTGCAACCTGGTTGCTCTTCTAAAGCGACCCTAGAGTTCCCGTCTGCAGCAGCAGGGGCACCGTGACCAAGTTGTCCAGATCGCATCCGTCGCATCGCGTACCTTTAGTGACCCCCTCTGATAATTTTTACCCTAGAAATACGTTACTTTTTATTCAGAAAAAAAGCTTTACATAAAATGTCATCCATTTCCATGATATTACAATTCAGTGGTTCTGTCCACAATTCCGTGATCGCGGATGTTAAAGGGCCCTAACTTAGCCCACCCACTTTACATCCAGATCCTGAGCACCTTCAAAAACTTAACAGCTAATATTTTAAGGTCAACCCTAAGGTATATTTAAAGAATTCAGAGTATGTATGATCATAAACATCTTATGATGAAAGTTTTAGTTGATTTGTGTTTCCAGGGGCTTCAAGTCTTTGTTGAAGGTGGCTAAATAACTATTAGGACAAATTTAACGAGCCTTTATAGGTCCTAATGAGCGGATGGTAGCAATTACATAATGATCAACGACAGCTCAGAAAAATGGCAATAAGACGAAATTAATAAATCTGTCATCATGATGGTTTCAAATCCAACATCCATAAAAAAAGACAGTGTTATTTTAATTTAAATAAAACTTTATAATTTACCTCTGCTTTGGGGTTAAATTTGCTTGTTTTTCAGCATTATGAAATAGATTCAGCAGATGTTCGCAAGGTGCTTTGTAATTAAACTATCCTGACCTGGCTGCAGTCCAGACCTGTGTCCCACTGAGCATGTGTGGTGCATTATGAAGTGCAAAATACAACAACGGAGACCCTGCACTGTTGAGCAACTATCTTTACAACCACATAGACATGAGGTCTTGAAAATGAGATGCCACATCTCAAGGGGTTTACCTTTTGATAAATTTATATTCAACAAATATGGTGCCATACAAATAAAGAATGATTGACTCTATATTCAGCAGAGACAAATGTGATTTTAGTCCTTTTGTCTCTGTCTGGATAAATACACCTCTGGATGAATGCATTAAATTAAATATTCATGTGTATTTGTATATATGCATATATGTGTATCTATAAATGAAGAGTATGGTTTCAGGCTGCTCTATTGTGAAGTGCCTTGAGAAAACAACTGGGGCTGTACAAATACTCAATAATTGATTGCGCAACTGAAGTCACACATCAAGCAAGAATGTGAAAGAATTCCACCTTTAAAGCTTCAACAGTTATTGTCCTCAGTTCATAAATGCTTATTGGGTGTTGCTAGAAGGAAAGGCGATGTGACAGTGGTAAACATGACCCCTGTCCCACCTTTTTATTGAACGTGTTGCAGGCATCCCTCATTTTGGAACAAAAAACAGGTCAAATCTTCATAAACTCTGAGCCTTACGTCAGCTGAAATGTTATATTTTGATGTGTTTTTCTATTTTTAGAATGACGTGGTCCGTGGTTTGTACAGCCACACCACTCTGAAGATTCAAAAGCAAGGCAACTGGACTGTGTAGAGTTTGTTGGGAAACAAACTCTACACAGTCCAGTTGCCTTGCTTTTGAATCTTCAGAATGACCATGACCTGGATGAATGAGAATCTACACAGACGTACAGCCACACCGTTCATTCTTCTCTGAAGTGTGTCCGTTGGTATCATGCTGAACAAGTCCTTCCTGTTTGACCATGTTTCTTCGCTTGCAGACATTTTTTTCAGTTGTAACAGCCTCTTACTTGGAGCTTAAATTCAGGGATTTTCATCCTAAAGGTGAATTTCTTTATTCCCCTTAAGCCTCTTTTGACGTGAGCACTTAAGGAATGAGGATGTTGTTTTGTCTCATCCCTGCAGTCATTTAAGTTGAGTAAGCTCTCTTACTGTTGAGAAGCGTGAGTTAATGCAGACTGGATTACTGAATAAGTGCTTTAATATGTGGGAGACGATCAGCTGCTGTTTCAGATGAAGCACACGCCTCAGTTTAATTTGGAAACATGGGACACATGTGAGGTTGAGTCACTAGACAAACTGTTAAACAGCTGCTTTGGAGGTCAGACCACACTTTCAGTTTTTGGGTTTTTTTTGTAATCATTTTTTTTCTAAAGGTTTCATATCTTGCCAAACATTTTAAGAGCAAATGGCACCAAGTTTACTCATATTTTGATTTCACTCTGGCTGTTGTTGCCTCAGTGGTTCCCATGCCGTGTGACATATTTAACTGAGTGTTATGTTAGAGAAGGGCGAGTTTGAAAATGTCTGAACTCGTCCAGAATGAGGTGAAACTAGTTGGATTTCTAGCTTTGAGTGGTTTGTCTTGTTGGTAAGATTGTCTGACTGGTGCAGTGTGCTCAGCTGGATTATTCTCTGGGGGAAAAGCAAATGAGTGGGCAGAGTGAGAAAGATGCTGACTTCTGATTGGCTAATGTTTGACATTACAGAAGGTAGTTCACTTAATAGTTTCTGAATCATCATTTTACTACAAACAGAAAGGCTCGTCCTCTTCAAGGTTTGGTTTGTCGTGTTTTCAGAAGTCATTTTATACCTAAATGTGGCACACACACACACTCACACACACAAGGTGGCCAATTCACCTAGTGGTTTACACCATTTAAAGAAGTGTTAAGGAATAAAGTAAAGGCACGTAGTAAAAATTATGTGTAGGCGTTTGCACAATTATAGCAGTGCACCGTGTTGTATAACATGAATGTGTACTTCTTTCTTTATTTACAACTTAGGTGCAAATTTATCTGTGATTTTGCTTTGAGCCTAGACGAATCATTGGTAAGGTTTAGTCTATAAACTTGTAATAATTAACCCTACGCAGGGGACAAAAACTTTGAATACACGTGAAAACAGGATGCAGTTCACAGAAAGACCTTGATGTTCTCCAAGAGCACAAACCTCTGCCAAGGCATGTCTAACATTGTTTGGAGTTATTGTCAAAAACAGGAAAACTTCCCTATCTGGCACTGTTAACAAATCCTTTTAAAAATTCCTGAATACTCATCTGGGTTTGGATCTGCGTCATGACCAACATTTCCAGAAAGTAACTCTGTAAGGTAACAAATCATGGTTTGGTTTGCATTTTTAGTTTTACAAACACTGTGTGTGAGGTCTTAATGAGCAGCAAGGTGAAGGTGAAGCTGTCTCTGGTGTCACATGGACCAGAGGCTGGACTCGAACCTGGTCCAAAAGAAGTGCTCTAATGTGAACTATTCAGGCCACTGGCCCCTCTTCAGATGAATCACTTTCCTAGGTATAATACCTTACAAAACAGTGCTAATTTTTGTGAGCATGTATATGGAATTTGTCATTGTGTGTTAGCATCAAGCTAAAAACGTGTTGCTCATTTTGAGCACATGGATGCTACTTGTAAATGGGCCTAATAGAGCTTTTTGCAAAAGTATATCACATTGTTCAGTGACACTACATCTGGCGCTATAAATCTATGAAATGAACAATCATTTCTTAGTTTGCATATTTAATTTTAAAAACACTTTGTGTGTGAAGTCTAAATGATTAGCAAGGCTAAGATGAATCTGTCTCTCATGTAACATGGACCAGAGGCTGGACTCAAACCTGTGTCACCCAGGTGAGACAAAAGCCTCAAAACATGAGAAATATACAGATTTAAGACACACAGTCACCAGCACTCCCTCAGATAAAATCTTTTCCTTGGCAAAATACCTTACCAAGCAATGCTATTTTTTGTTAGCATGTATATGGAATTTTCCATTATGTGTTAGCATCAAGCTAACAAACACATTGCTCTTTTTTCACACATAGATGCAGCTTGTAAGCGGGCCTAACGGAGCCCTGATGAAAAGAATATCCCCATGTAGTGGAGATAAATCTGATGTTATATTTTTAGTTTTACAAATAATTTATGTGTGAGGCCTCAGTGACCTGCAAAGTATTCTCTGACCATTCAGCGGTCAACAGCGTCTCCACATTACATTTCAGTCCTCACGTGAAAACCCTGCCATGAAAAACTGTGTCAAATAGTAGGTACAATCCTTGATGGAAAACCAAAATAACTGATTAAAGTCTAGTTGAGCAGACTCCACGTGAGGAAAAAAGGCCCAAGAGTGCGTGGTGTTGTGTCGATCATCTTGTAGCTCAGTTAAGTACAGTGATGTGGTCAAGATGTGCATGTGCCGGGATTCACAGGCTGAAATGAAGTTTGGGAGTTCTTATGGCTGCCTTAAAGTGGAAGAAGAGCAGCAGAAGACAGAGTAGTTTTCATGCCATCAGTCAAAGGAGACAAATTTTAGGGTTATTTTCTGCAGACACCAGGTTGTGGACATATTTTAAATTAAAAGTCTTTCTATGAATCACTTTTTGTGCCTTTAATTCCATGAAGAATGCAACATTTTGCTATCACTGTCTGTAACTACAGACAGGCAGATTCTTTGAACTTACCACCATGTTACTAAGAAAAACAGCAGATTAAAACAGGAAACAGCACATCCACCTATGTGTGACTGTTCTGTTCAAGGCTGCTGTTTGCATTGGTCTTCTTATCTCTGTCATAGTAAAACCTTTCTCTTTGCTGCTGATTCATCCGGCACACTGACTGAACTCTTCATCCGCACGTCACTCTCCCCTCTCTATGCCGACCTCGATACACCAAGGTGAAACGTCTCACACAGCGCCCTGTGTGTGTTTGTGTGTGCGTAGTGTTTGCTTTCCCTTGCTCCTGTTGCCTGAGCGAGCGCCCAGGAGAGATGGAGGGGGATGGGAGGGCCCAAGGGTAAACACAGAGAGCTACTGAGTGGGAGGGAGGAGAGAGTGAATTAAAAGCTCTTTGGCTAGCAGGCTAATAAAACAGCTGTTGTCTTTACACTTTTCTTAGGTGGGATCTTACGTCAGAAATCTGGGGTTCAGTGTTGACTTTTTTTTTGTGTAAATTGCTCAGTAGACTTGTGATAAACCTGTTTTGAAGTTGTGTGTTAGGAACAGGACAAGATGGCAAAGTACTGTGCGTTATTTACACAACAGCTTCTTGTAATTTCTCTCTGTTATTACTGACAATAGACCCAATCACCATGTAATCATTGCTCCACATGAGGTTTTAATATTCTTCTAAATGAGATACAGGGTAGCCCAATATTAATTATCAATTAGCATACTTTATCTTAAGGTGAACTTCATCTTGCCTCTGGTTTGGAGTGGGTTCAGACTGCAATCCTGTATGCAGTGACAACTTTGTGCATTGTAAAGCTACGACGACTGCGACTTTGAGACCATTATCGCGTTGCCCACTGAATTTGCGTCGCGTGTCCATAAATACCTCATTTTGGTCATTGTCACTGTCGCCGTCTCTCAGTGACGTCACGTCCATTCAAGTTTCACTATGATCATATCATATATCATATAATAGGATGTATTAGCTGACATTATTCCAACTGTATCCTTTTCACTCACCTACCAACCACAAAACACTGCTGATTGCCCTGCAGCAGCATCGCCTGTGAGATATCTGCAGTCTGTCTAGGTGGAACCAATGTATTCGCTAACTAATGTTTCCCACACGGACATGAATTGTTACTCTGTGAACTGGGGTAAAAACTGTCTGTCACGGGTACCATCACACACCCACACAACGCTGATTGGCTGTTGTTGCACAGCCCCACACGACATCGCCTGAAAAGATCAACTTTTTCAACTTTGGCGACGGAGCGACCAGGTCGCCTTGGTTGCGGCCGTTGCGTCGTGGGAGGGTTAACCCCGCCCCATCACGACTGTACATTGACTTTACATGGAGATTGGCCTCAAAGTCGTGTTCGGTGTGAACGCAGCTTTAGGCTGTAACAATTTAGATACCCAGTTTTACACTCACTGATCACTTTATTAGGCACACCTGTTCAATTGCTTGTTTACACAGTTGGCTAGTCAGCCAATCACATGGCAGAAAATCACTGCAATACACATTCAGCCTTATTCCTCCATATATCTCTGGTCTTCTCCGTTCATGTGCTCCTTCTTGTACCCTCCATTCCTCTTCGTCTGAGCTCCTCTTGGTACCTCCTACCCACTTAACTTCCATGGGGTCTGGAGCATTCGGCCACGCTGCCCCCATCTTTGTTACTCTCTTCCACGAACCATATGGGACATTGACTCTTTACATTCAAATCCAGACTGAAATGTCACTTCTTCAGAGTTTCCTGTTCACTTATGTTCTTTTGTGTCTTTTCATTCAATCATGATGATTATTATTGTGCTGTTTTTATAGCTATTGTATTTGTTAGGCGCCCATTAGGGCTGAGCGATATGACCTAAAAACAAAACCCCCGATTTTTTCCCACAAAACTCAATTCACTATTTCAAGAAATTTTTTTCCTTCTCAAAAATAAAAACATCCAAGTGACTCAAAATTCAAGTTTTGCCATTATGTTATAAAAATATCTTCTAATAAACAGACTTTCCCTCATATAGCTAAAATGCATGCTGTAATTTTGTCATTAAATGTTGATTATGAACTTCAAACGTAGGGAGGCTTGTTTACATAAACACTGAAGGATGAGCTAATTAAACAGTTTAGTAACATGGAACCATCTGATCAGTATTTACTCTCATTTGAGCAACAAATTTAAGCCTACACATGTGCATAACACGACAAGGACTATCATCATGACAACTGTACATTTTCAGTGATTATATTTTCAAACATTGCAACAACTTATGACTGGACTAAGCTTTTCATTTTTGAATCTTCGATTTATTGCTCAGCCATAGCACCCATAGATATTTTTGATATTATTATTAATATTATAAATATGATGGACATGACCATGATGACCTGCGGAGTTCATACTGAGCATCAGAATAGAGAAACAAGGTGATTGAAGTGACTTTGAATGTGGCATGGTTGTTGGTGCCAAATGAGCTGATCTGATTATTTCAGAAGCTGCTGATCGACTGAGATTTTCACACACATCGGTCTCTAAATTACAGAGAATGGTCCAAAAAAGAGAAAACATCCAGTGAGTGGCAGTTCCCTGGGCAGCGGTGCTTTGTTGAAGCCATTTTACAAAGTTTAAGTCATCCCTGGTTTCTTGAACGTGGCCAGTTAGAGTAAATTTGGCTTTAATTCAATGACCAACAGACCAGAGTGACAAAAATTCTGAAAACTTTTAATATCACTCAGTAGAGGGAAGTTTGTTCGGCAGCTTGTATTTTGCAGCTAGATATTTTAGAGTTAAAATAAGTATATAAGGAACACAATACAGGTACGTCGACAACAATCAAAAAGTCAGAAGCCATGATTTGGCTTACCATGTTGTACTTCTTCTGCTTGATAAACAGCACAATAGTGTGACCTGCAGTTAAAAAGCTTAAAAAGTTAATTATTAATATCAGCATATATCAAAATTACAGCTGATGTTTAAAGCTGATACAGCGGTCATAAATAGCATTTTAGACTGCAATATCAGCAGAATACATGAATGTAGCACAATGTTCCAACTTGTCACTGAATATTTACCTCGAAAGAATCATTACAGAATCACTTTTCCAAGAATCAGATGTTGTATTTCTTGTTATATACATCAGATTTAACACAAATAGACTGTTACAACAGGAGAAAAAGGTCGATTCTAGTGTTGAAGGGACTTTGTGCTCTTGATTTAAAATGCGATTATCTGCAATAATGACCTTGGAAATATCATCACATCGGACATCAGGAAGAATCCAATGTGCATCCCTTATTTTGTAATTGTTTCAGACAAGATACATGCATGTGTTGTCCAGCCCTAGTTCATACTTTTTTCTTTTTGTATTTTCCAACGTGCACACCAGCTCATAATTGTAAGCATCATGTGAATCACAAGCCAACTGATGAGCCCTTTAAATGGGCCAAAATGCAATCTGCTGACCGGAGAACAGATTATCTTTTGTTGAGAATTCCCCTTATTCATAATTTCATTAGACATAAAAGTGATGCAAAACTTCATCTAAAACGATATGACCCAGGAATGTGCATTTTTAGTAACAGTCATTCCTTTAGTTTTATTACATTTATTTGGGTTCAAAAATATAAAAGAAAAGAAACAAGGTAAAAGACTAAGCAATAAAACCAAGACTCAACATTAAAGAACGAATAAAAAGCTAAAAGTACATCAAAACCAAGTTACAATTAAAAGACACCAGTTAATTTTTTTCATCCCAAAGACAAGCAATACAAATGACAGAGATATTACATACAACATGTCTTCCCTTAATTCTATCAAAAACTGTCACGAAAAGCATCTGAATTTCCTGCTTTGAGTTAATGTTCATGCTGTAATTATGTTATCAGATAATTTTGGAAGTAGGCAGGCTTTTTTCACTGACTCAAAGCTGCACCATTTCTGCAAGGATCTCTGTTATCATTATTTACCCTCATTGAAAAAGAAATACAAGTGCAAAAATGTGCAGTTGTAAAAACTGTGCAGGCTTAAGATTACAAAAATAGTGAACATTTTCAGTATTTTATCTTCAGACAGTACCACAACTTAAAATTATTATCAAGGGGGTCAATAAGTGATGGAGAAGGTCAAGGAAGTTTTAATGATTTTTATTTTCTAAATCTTGCTACAAATATGTAAATTTGTAAGACATGAATACATAAAGACATAAAAATATAGAATCAATATTAAAAGTAGAAATATGTTAAATTTAGTGAAAGATGAACATAAATTTGATTTGTACTGAGGGCTTCACTTTGACCATCTTGTGTCCTTCATGATTTGATGTATGACAACAAACCAGTGTCTGTATTCAGTGTTTGCTATTGGGTTTTATCTTTATTGCTTTTGTTGATGTGGGTGAGGCATATAAAGAGGAAGAGCAGCCCAAAATAACTCTAATAAAATGCCACAATATCATTGAAACTGAGGGCAGCCACTGAAAAATGAAGTCAGTGTGGAAGTGTGAGTAACTGCAGTTCATCAAATGTCCACTTGAGGCTGGCTGCAAAAAAGCCAAGGAGCTTGTTTCAGGATTGGATATCAAATTTTTGCCTACGTGCCACTGTGGCAAGTGGCAAAAAAATCTGACAGCCACCCATTTTATTGAACCAGCCATTTTCTTTCTACAGCAGCATCCTGTCATGATGTGCACTAACCAGGTGCACAGAGTATTAACCACAGGAGATCATGTCGGGGACTATAGGAATTAATTAGCTCCCAGTGGACTGAGGTAACTTTAGCTGTTTGCAATCAATTTAATGCTGATATCTACACTGACTGACCACTTCATTAGGTACACCTTGCTAGTTTCAGGTCACCTGTACACAGGAAAATGCTTGTTTTAGTTAGATTAAGTCAGTATTCTGTGGTTGGTTATAGTCTGTCGCAGCCTTATTCCTCAAAGTTGGCTTTACTATAATTTAACTGTGACTAAGAGGTGAGAAAATCAATAAACTGCTTCAAAAGTACCTGAGCCTTTGTTTAGGAAGTCATTACAGTTATAAGGTTTCTGTGCGAACTCAACTGAGGTTTAGTTTAAATTATTTACTTAGACAAATTACTCTGTTTTGTTTGCCATCAGGCTTCTGAATAATGGACTTTAACTGAACCCTTGGACAATACCTTAACTTCATCTACCTGCAACATTTGCTATTTTTTTCACAGTTGCTGAACCTTGCACATTTAACTGTCCTATTTTATTGTATGTGTGCACTTTATATTTAATATGTCAGGGTTTTATGTTTTATTTTAATTTTAGGCTTTTATATTTTATTGTGTATTTCGGGTTTTTGAGTTTTATTTATACTTTTAGGTTTTTTATTTTATTTCATATTTTAGGTTTTTATATTTTTTTCTATTTCAGGTTTTTATATTAAGGTTTTTTATTTTATTTTATATTTTAGGTTTTTATTTTTTTCTTATTTCAGGTTTATAATATTTAGTTTTTTTAAATTTTATTTTATATTTTAGGTTTTTATAGTTTATTTTATAAAAGGCTTTTATATTTTATTTTATATTATGGGTTTTTATAATTTTGTTATATTTTAGGTTTATATTTCAGGTTTTCATTTTCAGGTTTTTATATATTTTTTAATTTTTAGGTTTTTATATTTTATTTTATATTTCAGGTTTTTAAATTTTATTTATACTTTCAGGTTTTTTATTTTATTTTATATTTAGGTTTTTATATTGAGGTTTTTTATTTTATTTTATATTTTAGGTTTTTATATTTATTTTATATTAGGTTTTTATATTTTATTTTATATTATAAGTTTTTATATTTTAGGTTTTTATTTTTTAGGTTTATATTTCAGGTTTTCATTTTCAGGTTTTTATATATTTTTTATATTTTAGGTTTTTATAATTTATTTTATATTTCAGGTTTTTATATTTTCAGGGTTTTATATTTTATCTTTTATTTTAGGTCTTTAATTTTTTTGTTTTTTTGTTTTATTTTATATTTCAGGTTTTTATATTTTAGGTTCTTATATTTTATGTTATATTTCAGTTTTAATTTTTTTATGTTATATTTCAGTTTTAATTTTTTATTTTAGATTTCAGGGTTTTATATTTAATATTTTTGGTTTTAATATTTTTATTTTAGGTTTTTTTTATTTCATATTTTAGTTTTTTGTATTTTCAGGTTTTTATATTCTATTTTATATTTCAAGTTTTTATATTTTATAATTTAGGTTCTTATATTTTATGTTATATTTAAGGTTTTAAAAAAATTTTTAGATTTCAGGGTATTTATATTTTATATTTTTGGTTTTTTATATTTTGCATTTTAGGTTTTCATTTTTCATACTATATTTTAGGTTTTTATATATTCAGGTTTTTATATTTATTTTATATTCAGGTTTTTATATTTTATATTTTAGGTTCTTATATTTTATTTTTTATATTAGTTTTTAATTTTTTATTTTAGATTTCAGGGTTTTATATTTTATATTTTTGTTTTTTATATTTTGTTTTTTAGGTGTTAATTTTTTATTTTATATTTTAGGTTTTTGTATTTTATTTTATATTTTAGGTGATGTGGTTGTGGGAAATTGCAAATAGGAGATTCATTGCCCATTAATGACAGCTGTGTTTCTAGTGTGTATTTGACAGAAGACATCTTGCATCGTTACTATGGCTCACCTGCCAACATGGCTGGTAATTGAAGATCATTTTGCCGGATTATCCTGGGATTTTGGGGTGTGTTCACGGTGATTTTATCCTTCCTGCTCGTCCCAGGAGAGGATCAGTGTCGCCCAAATGTGACAACATAACTACAGAACATGTTTAATATTTACAATCAGAAACCCTGATGTGTGTGGAGAGCAGCAAAGACGGACGAGCGAGTCCTCTGTGTTTGGTCACATTGAACAGAACAATAGCCAATCAGGAAGCAGGCTGGCCAAGGCAGGAAGAACTATGGCAACCTGTTGATTTGTGTTAAAACAGCCCGTCCTATAAACAAACTACAATCAAAGTAATGAGGAGAGCAGTTGGTGGAAATTGCTGCAGTGATGGATGGAAGCAAACAGCCGACATACTTTGTTTTACTTCCACCAGCATGTTATCACTATATTTGATTAAAAAAATAGTGTTTGATCGCACAAGATTCAAGCTTTGAGAGTGGAGACCCTGGTTTCTGGTTGTGGGCATTGGTTTCCTCATGAAAAGTGGGCACAGCTCTGTGGCACTACTTCAAAAACCAGACTTTTTTCTGCATTTTCTGCAGACAGGCTGACCGTCTTCAGTTAGTTTCCCCTCAGCATCCTTATAAAATCCAAAATACGACCAGACTCCAGACTTTGTCCATTTCGAGGGAGGTGGAATCTCCGGTGTATCCATACGAGCACCAACCGCCATACTTTACATTCAGAGGCCAAACATTACAAAATGAGTTACTGACAAAGTGAGGTGATCAAATACGGTTCAACGGTAATTGAAATAGGAAACAGTAATACTAACTGCTGGGGATTTTACTGCGGTTTATCATTCTACATATAATCATTACATTCCTACTTTACAGAAAGTCTTTTGATATCAGAGGTTGTTACTTGGATTTCATTAATGAAATATCAAAGAAATGACGTAAAATGGGATTAAAAGCAGCACGTTTCTTTCCCCTAATGTGGTAAAAACGTTATTTAAATAGACAAACTATCAGTGAAATGGTTGTTGTTGGTATTCATGTTGTATGTAACTACCTCACGTCACCTTCAGTGTTTGTAAGCTGTCTTTAACTCTTGTTTGTGTCCCTGTCAGCCAGATCCCGGCAGCAGTCTGTTGAATTAAGCTGATAAGGAGCTGCAGTAAGGGCTCTTGTCTCTGTGCATTATGCACGACGAGGAGCAGTCCAGGTGCAGCGTGGTCACTTTAACTTTGAATTCTGTGGATTTAAAGCTCTGTGAAAATGCTGCTCACAGGCGGAGATGACGAGGTGAACGGAGAGGTCGGAGATATGGGTGCAGGCCGTGCAGCGAGTGTGAGGATACAGTAATGCTGGCTGGCAGTAGACCTTATGGCCGGCCTGGGGGATTAGTCGCAGCTTTCCCTCCCTCTCACTTCTCCTCTCTGCTGCTCGGGGATTTACTGGAGCTTGAACCAGATGCAGCACTCACTTGTCCGGCTGCCACACGCTCCACGCTGTCAGCATGTCTGGAAAGCTTCGCAGGAAATTCTCTGTTAGTACAAACTTTTGGATTTACTTTTGACCGTGGCTTTAAGGAGATGGTATCAGTGTGTGCTGGTGTGACCCGTGTGTGTGGTAGTCAGACTGTGTGTTGTGTAGATGCAGGGATGTACTGGTGTTGTCTCAATTACAGTGAAGGAAAATTAAAGGTAGTTGGATCAACAAGGCGACAGAGCTTTACAGGGATGGGAATTGAATGAATATTGATTCTGCTTATTGATTCTTTAACGATTCCTTTATTAATTTCTGTGTGTTTTCTGTGTTGGCAAGAGTTGGTCTACATAGATTTTCAATGCCAAACACATCACTCCTGATATTCAACTGCTGTATCCACTCACTAGATTTTGTGTGACAGACACCATTTTGTAAAAATTATTACCACAACTTTGACCGATTTTGACCCCTAAATGCCATGTTTTTTTGACTTCTTATCGATTGTCGTCGCCCTCTCTCCCCCGATATGATTATCGATATACTGGCACTAAATAACTATATTTTAATTAATAAAATATGGTGCTCTAAACATGCTGTATGTCCCTGTTGGTTATGGATACACTTGGGTTTCTACAACATTGAAGGGATGACAAAATCAATTATTGTGACATATTGTTACATTATTTTTTCATATTGATTATCGCTGCATCATGATTATTTTGTTATAGTGGACCACATATCTCGTATCGTGAGGTAGCCCTTGATTCCCATCCTTACTATTTTATCATTTCTGCCGTCTGCCTCTAATGAGATCATGGGGTCCTTGATTCACAAGGCATGCAGACCAAAGAGGAACGAATTGATAAGGGAATTGTTAAGCCTGAAAATACAGGTAATTTCCACATACTGGTGGATACTCCCTATGTGAAAATTAGGGTTTTTGAACATTAGTGACTGTGAAGGTAATCAAGCAGTATCAAAAGAGAGAGTTAAAGCAAAATGTGGGCTCTTTAAGGCATCGATTTCCCTGCTCACAGTGTCTCTTATAAATGCCTTCCACTTGTCACGCTCTTCTGAGAGGCAGTCAGCATGAACAACAGGGAAGCTGAGGAATGACATACAGAATATTGCACTGGTATATATAAATATCTTAAGTCTGCATCTCCATTTATTAACAAAGAAGCTGCATTAAATATCAGGAGTGCCATCTGTTTGACTTTGTAGCTACTGAAAGACTGTGTTGGCTAATGTAGCTTCACATAGAAATCCCAAAACTAAGGGAATAAGGGAATTGATAAATTGAATAATTGATACGTTTTTTTATCAAAAATAACAAAAGGCAAAATAAACGTGCAGACTAAAAAGAAGAAAATAAGCACTTAGATAAATGCTTCATGTCTGAAAGAGTGAGAAGAAGTCAAAACTTTTTTAATCCCACCCCTCTCCATTAATGAATAACCAATTATTTAACTTCCCAGTCTAAATAAATATAAACACGTGATTTGTTTTTTAATCCACTTCAATCTATATCGGAAAAAAAACAAGACTTTATCATTTCATGAAACAATTCAAACCTACTTGTTCTATTAAAGTTATCAAATATCAGTTATTAAAGTTGACTTTACATAAATGTGTATTTGAGAATTGGAATAAGAAGTTGAAAAGATAATGGCATTGATATCGATAAAATCGTATCAATTCCATCACTGGACACATTGCAGTGTGTGATTAATTGAAGAAAATACCCCTCTAAAAACAAACAAACAAAACATAAAACCGTACCAAGCAACTTTTACGTCCACTCTCTTTTTTTGTCCATTTGCCTTCTCATACAACCATCAGTCATATTGGCAGGAGAGTCTTTGGAGGTGGCCTTTTTTTATGAAAATATGAATATTTGGCAATAGCATGAGTCAGGATGGTAATTCATTAATGTATCAGTCAGTTTTAATTTTGTTGACTAATTATTTTCGTCATAGTTTAAGTCAACAGCCTTTATTCCCCTGACAAAAAGTAGACAGATACTAATAAAAACAAGTGCACGTGGACAAAAACTAAAACTCAATTAACTGACATTTTCTTCAACAAATAAAAACTAGACTCAAATGTCTGAGACTTAATCCAGTCAGACCTAATTTCGTCATGTAGAAAGTAGAGACAAGTTAGGAATATATCCACTCAGAGCTACTTTGGTGATGGTGGGATAAGTTGGGGAGCGATCCAATCAGAGCTCCTCTCTTTATGAATTGATATATTCATGTAGAGCAGGTTCACTGTTTGTTGTCAATTCTGGTATTGTAACTGAGGTTCTCTGCCCGGTAGCCTAAATAAAGGTGACTGCATTTTACCCCAAGTAAAATTTGTTCCTGTTCATTTATACATTCAAACTTTACTAGTATTCAGTAAAAAGTTATTAGATGTTTCATTTTATCCAAGTGTAAAACATGACTGACAAGGAAACATTAAAAAATGCCTTACACTTTACACTTCATATTTTAGTCGACTAAATTTACAGTTGATTTTGTTGACTAAAATGTTGTGAAATTTCATCAACTAAAACAATGAAGATGACTGAATTATGACTAAAACTAAAAGATATTTTAGGCAAAAGACTATAACTAAAACTAAATTAAAAAGTGCTGTCAAACTTAACACTAGTATCAGTGTTTGAGCCACTCCTTTTTAATACGTTGACTGATTTCTTTTAGCCTTGCACATGGGTATGCAAATGTTAACCTGAGAGAGAGTAAAGCAGGTTTTGGCTTCTGTTTCCATTCCAACACACGACCTGCTGATAGTCTGCTTCATAGATTGTCCACAGTATTGGTCACTTCCCCGTTTTGTCCCATCGTTGACGTCGTCCTCCTCTACCCTGCTCTCTATCCTCTCCTCCTCGTGTCCTCCCTGCGCTCTGACTGACAGGACTCCTGAATGTACCACGAGCGTCTCCCTGCAGCCTCCCTGCTCAGCGGCCATCTGTTGAGGCCTCAGTGCCAGCCTCTGTGTGCCAGAGCGAGGCCCCCATCCAACCCAATCTTCTCCCCCAGCTGTCGGCCTTCCTCCTCAGAACAAACCCCTCATTGTCGCCAGGGCCTGCGTGCTCGCCCACCGCTCTCGCCCTGAGTAAACGAGGAACGAGCGGTTTCATTTGCGTCAGAGGAGGGCAGAGAGGGAAGGGGGGGTCCTCCATTAACTAGTGAGCCCCTCTCCCACTGTGAAGCCCTTCTGTGCTCTGTTGTGTGCTCATGTATGTTTTAGTGATTGTGTGTGTGGGAATGAGAATGGGCTGCAGGTTTTTGAATGTATTTAGTAGGCTTTTAAAAGGTTTTGTAGGATTAGCTCTCCCTACTAGTGATATGGGATTATGTTTCAAACAAAGATCTGACGCCGGCCCGAAGCAGGGTAGTACTACAAGATGACTTTTGGCATGATTCCCCCCTTCTGACAATCCAAGGCAAAGTTGGAATTTTAATTGTTCTTAAAATTGTCTTGTCAAAACTTTCTGTGGTACGAGGCAGGACCAGAGGTGTTCTTTTTTTGGTTGTATAATGATATGTATATATTTTTTTCAAGAAACAACAAATGGTTCTTATAATACTGTAATTATAAACTGAATATAATTCTAGTTTTATTATGCAACATTGATTCCTGTTTAATGCCACATTATCAAACCACTGTGCTTTTTCTGCAGACCAGGAGAAAGTAACTTGAGTCTTCATTGATCATAAATGGGGGAAAATTAGCATCCACCTGAAAGTCCTTTTTGCAGTGTCCATGACTCGTAGTCAAAGGAACTGCTGTAAATACTGTTAACACCATTATGCTAAGTTTTCTTTAGTTGGGATGGATTTTATGCCCTTTTTTGTAGAAGATAGGACAGTGGATGGTGTTAGAAACTGGGGAGGATGGGGTTATGATGATCATAAAGGAGCCACAGGCCAGACTCAAATCTTTATTGTCTTGGTCAATTACAACAGCCTCACAGGGATGATTAGCAGGGATGATTAGCAGGGGAGAAGAAACGGTGTTCTGCTCAACATAATTAACTAGAAGGCACTCGGAGAGCGCAAACCTCTGCCAAGGTAGCTCACATATTGATGTTACATCATAAGCAATAGTCCAGTGGTAAAGTTACCATCATAATATGATTCATCCCCCTGAAAACACACACCTGGCTCTCAGAACCATGTTGATATAATTATTAGGCAGTTATTGAGCAAAAATGATTGTTTGCTAGTGGCAGTTATCTGAATCACCACCGAAATCTAATCAATTCTAAGTTGGGCCATTCTCGCAATCTTGCTAACAAACAGACAAACATATGACGGCAAAAACATAACCCCCTTGGCAGAGGTGATTATAATAATTTTGCTCTGTTCTTTGTAATATTACATCCTTTTAAAGCAGATGTAAACTATGAAGTCAACACAACCCTGACCTGAATTTGGTCTCACATGACTGGCTTTGAATTCGGGCAGATTTCAGCCTGACCCTGCTTCATCTTTCAGGCAGTGGACATGGAGAAATGACACCGGATCACAGTCTGACCAGCTGCTCCCAACAGGTTTGACAGACAGATCTGACATCAACCTGTCTGTGGGGGATTCAGCTGAAGCTTTGACATTTGGCAATGCTCTGAACAGATTTTACTTGCACTATGTAAGCACTTGGGTGGTGTCCAACCATCTGGGGCAGTGTCCTACCACCACCCAATACAACCAGACTGAAATCACACAGTGTACATTTAGCTCAAAGGATTTCAGTTGGACTTGAACTCAAACTCAGGAAATGGAGGCTCAACTCTGAACCCACTTATTCCTTTAGGGTCTTTTATGGTGTCTCAAGACTCAACTCGGGCTTGAGGCTTGTTGACACAGCTATAGCACCTCTTGGGACACAGCCTGTGACTTCCATTGTCCTCTCTACCCTTCTGAGACCCCTCAACCTTCAGTGTGAGGGCCAAGGGTCATGTGTGAAAGAGCTCTGGCAGATTTCAGGGACAGACTGTCCTTAGATTTTGTCTACATTTTTAGAAGAGCTCATGTGACTAAGGCTTCTCTGTTATAAAGATTGAGATTGAAGATGTTTCTGCTGTAATTCTTCAACTGTACGCTGGATTAATCTCTTATGTAATCCTGATGCTGCGGCTGCTTTGCTGATATCACACAGATACACTGAGGTCAGGTCAGGGGAGGGGACAAGGACATCATGATGCACTTATGTCTTCTTTCACACTGCCTTGTTTTCGACTGGAATACATTTCACTTAACACAAATATTTAAGCCGATAATTCAGAGTGACAGTCAAAGTTTTTCTTGTTGAAATCCACCTCTTCTCACAAAAACGAGTAGGACTGCTTGGTTGCAACACCTCAGCGGATCAGAGGACTGTCAAGTTAAAATATTTCTCTGCCCAAATATTCTAGCACACTTCTTTTTAAGCAAAACACAGCACCCATTTTAGCCAAGTCGAGGCACGCCAAAGTGTTTTAATCTTCAACGGTCTGTGGGTGGTGTCGCAGTCATTCGGGTGAATTATTTTGTCTGGCTTCAGTTTTTTAATTTTATGTAATTGTTTTGTTTACAGTCAGTTGGTGGTTTAGATTAAGATCTCTCGTCAGGTTTCAAAAGGCAGAGCCATGCTGCTGAGCTGTTAATTCTGTTTTCAGCTGGAGATTTAAGTTGAGGATTCACTCTGAGTTTTAAAGGGATACACATCATGTGCATCATGAGGATCTGCAAAAACCGTTTCAGCCCCTCAGCTTGACCATCATTGTCCTTTCACTTCATGGTAATGCAGCTAAATTTACAGAGCTTGACCCTGAGACACTTAAAGGTTGAAATAGTGAGGCTTCATCCATCGTCTGTACCCCTTGCAGAGGGCTGGAGCCTGTCCCAGCTGACACAGGGCAAGACGCAGAGTACACCCAGCCAATAACAGGCCCACATAGAGAGAAAGACAACCATTCACATACACACTCATATCTAAGGGCAATTTAGTGTCACCAGTTAACCTAATGAGCATGATTTTGGTCTGTGGGAGGAAACCGGAGTGCCCAGACAGAACCCACGCAGGCACAGGGAGAACATGCAAACTCCACATAGAAAGGCACACAGGGAGTCGAACCAGTGACCTTCTTGCTGTGGGGCATCCGCACTAAACTGCTGCGCCATCATGCAGCCTTGTGTTTCTTCAGTTTTTATTTAACAAAACAGCAAAAGTAAAAAGTTTAGCAGTGAGCGAACACCCACTGATGTGTAACGAGCTCTGTGGTGTTACGGGACCACACCAGTCAGTTGTCACATTACCTTCACACCAGTGTTTATTTTGACAGCACTTTTTAATTTAGTTTTAGTTATAGTCTTTTGCCTACAATATCTTTTAGTTTTAGTCATAATTTAGTCATCTTAATTGTTTTAATCTTAGTCTAGTTTAGTTAATGAAATCTACTGTAAATTTAGTCGACCAAAATATGAAGTGTAAAGGGTAAGGCATTTTTTATGTTTCCTTAAATTTCTGAAGTCATGTTTTACACTTGGATAAAATCAAACATCTCATAACCCTTTATTGAATGCTTGTTAGGTCTGAATGTGTAAATGAACAGAAACAAATTGAACTTTTGTGTGAAATGCAGTCACCTTTATTTAGGCTACCTGGCAGAGCATCTCAGTTACAATACCAGAACTGACAACAAACAGTGAACCTGCTCTACATGAATATATCAATTCATAAAGAGAGGAGCTCTGATTGTTGTTGATGAAAATAATTAGTCAACAAAATGAACACAGCTTCAGGCTGTGATGTAATCCACCGTAGGTTCATTGAAACAGGAGAATGGGGTTGATGATCCTGCAGAGTGTAGCGATCAGACTCCAGACTCTGTGTGTGTTTGTGTGTCGCTCCTTCCTCCTTCCCCTTGGTGACACTTGTTCTACCTGCTGAGCCGGTTACTGAGCAGCTCAGTGTGTCTTATGTTTCTGGTGGTGATGACTCTTCCTTTAAGGATCAGTGTCACGAGGGTTTTCAGGCATTTGAACGTTTGATTAATCTCCTATGACGAAATGCACCGCACATTCACTTTTCATTTCACACACAGGTGATTTTTGTCCTTAAAGATCAGTCTGTCTATGGTGTGATCTTAAAGCCCGTACAGCTGCACAGTCATTGTTCCTCTTACTCATTCCTGTCATTGCAGTGCAGCCTGTTATCTTCTGTTTGACTCCTGCTCTTACCTAACTGTGAATTCTTCTCTTAATGCCTTTTTCAAGCCCTACAAGTCATACATTTTTGGGTGAAGAAATAATATCTGCAAGTCCAAAGGTTAACCATCCTTTTCTCCTTTTCTTTCAGCTGAGCAGCATCAGCAAAGCCATCAACTCAACGGAGACGCCTGTGAAGGAGAAACATGCACGACGTATCCTTAAAAAAAAAAAATCCCACAACTGTATAATAATTAAATAATGATACTGCTTTTTAACTGTTGTATTAGTGGGTGCATTTGCAGCGTGTTGGCTTGTTGAAATTTTAGGCTTTGTATTTCCTTTTTGGACAGTATAACACATTTTTGTCTATCTTCATTTGTGTCATCATGATTGGCATGTATGATTGAGTCATCATGAAACAGCATTTTTGAGGATGTTTATTTAATCATTGGTCTTATTTTGGGCCAGAATTTGGACATTTATTGCTATTGAGGGAGTTCAATGGTTAGATATTATAAAAGTGTAATACAGGGGAGGCAGTGTTATTCATGTGGTTGTATGTTTTAGGCTTAAATCTTTGAAATGCCAGAATATCTATAAGATTATTGTATTACAGGGTGCTAGTTTGGTGGAGTGGTAGGCAACCAGGCACAGCTCACATACTTGCTTCAGCCTGTGGCTCTATTGCAGTGTGTCTTCCCCCTACTCTCTCTCACCCTCTTTCACAAGTCTATCCACTGTCTCTTTCCTATCAACAAAGGCGCAAAATGCCCAAAAAATAATCTTTAAAAAAAAGTGAATTACAGAAGAACGAGACTCAAACCCTTGCTGTAAACAAAGCCATCTTTTCATCCATCAGTCATGTGTTAGTTTGTGCTTCCTTAACATCTGAATTTTAGGAATCATCCTCGGGACTCACAGGGAAAAGGGAGCTTACACCTTCTGGTCCTACGCTCTGGGTTTCCCTCTGGCCAGCAGCTCCATCCTCAGCTGGAAGTTCTGCCACGTGCTGCACAAAGTCCTGAGAGATGGGCACAGAAATGTAAGATACAGAGAAACCCTGTCACTGATTTATTACCTCCTGCATGACCAGGAAGTTTGGAAAATTTGTAGGCGTTGACTCATCAGAAAAAACATGTCTACATCAACGTGTGCAGTTCCCCGCCATTGATTTAGGTGGAGGCCGTCCAGCTTTTCAACTAAATGATACGGCTGCCAACTTGTGATTGGGTTGGTAGCATACTAAAGTGATATCAGTAGCCAATTATACTCATGCAATATCTACGTAATCTTATTTTTAATGTTTGTCTCAGACGATCACCACTGCTCTTAGGCTTCTTCAGCTTCCACTGGGAGCTTCCAGGGACCGTACGATGCAACAATTACTGACCAGTGTTGCTACAGTTACCTTGAAAACGTAATCGATAACTGATTACTCCTTCAAAAAAAACTTAGTTACTTGACTGAGTACCTGATTTGAAAAGTAGCTAAGTTAGATTACAAGTTACTTTTTAAGTTATATTCAGTATATAATATATCAATAAATATATTATATAGTTTGCGAGTCAACTGTGCTTAAGGGCAGCATTTCCTCTACAACATACTGCCCGACCAACTTCTTCAACTCTCCCCCATAATCATGACCTTTTTAATGGAGGTGAATGTAAAATTCAGATTTCAGTTTGGATGAATATGACAGTGTGATTTGTCCGAGTGTTGCTGGTACTGGTTGATATTGACCAAAGCTCTTACCTGCACAGGTACTACAAGACTGTATGAGGCATCATGGCTCCCTGGTTGAAATTGGAAAACTGTGGGTGAGTTTTTCATCTTTGTTTGACAACTGTTCATCGAATTATTCATATCAAATTACAATTAACAAAAAACAGGAAAGTATCTGTGGTAAAGTGGATGTCTTATTAAAAATGAAAAATCTTTTAGAGAGGAAAAACAATTTTTTAACTCAACAGTATTGGCTTTTAAAATCTATTTTCACACTGAATTCTTGCTTGTCTGCTCCTGTGATTTCTAGAGTAACCTCCATGACAGATATGGGCAGCTTGTGGCTCTGTATACGAAGCTGTTGTGCACAAAAATGGAGTTTCACACGAAGGTAAGAGAACATCATTTGTAATCCTTCTAACCGCATTAAATGTTATACAGAACCCTATAAGTTAAGACATGTTGATGCCACTGGATTAACAATCAGTAAATATTACAAGGAAGATTTCTACATCTGGAGAGGAAACATGAAAACAAGTCCACTTGGCTGCCTTTCTTCCTCTTTGATATTCTTGTCTTCGGTCTCTTTAAGCTTAAGCCACGCACAGTGTCAGTAAGAGGACATCAGGGACAAAGGCACCTGCTGCGTGGAGTTTAGATAAAAGTAAAAACAACCAGAGGTGAGGAAGCGAGAGGTGGACTGGCACAGCAGTGTCTGTACCGCTGCTTCATACACAAATTAGTAGATCAGTTGATAGTTTTGATTCCTTCACTGCTGTTGTGTGTGCCATGTGGAGGCAGAAAAATAGTGGGAGCAAGCAGAGAGAAACACAGAAAAGCAAACGTGGTATAAGGGACAGAAATGTCTTTGTGCTGTTGGCTTTCAGAGAAGAAATGCAAAAAAAAGATCCTTATTTCAGTAAGATGTTGTCAAAGATGCTCCAAAGCAAAAGGAAAAAAACATGAAATGGTTGAAGTTGAAACAGTAGTAACTTGAGTTATTTATATTGTTTTAACATAGATATCATAACAATGAAAGTACGAACAGAGATATTATGTTTAGAGTATTTGATGTCCTTCCTGCTGGCTGAGGAGTTTATCGTTTATTACACAAAAAACATCCAACAAATCTCAGTATTCATTGTTGAAGAAAACAGTGTCCATCAAGAGATTTGTACGCCTAAAAAATGCCTTACACTTTACGCTTCATATTTTAGTCGACTCACTTTACAGAAGATTTCATCGACTAAAATGTTGTGACATTTCATCAACTAAAACTAGACTAAAATTAGAACAATTTAGATGACTAAATTATGACTAAAACTAAAATATATTTTTGGCCAAAGACTATAAAACTAAATGGTGCTGTCAAAATTAACACTGGAATGGGCAGAAACTTTCAAAAGCATATTTGGCAGGTGATTGGATGAATATTTGTCATTTAATAAAGAAATGTGGTCTAGATCTGATAAAACTGCTGCTGAAACTGTTAGCATCTATGCTAATCGCTGTTCGAGCCATCGTATCCTGCTGTCATCTCGCTCATAGCTTCCATCTCTTCCTGCTTTAAAGGACGCTGATTGGGTCGTTCTATTGTATTTTGGAGCTTGGCAAGATGGATCTGACTTATTGCAGACTATGAATCAGACAGATCCAGCTGCACTGCAAGGTTACAAATTAGGCTGCATCACTGTGCACAAACACAGAACAGAGGTTTTGATGTGTGGACTTTCCTTCAAAACACATGATAGATTGATGAGCAGCATGTGAGTAGACACACTCTAACCAAACCCTAACGTCTCTCTGCAGCATTCAGATATCCCACCAAACCTGGAGGTCACGGATGAAGTGTTGGAGCGCTGCGCAGGAACGGACATCAATAATGTGTGAGTGTAAAAAATGCTGCAGATAAAATGTTAACTCTACTGTGCTTCGCTGACAGCAGGACAGAGTGCATGATCTCCTGGAATTGTCCATCTGTGTCATATCTGTGAACCCATATCTCAAGAAAGCTGCAGGTATTCGTTAAACTTTGAACAAATGTCCACAGTGACTCAGTGATGGGCTGATTAGATTTTAGAGGGTATTTTTTATTTATTTGTACAAACACATTTATAGGACTTTTCTACTTCATGGTATCTACTCGACTCAGCTCGACTTAACTCGGTTGTTTTGGTTTTCCATCAGGGATTATACCCTGTACCTGGCACAGTTTCGTGTAACCTCAAGTAAAGACACTGCTGACATCTGAATGGTCAGAGTGTCGCCACGATTCAAGGGTATTGACGCAGGAATGAAACACCCCTCCCCATTGTCAGCTCTGGCATGCTGGATGAGTCTCCAAACCCTTCTCTGCTTTAACAGCATGTTGTTTTGCTGCTTGTTATTGCCTTTGGAGCAAAAATGACCTAACAGCTGCAAAAAGCCACAAAGAGGCCAACAGTAAGGCTTAAAGAGCTACGGTTTTCGGATTGAAATCGCAATTTCAGAAAAAGCAATCATGTGATCACCAAAGCTGCAATTTTTTGACTGACCCAAGATCTGTTGTGTCAACTATTTTACACATTTGCAGACAATTTGCATTTACAGAAGTGCTAGTGAGCAGGTCAACAACACAAAGCCTCTGTCTAGGAGTATCCCTTCAATAATAAAAACAGATTATTCATCATCAATATTAGATGATGAATAATGTGTCACGTGCTTTTGATCATTGATTTCCTTTCTGTTGTCTATACTGTAAACATAGTGAATATTGCACTGAAGCTTGATTTGAAGAAAATCGTGAATCGAATTGAAATCGTAATATCTGCCAGAAAAATCGCGATAAGATGTTTTCCTAAAATCGTTCAGCCCTAGCCAGCAGCTCTGTTGCCTTTTATTTCCTCCTTTGTTTTGGTGAGAATGCCACTGTAGTTTTGCTATGACAGTCTCACCCACCTTAAAGAGGTACTGATCCAGTCTACACCGTAACAGAAAACAGAGCAGGTAGTTGCAAAACTGTGCAGAGATAAGCCGAGTTGAGCAGATACCACAAATGGAAAAGTAACCATTACTGATGCAAACTTCTTGTATTTCTTGCAAGGAATTATCTAAATTCCAATAGCCAAAGATGATTGTGGAAATATTTTTTTTATTTTAATGACAGATTTTGATTCTTTTTATCTTCATTCATTGATATTTGAAATGCATCCCGTCCCTGATCTTGGTGGGCTGTTTGCCAAAGTTTAAAATAATCCCATCAAGTCTTTCTGGGATCTCTTGCTGACAAGACTCGAGTAATTGACACCCAAAAACATATTGCCTCTGGCCTTGGCATGGTGAAACTAACATAGAAAGGACACTGTTAGAAGACTGTTATTTGGCTTAGTTGAACCTCAAAGCTATAATGTGAAATATCATGAAAGTGCAAAAAGATATACAAAAAAATGTTCAGTCCTTTAAACCAGCTTTTTATTTCATCTCAAGCTTTCTCATTTTTACTTCCATCTCAAAACACACAAATAACTGAATATGTTTCTCCGTATTTTAATCATCTCCCTGATATCTTTCCATCTCAAACTCCGTCACTCGTAAGCACAGCAGCTGCTGTCAAAACAGAAGAAGTGAGCGACCAGCTCTGCCTGTTGTTTAATGTCACAGGGCCACATCATCTTTGTGCCTCAGCGGGGCCTCTTTTCTGTCTAACTGAGGTATCGACTTCTCTCCTGCAGGTTCCAGCTCACAGTGGAGGTGTTTGATTACATGGACGCAGAGCTGAGGCTGGCAGAGACAGGTGAAAAACAAAACTCCTCCCACCTTTACCCTCATCTAACTCCTCTAAAGAAGAGAAACTTGAGCTCCGGCTGAGGCTGCCTGCTGACATTATCTATTTATGAACAAAAGCCAGGAGCCCTTTAAAGAAATGTTAGTGTTGGCCTGTTCCCACATCCACTAACCATCTCCTGAGCAGTTTTTCAACCCCATGACCCAGTTTTTGGTCAGTGTTTCCTCCTCCTCATTAATGTGTTTACACTGATGAGGAAATGCCTGTAATTAGAGGACATTTGGTTGATTTCCTTCAGTTAAACTGTGATGGCATGTTTCTCTCAGGCCTGCAGGGTGGAGGCTCAGGATCAGGTTTCAACACAATAAACAAATTTTGCAGCTGTACTCTGAAGAAGTCGTACTTTAGATCTTCTCAGAGTCCATGGAGTCTGTGTTTGGAGTTTTTAGCTCTGGATCACTCTTGTAATCAACATTAATTACCAAAATCCTCTCAGTTTGTCCTCAAATTAGTTCCTAAGATAGAGAAAACTAAAGCCAGATTCATGAGTCTGCTCTTAAACCACAGAATTGTGAATCTCAGTGTCTTTAAACTGGTAATTGTCCTTTCCTCCTGAATTGAGAGCTTGAACCAGCTTTTCAGTTGTCATAGAAAAATACCCCTTAATACTCTTAAAAGTACATAAGACGCTTGGATCAGGTGCACAAAGAGAAGTCACACAGGATTGTAAAATGAAATCTACAACAGGCCAATGTAAAACGACATTTGTGGTAATCTGGGCCTTTCTGTCTAAATTCACTTGACATATTGTGTAAAAAAATGCATAATAACTCCTCTCTCCAGGTTTAAAACCTTGTTACCACAGTTGGATTTTACTATAAGCTGATACCTCAAGCAGACTCAGCAGCCATTGTTGTTGCTGTGACACCCCCTCACTTTGGGCTGTGTGGTTTGTTTTCCCTGAAAATGCAATTAAACAATAATATTCCTCAAACTAGTCAAACAAACTAGTCGGTATGTAAACCTGTTATCCCCTCATTTAAATCCCCTGTAGTAAATAATAGACTGATAATTTAAGTAAAAGCAGCTCACTGCAGAAATACATCAGTAACTGCAGGTTCCACCAATCAGGCATAGCTGTGAAACTCCAGGATTATGGGTAATGTAGTTGATATCTTGAGACTGCAAAACACAATATATTACTTAAAGTAAGGTTAACAGAATATGAGTTTGTGTCATTTACAGGAGCTTATACCATAATTCAAAACCTAGGTAGCTAGTAGTACCTCTTCACCAGATGAAAAATCAGTTCAATCCAATCCACTTCATTTATTTAGCACATTTTAAAAACCAATAAAGTTTACTAAAGTGACAACAAGGTAGAAATAAATAAAAACATTTAAAAACTCATTAAAAAAATAAAACAGGACCAATTGAAAAAATAAAAGCCAACTGGAGATGATAAAAATCACATAAAAACATAGACCACACAGCTCTCCTGCTGAATTAAAAGCCAACAAGTAAAGGTTAGTTTGAGATGAGATTTAAAGAAGGTGAGGTGTGGGACGTCCTGACTTCAGGAGGTAGGTCCACCACAGAAAAGGCTCTGCCACCTTCAGGTTTTTAGTCTGGCCTTTTGACTTTTAGAAGATCAGAGATGTGTCAAGGTGCAAATCTATTTAAAGATTTGAAAACGAACAATAAAATCTTAAAATGAATTCTAAATGAACAGGGAGCCAATGGAGAGAGGCCAGGATGGGGGTGATATGTTCTTGCTTGCAAGTATCTGTTAAAGGACGACAGCAGCATTTCCAGCTAACTGTAGATGAGCGATGGATGCCTGATTTACATCGACGTAAAGTGCATTACAGTCCTCCAAATGCGAAGAGATAAAAGCATGAATCAAGTGCCAAAAATCATTTAAAGATAGACCTGATTTAACCTTGGCTGAAAGCCTAAGGTGATAAAAACTGGATTTAACAACAGAGTTTATCTGTCTGTATGAGGGGCATCACATTGATCTCTGTTTTGGTTTGATTGGATTTTAAAAAGCTTAATGTCCTCAAAACAAATACACAAAAGCAGCACAGGCTGAGAGATGTTTTGGCTGGTATAGAGAGCTTTAAGGAGTTAGTCAGCATCTTATCTCTCCCCCTCCTATCCTAACTCCTGATGTACTTTTTTACATTCAAGGTCGATGCTCGTCAGTGGGAGACCTGACACTTTCATGCCTTTACACCTACAGGGTGCACTCACAATAGGCAGCCCAGATATACTTTTTACCTTTGTTAAATCTCAAAAGAATCATTTATTTGCAATGATGTCGAGATTACAAGAACGAAGTAATTATTCATCTAGTATAACAATTCAGAGGAGGCTACAATCATTGATGACATTTACATTCAAATACAGAATAATTTGTTTTCACAGTTTTAAATTGACCCATAGGTACATTCAGTATGTGTGTAGTTTCAGTGTTTGTTGTAAGGTGTTCAAAGTGAAAGCAGCACAGAAGCTCAGTTGTTTTGTCCGTGGTACTTTCAGCATCATCCAGTTACTAGAACATGTTGGTTAGTGATTAGCAGAGGGATTTCAGAGATATTTAATGTACAGAGATTTTTTTACCAACCAAGGCTTTATACATTATCAAAACCAATGCCTGTCATGTCCCACACTCAGAGTTATCCATGAATGTTATTGTCTTTTTTGATATCTCTGTTACCTTCTCTATCTGAGGCTGGTGCTGTGAAAAATTTCTGAAGCCAGCTCTTGGAAGATGCTACGTGATAAACTTTACTTTCTTATCATCTGTGCCCCAGTCAGACATGCATGATCCTCAATGTCCTGTTCTTTTAACTGAAGAAAATTATTTATGGTCCATACTGTACTTAAACGTGGTACACTTCCTTGACCCCGCCCCTAAATGTATGGATACGCATCGAGGGCATGATATTGTAAAATGAACTGAAAATGGTCGCATCATCCTGGGCCGAGTGTGGTTTCCTTTTTCAAGTGTCTGGTAAGGGGCAGACTTTGGTATCTCTCAGGCCGACTTATGCCAAGGTCAGACCACAAGAGTTTTTATTTATTTGGTTTTCTTCATGCCAGATTGGAGCATGTTAGACTCCCAGTTTGAGAGACCTAAATACAGCCTTGATTGTTGTTTGTTATTCAGTATCACAAAGGATTAATCAACCAATAACTGGGGCAGACGAGCTGGAATCCCTGTTGGATGGTGCTATAATTATGGTGGTCTGGCCTCAGCTTAACATGGATCTTTTCTCCACAGTCATCCGACAGCTCAACACTTCCATCGCCATCTCCACCCTCACATCGGGCCAGTGTCGGCTGGCTCCTCTTATCCAAGTCATCCAGGACTCCAGTCACTTGTACCACTTCACTGTCAAGCTGCTGTTCAAGCTGCACGCCTGTAAGACCTAAGCTAGCCTGTTTAAGTGCTAATAGTCCTTTAAATTCTGACATTTGCATTATCAAATCACAGTAAAGGATGCGTCCCCTGATAATAAACCTTTGCTTTTTTTTGGGATGTCAGGTCTTCCTGCTGACACTTTGCAAGGACACCGTGATCGTTTCCATGACCAGTTCCACAGGTAAATCACACACCTCCAGGCTGTGACTGAACCAATACACAAGAGCAATACTGAAGGAAGTGTGCAAACATAATCTAGCCTCTCCCTTTCACCACAGCACTTTACACACATGCAAATGTTCCTATTGCTGTTTTCCTAACCCTGCTCTTTGTTATGCATTATTCTGTTCTCTATCAGACGTGTATTATGTAACTTAAAAGCTGCTTTACATCTCAGCTCTAAATAAAACATGGATAATAATTACAAATGAACTGAGATGTTAGTCTGCAGTATTTGTTTTCCTTTTTTCCATGAATATTAAATGAGTGTTTAAGTCATTTGTTCTTCTGTCCTGCAGCCTGAAGACGTTCTTCAACAGAGCCCGAGACATGCTGTACTTTAAGAGACTGATCCAGATCCCAAAGCTGCCTGATGTAAGAGCGCATGGAGATGATATTAGTGCTGAGTCACAGCTTCTATCATCAGTGTCAAAGACTGTGTCAGGGAATTCAACACTGCTAACTGCAGCTCAAATCTATTACCACAGATTCAAGGCAAAAATTTCACATAACATACTAGAGAGTACGATCAGTAGTTTTTCCTCTTGTTTAAACAAATGATAAACTATAACAGTTTTAAAGTTTTATTTATTAACATTATTTCATCAGTCAATAAATAAAACATTCAATACAAACAAAAAATCTCAAACATGTTAATGAAAAGGAGAAGAAAGAAGAAAAGTCTTATAGAGTTTGCCCCTCTCTCACAAGATATGAACTAAACACATCATATAAATTAACAAGTGCTGCAGGAGTGAACAAGAGTTTGTTTACTAGTGCTTAAGATGCTTCTCCTGATGCTAACCTGAACACAACATCAATTCAATTCAGTTCAAGACATTTATTTTCATTGTAAGACAAGCAAACTACGAAGTTGAGGTAGCGAGTCTTTGGTGCCTAAAAACAACATCAACAAACAGACATAAAAAACACAAGACGATAAAACAAAGATGGTAAGAGCATATGCCAACTATTTATTCATTTATTGTTTATTTGATGTGGACATCACAATTACATTGGACAAACCAGATGCATTGTTTGAGGAGGCTTTTGAGATGATAAAATAATAAAAGTCATAAAATATCAATCAATAAATAAATGGGTGAACCCTTGGGAAGCATATTAACTGCTGAAGTTCTTGTCACATGTAGGTTGTAAATATTATTCTGATACAGTTTTATGTTTTGTATAATCAGGGTAGGTACATGTAACCCAGAATATATCCTTATGCATCAAACTCAACAAATATCACTTCAGTCTTGTCATCAGTGTATGACTGTCTAATATGACTCCAGCTCAATGGATGAACAACTCAGCATTGCTTACACAATCATCCTCACATGTAAAAGTGTAATGTACTCCCTGTCTTTAACAAAAATCTATATGTCTCATGTTTCAACAGTGAAATCAAATATATATTTAGGGGGGTATAATCTTGGCTAGTCCAGTTTAACCTCAGGTATAGTCTGGGCCGGGGTATGCTCTGGGCTGTTAGACCGGAGTGCCTGGAAAACCCACACATGCAAAGTCCACACAGTAAGGCCCTGACTGACACAGTGATTGAACCAGCAACCTTCTTGTTGTGAGGCATGTGCACTCCTGCTGTGCCACCGTGCCGTCCTATAAAATAACTAAGCCACTGAAAAGCTATTTGCCTAAAAATACACAGTTACCACAAAGTTACTGGAAAATGTAATAGAGCTTCTGACATTACTGTTTAAAGTCACATTACTGTTTCTTCGTCTGAAAACCTGGGCTTTAACCTCTGTTTCCCTCTCTCCCCGTCAGTCCCCTCCTAACTTCCTGCACGCCGCCTCTTTGGCGAAACACGTGAAGCCAGTGGTGGTGATCCCTGACGAGGATGAACCAGAGCAACAGGATGATGAGGACGATGAACCTGAGCCGCTCATCGAGGTCAGCGACACGTCCAGCTTACAGTCACAGCCACAGGTAAGAACCATTGCTATCAGTAAATAGTAAATTCATTCATTAAAGGGATACGCCAACATTTTTTTTGGTTTTTATGTCTTACCTCACTCCCAAGTCCATGACAAGCAGATAAACACAATTCTTTCAACTGTGCGCGCAGTAACAAAGAAGAGACGGGCAAATCTGGCTCACCATGAATTAGCTTAGCTCTTCCTTGTTACTGCACACACAGTCGAAATAATAGTGTCTATCTGCTTGTCATGGACTCCGGAGTGAGGAAAGACACAAAAAGAAGAAAATGTTGATGTATCCCTTTAACTTAAGGCTTCACATTGTGGTGCAGAGATTTTACGCTCCGTTTTAATTTATGGTTTTACTCTTCAGCTGCAGCCGGACATATTTGATCAGACGTTTGGACCTCCAAACGGAGGCTTCGATGACAGGTGAGTGGTGTATTTTTTCTTTTGTTTCTTTCTGTTCAGCTCTCCGTCTCTCAGCTTATCACGGCTGCTCGTCTTTTGTCCTTCAGGGATCTGCAGATCGAGAGTCTGAAGCGGGACTTGGAGCTGTTGAGAGCCGAGCTGGAGAGAGTCAAAGCCGAGGTAAGGACCACGGAGCTGAATCACCTGATGCTAAGTTTCAGACTTTTTAGCGTGTACAAGGAAGAGGCACGACAGTCCAGGTCACGATTATCTGTATGCAGAGGAATCTGGGTCACTGGGCGGATGTAAACGCTGCTCCTAAAGTGTGAAATGTTACAAGTAACCTCTGAATGAGGCGAGGGTGTTGACTCGAGGGTTTTGACGTCACAAATTCCTGCTTGAAACATTTTTTCCTCTTTGTTTGCTGCATTTCTTGCATGTTTCACTTTTTGGTGAAAACTGCTACCGGAAGAGTTAAACAGGGACAGCATCAGAGGTGGATTTAGGATTGATCCGGGGCTTATATAAATTTGAGGACTGTACATACAGTATATATATACTTCGTGTTTAACTAGCTGTGTTTACTACCTATAACACTACTTTACTCTTTTTCACTTGTTCCTCAGTCATCCACAGAGTATCAACCTCTCTGTTATTCACTTTATTTTCATGATTATTATCCAAGTTGTCTGAATTCTTCCCATGTAACCACATACGTAACATTATCTTGCTATTAGTTCACTTTCTTTGTACCATAACTTTACTGATAGTAACTAATATTTAGCAAACCAGCAGAGTAACGTCTAACACTTTTCAAATAAGATTCACAAACTTTAATCATCACACGCTTCATCACAGCTGGCTCTCTGTTGGACTCCGGTACTGCACGTTACTTCAGAGAGGTGATTTCCTCCATCAAAGGTCAAATTCAGATTCAGGGCTTTTCAGAAAACATCCGGGGCTTTAGCCCGAGTAGCCGCCCCGTAACCCCGCCCCTCGACAGCATCGAAATACCTTTCCACAGTTTACTTGATTAATATGACACTGTACTGCACTTTAATGTTCAGAGCATTCTCCACCAGTTTTTCATCCATATTTTCAATATGTTATTTAAATATATTGCACCTCATTCAACATATCTCTTATCCCAGTCTACTACTGCACAATACTTCAAGATAAATTAATCTGTACTGTTACATGTACTGTCAACATAACTGCTGTTACCTGTCCCACTGTGTCACTTCAACATCTCTGTCACTTTACCTTACATGTGCTGCACAGAATGCCTCAGTTGTCCTGAATGACACTTTACTCCACTAATTTTAATAATATTAAATACCTCTACTTTATTATATTTTGTTTGTTTGCTATGTGTAAAGTTTATGGATCTATGTCTATTATATTACATGTTATTCTATTGTCATTTAATGCATGCTACTTTAGCCTAATCTTAAACAAAAAGCCTTTGGAATAATAAAAATATAAACAAAGTTAAATATAGTAAATGGCTAAAGAAATCTTAAGAACCTATAGAGCAGACTGAATCCTATTTGTAACACATCAGTGGGGCCCTCCAACCAGATGTTTGACCTTGCAAAGCAGTTGGATCTTCCAGCCTCTATATCTGTCATTAGGCAGAAGCATCTTGTAAAGCTTTAAGCTAAAATGCTTGTTCTTCGTCAGAAAATGATCTGGCTTGTCAGCGTTCTTTTAAGGGCAAAGAGGCAGCAGCTGCAATTGAAAGCTGAAAGTAAGGAAGTTAAGATTCTGCTCTTCCCAAACACTTGCTATGGGATGGCACCCAGATGGACTTGTAGTGTATCCCATGGATATTTGAAACACTCCACCTGCTGTGTCAGAGTGCCCGATAAAAGCAGGTCCAGATCATTTACCCTCAGACAGGGAGCATGACCTTTGGGTTATTATATACCACGTTCAGAATAGTTGTTTATGAGAGACAGTAGTTTGATTTTTCACAGATTTTTTTCTCTGGTTTTGTAAAAGATGAAGACAAAACATTGAAATCTTTTCATTTGTATGGTTATTCTTCAGTGTTGGTAGAATTAAAGCAGCGGCCACAGCAGTGAAAACCTGCAGATGGACTTGGAAGCCAAGAGGAGGGAGGGGACTCACGGCTGTCTGATGATTATTTAGAGTCGAAACTGTGATAGATATGTCCAATACTGGATCCTTTATGCTATCTCCTGTAATGCAATTGTATAAAAATGGTTGCTTGCTGGGGTCATTTCTACATCACTTTCCTTTCAAGGTAAATTTTCACCTAAACCCTACTCCTTTTGGAATAACTTACACCATTTCATAGTACTTTGGGTACAATTTGGGTAGCAAATAAGTGCGTCCCCCTGAATCAAAATCAAGTCAAATCAAATAGTAAACATAAGTATAGAGCAGCAGTTTAACCCAGGACAGTAATGGAAGAGTCTTGGAAAAAAGGATATATTGTCTTGTTTTGTGATGTCTTTTTCTGTGTGTGCACAGGGGTGTGTTATACATATAGAAGTGAAGTATTACACCGTGCTCAGCATAAATGAGTACACCCCTTCAGATTTGTCAGAAAACCTTTAGTTTCCTTTCAAAATAAACATTATCTATGGTATACTATACCACAAAATACTCCCCCAAATGTGGGCCATTGTTTGCAAACAACATTTTTTAAGTTGCACACAAAACAGTATTTTTCTCAATTTAAGATCAGGATGCAAAAATGAGTACACTCCAATCAAAGGGGTGGGAGCAAAGCTAAATTTTAGTTATCATGTTACCCTTATTTTCATATTATGTTAAAAAAAAATCTTATGTTAAACTCAGCTTTGTCAAAACTTTAATAGGGAGTGTTCTCATTTATGCTGGCACTGTATATAGGTGAAATATTATGTATAAATTTGTATAAAAGTAGCTTATAATATATTTTAGTCATTATGTTATAAGGACCATTGGTTCCTGAATAGATGGTGGATGATGAAAATAATACAAATATGGAGAAATTAAAAGAACTTTACAGTAGCACAATGTAATAAAAGGAATAGGATCACAGGTTAATACTTCTTCCTACCCCTTTTCAAGCATTTAAACTTACTGCACAAGATATATATTGTCAACAGTTTACTTTCTGGTTTTTTGGGGTTTTTTTGGTATATGCATGTATTTGTTCGTGGTGACCACTCATGTTTTTCACATGTTCGATATAAAGCGTTCAATTCAATTCCAATTGTGACATATAACATTTTTAGATGATTTAATATTGATCCCAGATTCAAAGAATAGAAAAATATCTGATATCACCAAACTGAATTTACATTTTTACAGTTCTTAACAGTTCATCCTTAAATGCAGATCTCTCTTTTCTCTCTTAAAGGCTCAGCGCTACATCACACAGCTGAAGTCCCAAATCAACAGCCTGGAGGCAGAGCTGGAAGAACAGCGCGCACAGAAACAACGCGCTCTTGTGGAAAATGAACAACTGCGCATGGAGCTGGAGGCTACACGGCGTCGAAACGCCGACCACGAGAGCCTGCAGTCCACCTTCATCGAGGCAGAAAGTGAGACGCTCAGTTAACTCTCTCTTAAAATTGTGATCACATACATGCCTTAATAATCTGTGTTCTCTGTGCAGAGAGAGCGCAGGCCACGGAGCAGCGCTACAATAAGCTGAAGGAGAAACACACAGAGCTGGTGGCGAGTCACGCTGAGCTCCTGAGGAAGGTACAGCCGCGCCGCAGAGCCGAGCACAGATGTTTTATTTAATTAGATGTCAGCGCCTGCCTGTGAGTGGTAACAGTACATGTGTTAATGTGTGGACAGAGTGCAGACACTGTGAGGATGCTGTCAGCCACTCAGCAGACCCAGGATGAGGTGGAGAGGACCAAACAGCAGCTGTCGTTTGAGGTTGATCGGATAAAACAGGAGGCGGACATGAAGGTTGGTGAAGTAGTATCATCGGTCAGTCTCAATCAATCTTTATTTGTATATCGCCAGTTCATAACAAGTGTTATCTCAAGGCACTTTACAATAGAGCCGATACACATATATACATATATACAAATATATATGATAAATATATTTCTATATACACATATATACATCCAGAGATGTATCCATCCAGGCAGAGACAAAGAAACTAAAATTAAGAATTTATGATAGAGACAAACCCATTTTATCTCTCTACATTTTTGTCTTAAATTTGCACGTAATTGGTACTAATGGCTCACAAATGAACGACTCATTCAGAACTATGAATCGGTTCTCATCGTTCACTTAAAAGAGCTGTTCAAAAAAGACTAGACTTGTTCGCAAATCTCTCACGAAAGGAACCGCAGAAGTAGATCAAGAAAACCAAGTCTCTGTTTATGAGTAGAAGAAGATAATAGGACGATAATAAAAGATAACGAAATATGAAGGGGTAAAAAGTGAGTCACAGCTAGCACACAGGACCGTTTAGAGTCGCTGAAGAGTTTATCTGGTGACTGTAGGCAGAGGCAGGCTAACGCTACCCATTGACTCCCAGCATTTGAGCTAAGCTAATTAACATTTGCCTTGCTTTGCCCGTCTCTTTCTTGTTACTGCACGGTTGAAAGATGGTGTTTACGTGCTTGTAATAGACTTAAGAGTGAGGGAAGACACAAAAACAACAAAACCGAGTGTTCCTTTAACTAATGTGTAACATTATTCGTTTTACCAAAAAAGTAACCCAAGTACTCTGAAGGATTTCTGTGGACAACTTAGACAAAAAAAACTATCCAACATAATGGTGTGTTACATCCAGACATCCCATAAAAACAGGTTAACTTGTAAATATTTCTGTTAGCTGGTTAACTGTGTTTATTTAGTTTTTATTGGGCTTTTTGATTTTATTCAGAAAGAAGGTAGAGTAGGAAACACTGAAAAGTCATTGGGGAAGTGAATGTGTAAAGGGGCAGCAGGTCAGCCGTTGAACTTTCAGTAATGGGGCACACAAACTTAACCACTAGGCCACCAATGACCCGTAAGCTGACGGCCTTAAGCCTTCACTCCCGAAGCCAGCGGGGGATTAATGTCAAAAATGTGTTTTGTTGTAGATGGAGGAGCAGAAGTTTGAGATGGAGAAGCTGAAGAGAGAGATGGATGAAAAGATGGCAGAAGTGACTCGTATCAAGGCGACTCTGCTGAGCAGCGAGAAGGTGAGTGTGCCGTCATGTGGTGTTATCATAGTACAGTAAATATGAGCTACTGCACCAACACATACTCAGTGTGCTATCAGCTCTGTTTCTGGAGGCTTGAGGCACTTCACATTTTCATCATGGACTTTTCCTCGGCGCTCACGGCCATCTGCCTCTTCTGGCTCCCCTCGTCTCTCTCTCTCTGTCTCTCTGTCTCTCTGCCAGTCCACCGAGCAAGCGAACAGCTCCATGACGGCTCTGCAGGCGGAGAAGGAGCGTCTGATGCGGTCTGTGAGCGAGAAGGAGGCGGAGCTGTCCTCTCTGCGGCAGGCTGCGCAGGTGCAGCAGTCGTCACTCCAGCAGGAGCGAGAGAGGAGCAGCAGGGAGCTGGGCGAGCTGCAGGGCAAACTGCAGGAGAAGGTCGGTCAGGACGCTCGGGCCGAGCTCAGCAGAATGAACTGTTTTATACGTTCAGTTTTATTCAGCAGAATTCATAGTCTGCCTTCTCGAGATAAAGAAAAGAAAAGTCATGATTCACTCTGAGGGTGACTTTGCTCTTGTTCTTCGGGCTGGGCTGTAAATGTTTTATATCTTTAAACTTGTACTTCCATTTACTCTTGTTATGATGCTGTGATAATTGTTTCCATTTAAGACCACATTTTAACATTTCAGACTAACTATCTGCACACAGCTACTCAAAGTATGATGCACAGTAGGGCTGAACAATACTGAGAAAAAATACTTTCTGTTTTTGCCGCTTGTTGAATTTAAGTTGTATTTAGGATCGCCTCTTGAGATGCAGCATCTCGTTATCGAAATGATCCCAACACAGATACAAAAGAATAACAAAACATACATTACAATAACACACAGCAAACACAAAACACACTGCTCTACCACTTCCACGGCCCCCACACCCCACCCACCTCATCACCAGCTCACCAAAACAGTGCTCACACACATGCATACAACCCCACTGCAATACAATACAATCCTCGGGAGCGACAGAGTGCCACAGAAATTTTTAATAAAGTAATAAAACAAATGAAACACAAAAACATGAACAGCTTGTTTGTAAGTGTGAAAATAAATTGAAGGATGTATGAAGATGTATAAAATGAAGGATGTATCGTCACTGTCAGGCACAAACCTCTTATATTCAAGAGTGCCATTATTTAGGAAAAGGCAAAGAAAGTGTCTGACTAAATGAATAAATATGTTATTATCATTTATTTATTTTGCTTTCAATTGTTTTACAATTTATAAAACCCATTTACCAAAATGGAAGGTGACCAAAAGCAATGTTATTAAAAATAAACCATAAAAATGGAGATAAGACCATGATTATATGCACTTTTATCAAAGTTTATCATAATTTCGTGCAAAGATAACTGCAAAAGTAAGCTGTAATCTAACACAAGTATGCCTGTTTGGTAACTGAGCCCTGTTTTGTGTCAAAATCCAAATCTAAACATACATTTTTGTTTGAAAACTTTTTATCAGACATCTTTCTTAGGTTGTTATAATCATTTTTTACATATTTTTTGCTGATAAAATAACACTGCTGTCTAGTATAATGATTGAACCTGAGTTTATTTTCATTTATTGTTGATTTGATGTGGGCATCACAATAACATTAGACAAACCGGATGCATTGTTTGAGTGTTTTAGCACACTTGTCCACAGGAGGCTTTTGAAATGATAAAATAATAAAAGCAATAAGAAATTAAAGATAAAAATGCAGTGTATAATAACATTACAACAGTAAAAGAGAATCAGTTTTTCAGATTAAATACATACATGAGCTAAAAAGCAAAGGCAACATGGTCAAGAAATCAACCAGGTAAAACCGTTCATGTGAACACTGTTGTTTTGACTTAAGTCGTTGTCTGAGTCCTTAATTAAAAACATTACTGTTGGTCTCTAATTTTAGATTAGTGGGTAGAGAGCTCCAAAGTTTCGAGCAGGGACAGCACTTATTTTTGAGTGAGGGGCCACAGACTGGATTGATTTGTTCCATCATTCAGCTGATCACTGGCAGATTTGAGACTTTGTCAAGCAAAACCCAACAAACCTTTTATGTGAGTGTTTGTATTTGTGTCTGCACATGTAGTCGAGTCAGGAGGAGCAGCTGAAGCAGAAGCTCCTGGAGGAGCAGTTTGCTCTGCTGCAGGGAACCATCACAGAGGCTGAAAATATCATCCAGGACGCTGTGGCCAAGCTCGACGATCCTCTTCATGTGCGCTGCACCACCTCTCCAGGTCAGACCAGACAGCAGATGAGAGCTTGTCCATTTTGCAGAGTGTTTTTTTTTATATTCTGTTCACTTAAACAAAGCTTTTTATATCCTCTGTGTGTCCTAAAACACAGATTACCTCATAAGTCGAGCCGAGGCCACGCTGGGCTCCATAGACAAAGTGAAAAAAGGTCACGGAGATTATCTGAGCAACATGAGGGGTGAGTTTGTTCTGCTTTTATACTCTAATGTGATCCTGCTGAGCTCCTGACAGATGTGTTTCTATGTTATAGAAGTTTTTACCCATTTGTCCATATTGGCTACCAAAAAAAGTATAAATAATACAGACGCGGTACAGATCTGTCTAACCTGACACACCAGATTGACCATTTAAGATATTTCACTAGTTCATCTGGGAAAGAGCCCAGAGAAAGTGTTTTGGGAGGGCTGAACTTTTCAGAAGCATATCAAGCAGGTGATTGGATGATCGTTCAATCAGTCAACTTTTATTATGAGCCAATCAGATAATGTGGTAGCAGGAGCTACTGCGGTACAGAATGTGAGCCACTTCGTAAAACAAACTCTTGTCTGAATGTGGCAGAGGTGGAGCCAAAATATCTTCACTATAGAGAAGTTTTTAGTGTTATTTGTTTTCATTTAGTAAAGAAATGTGGTCATGATCTGATAAAACAGCTACTGAAGCTGTTGGCATGTATGCTCATCCCTGTACAGTCACTTCCTGCTGTCAGCTCGTTCCTCTTCCTGCTTTAAAGGACTCTGATTGGGCTGACGCACTTTGGGCCGCTAACAAACTTTGTATCTTGGATCTTGGCACGATGGATCAGCCTGATTACAGGCATTGATTCAGGCAGGTCTAGCTGCTGTGCATGGTTAGGATCTGTCATAGTTTTATAATAGATGGTGAAGAAAAAGTGAGAGAACTTATAAGAAATAAATAACAACACACAGCAGCCCAACTGAAAACTAAAAAGAACAAATTAACCTGCATCAGTATAAAATCCTGTCCTCCAGAACAGTATTTGCCCTTTAAGATGTTTTAAAGCTGGTGGTTGATATTTTTTTCATGGCCTAATGCTCTTTCTCTCTGTTTCTCTTGTAACCAGATGCTGGGGGGCTGCTCAGAGCTCTGACCCAGTTCTCCCACTTGGCTGCAGATACGATCATCAACGGCAGCGCCACTGCACACATGGCGCCCACTGACCACGCAGACCGTAAGTATATTCCAGATTCCTCTCTTAGTATCACATGAAGCAGGGTTTGGGAGTTTCACACTATCAGACACAATCGCAGTGACGGAGGGGGTTCATCTCGAAGGATCAGTTTTCAAATTAAAGATAAACAGTGGGCGACATGGTGGCGCAGCAGGTAGTGCACGTGCCTCACAGCAAGAAGGTCACCAGTTTGATTCCCGTGTCAGTCAGGGCCTTCTGTGTGGAGTTTGCATGTTCTTCCTGTGCATGCGTGGGTTCTCTGGGCACTCTGGCTTCCTCCCACAGTCCAAAACATGCTCATTAGGTTAATTGGTGTCTCTAAATTGCCCTTAGGTATGAGTGTGAGAGTGAATGGTTGTCCATCTCTCTATGTTGTAAATGGTAAATGGACGTTTTGACTCAAAACTGTTTTACACCCCAAAAGTTCTCCTCATAAACTTCCAAGGCGAGCATCTTTTGTCAGGTGTCGTTGAGTAACCACGACTCCGGGCTACCTTAGCCTAACCAGTTTTCCAGCTTCTCTGATTTGATCGTCCATAACAACAAAAACATTGTTTCCCATAAGAAAAGGTTGAAGTGATGTTCTTTGCTCCTCTTTTAAAGAAAATTGAGTCAATTTCTGATAAAACCGCAGATACAGCTGCATCCACAGAGGCCGCTTCAGAAGCTGCCATTGTTTTCAAACATGCAGTCACTTCCCGCTGTCGTCACGTCTTCCTTGATTGGGTCGTTCAGCTTTTGGCTGTGAAGTCATAGGAGATTGGAGCTTGGCAAGATGGATCTGCATGATATCAGACAATGAGTCAGGCAGATCCATCTGCACTGCAAGGTTTGGTTATCTGGATCACCACCAAAACTAATCATTTTTAAGTTGGGCCATTACCACCATCTCCTGAGAGTTTCAGTAAAATCTGTCTGGGAGTTTTTGTGTAATCTTGCTAACAAACAAACAAACACAGGCAGAAACAAAGCCTCCTTGGTGGAGGTAAAAAGGCTAATAGTGTCACTCATAGCTGCTCTTTCCCCCTGTAGGACTGACAGAGAACTGCAGAGGCTGTGCCAATGAGAGCCTGAAGTTCTTCAGTGATCTGAAGTCCAAGACCTCCCTCCAGAGGGCAGACCCGGCCTCTGTCCGTATAGTCGTCCAAAAGATCCTGCACCTGGGTCAGGTAGGAGACACTGACACTGATAATCTGTGCTTTGAAATGTACGTGTCCTCTATATATTTCATCTTATTGTAGAAGAAGAATGGTTTCCAGACAGTTTCTGCCTGGATCTGTGCTACAGCAGGAGATTACTGTCCCATCATCCTCCTCTCCCTCATGGTCAACATCTGTCCTGTGCTCTTTACTCCTGCTGCAGTTTTGTGCCAGAACTGCAGCTCCTCTGCTCCTCCTGCTGAGTGTGCATTAACCTAAATATAGGTTAGATCCAAAATAGAGACAGATGCTGCAGTACGCTTTACATTTGAGTTTCTTAAACATCCCAACAATGACAGGAACGTAACAGCCTGTCAGCATCTCAAAGCCAACAGGGGAAAGGGCCGTCCTAAATTTACTTAAAACATGCAATTTACAATCCGACTGACGTAGAGATTATGCTGCTAACAAGTGTTTAGGTGGAGTGTTGCAAAGTGGTGTTAACCAATGTGATCACTTTAGCCTCAGGTGAATCACCTGCAGTTCAGCATGTCCAAACCGACAATAAAGAGCTAACAATAAATCAATTCAACATGTCAGTAGAGACAATGTTACTTGTTACTTGTTCACTTGTAACTTGACTAGATAGAAATCCTTTTGCAGACCTACAGCGATTTACACATGGAAAATTAATCAGTAAATAAACAGTAAGCAGAAAGTGACACTGCTGTGGCAGAAGAGGGTTGTATGATGGAGCGAGCACAAGCAAAAATCAAAATTAAATAAAAGAAAAATAGATTCTTAGACCAATATCATGATTTTAGGTAACTGAATTGATCATTATTTTTTATAGTTTTAAACTTATCTGTTCTCCTTTGGTTCTCTCAGGAGCTGAGACCAAAGGGCATGGACGTTCGTCAGGACGAGCTGGGAGATCTGGTGGATAAAGAAATGGCCGCAACATCAGCAGCTATTGAAGACGCCGTCCGCAGGATTGACGTAAGTGGTGTGGATCTGTCTTTAAGAGGATGATGTCCTGTTTCATGGTGGTGTAATAATGATGATTTGTCTTCTGTTTAGGAAATGATGAATCAGGCCAGAAAAGACACCTCAGGAATTAAACTGGAGGTCAATGAGAGGTTTGTCACATTACAGGATTTTTATTATAAACTAGAAAAACACAGTAGATGCATGTCAGACTGTCAGTGAAACCTTCAGAGCAGATTTCAGACCAAAACAAACTTTCATCAGCCTCTTCCTCTACCAATAACAGCAGAGTATGAATGAGCATGTGAGAGCAAGAATCTGCAGCCAACATTATGAAGGCAAACTCTAATCTACACCGATTAAACAAAAAAACACTGAGTGCTTGAAAATTACAAAAAAAAATATTGTTTCATAGTATTTGCCAGTTTAGGAAAATGAAAATGTTGGGAAAGAGGTTGAATGTACAGAGGAGAGGACTGTCAGATTTTGTCAAGGATCAGAGAGATCAGCACAGCAGAAGCTCCTTTTGGTGGATTTTATTTGACAAAAGTGACGTTTCCAGCTCTTCCTCGGTGTTGCATAATAAATGTTTGTGAATGACACATAAAATAAAATATTATATTTAATACACATAACATGTGACCCAGCACTGCTGAAACTCATCACATTCTGATTAAAAACCAAGAAAACACACAAAAACAGCACACAAATGTAAATGTACACATCAAAACAAACAAACAGTGCTAATTGATATTTTAAGTAAATTCTTAGGAATTCATTTGGTCATATAAAATTACATGGAGCAAAACATGCATCTTCTAGGGAGCATAGATAGAGATAGTTAATTGTATATATATTTCTTCATAATGTTCACTATTTATCTCAGAATTATCAGTGGAAAAATAATATCAATCTGTCCAAGTATATTTACAAATAGAATATAATTATTAACACAATAGATTGCATGATGCAGATACAACAGTGATGCACATATCCTCAAAAAGAGGCACTTCTCATTATTACAGAATTAAAGGTGATGTATTAACACGAAATACCATCAATGAGCAAAGACAGTCGAGGGAAACACTTTCAGAATTTAAATCTCACATCTGACTCATTATTAAAATGAGGCTCACAGCATCAAAATCCATCTGGTCTTTGTTGCTGCACGTCTTTTTTTTAAGTCTTTTCTCAGTTCTCATGTTTCTTTTTTTTCATTATCTTTTTGTTAGGAAAATGTTGTGTAAAAAACACTTTCAGCATTGTTTTACAGCATTCATTTGCCCCTCTTTCTTTGAATAAATAACAAATGAACCAAGACGGCTTTTATAATAATCAGAGAGGTGTAGTTCAGAAGTCTCTTGTGTCAGGGTAATAAAATCAATCCATTTTACCCAAAAGTGGTCAAATTTAACTTTTTGAATTCTCAGGCAGTAGGTCAGCTTTCCAATTTTGTATATCTTAATAATTATTCCAAACCACTCCTCCAGTGTAGGAGGTAAAGGATTCAATCATTTTCTGGTGATTGATTTTATATTAGCTGCTAGAAGAGCCTGTAATATGTTTACATCCTTCCTTTGATTCATTCAGTTGTGTTTGACCAAAATACAGAGGGTCAAAGTTCATAGATAGATGGATTTTAAACACCGTATTAAATAGATTTATGCATTTTCCTCCAGTATGATGTTAATTTGGGGCATCCCCAAAATACATGACATGTTAATATTTTTGTATTTTTCTGGGGGTGGAGTTTTAAAATATCTTATAAAGTTTTTCCAGCAGTGTTCCCTCCAAATAATTGAATTAGTTGAGGACCACTGGAAACTCCATATTTCCCCCCACACCTCCTCTGATAGATTTAAATCTGCCTCCTCTTCACACTTTTTCTTAATATAGATTATTTTCATTCAGACCTAATTTTACAGTGTAATTTTAAAGGCTAGAAACAAACAAAATTCTCTAAACTGTGTTTCTGAACTTTTTCTTTATTTCTACCAGAATCCTCAACAGCTGCACAGACCTGATGAAGGTACAGTTTTTAACTTAAGCCTCTCCCTGATCTCCTAATCAACCAGACACACTCAGTCTGCTTTTAGAATAAATTAATAAACAGATTTTTCATGTTTTCTCTTCTTATGTAGGCCATCCGCATGCTGATCATCGCGTCCACAGACCTGCAGAAAGAGATCGTTGAGGGAGGCAGAGTGAGTTTTAATCAGCTTCATTCTGTCTGAGAGTTTAACAGATTTTTGTTTCAGTGAGGTTTTCCTCTCAGGAAATAAACAGCAAACAGACTCAGATTTTGAAATGTTATTTTCTCTTATGAAGGGTGCAGCCACGATTAAGGAGTTCTACGCCAGAAACTCTCGCTGGACTGAAGGACTGATCTCTGCAGCCAAGGCCGTGGGATGGGGAGCCACAGAGATGGTGTAAGTTTGACGAAATGATTTTTTTGTTTATTCATGAAAATATTTCATGCAGCACTTTTAAGCTAGTTTATAAGAGGCAGAAGAAAGGAACATAGAAGAGTAAGATAAAGGTGGAGGGTCTCCACAGCTGTATAGATACTTTCACAGCCTGTGTCACGTTGATGTCGCAGCATTCGGTGAAGGCAGAACAAAACAACCCTGGTGTGAAGATAACGGAGTTTTGGGATGTTTGGAAAGGAATTAGAAGTATTTTAGGTTATGAACTTCCCAAGACTTTCGAGGTGCTATATCTTGTAAACTTCACACCTGAAAACATACAGAGCAGAGACAGGTACCTGACTGGAATACATTGCTGATAAAATACATGATATGGATGAATTTACACACTTTAAGACTGCAACAATTTTCATTTTATGAAAAATGGACAAAATGGACTGAGTTTAAGTCCATCACAAAGACTGAAGAGAGCACTGTTTAAGAGAGTGTTAATGGTGTTGTGAGTTCAAGAGTTTGTATAATTGTAATCTTATGAAAATATGAATAAATATAAGTATTAAAAAAGAAGCAGACATGGAGCTAGAAAGCTAGAAGCAGACATGGAGCTCCATCACAGGCAGGCAGCACTGGAGTCAATAATAATAACAAAAATGAACTCTTTCAAATCTGTTCAGTAGTTTTAACGACCTGTTTGAGATCATGAATGTCTTAAAAACTTATTTTAATTCAGAGATTAGTTAAAATTCCTCATTCAGCCATTTGCAGTTGCTCAGCCCTGTGTTGATGTGATGTTTTGTTATCTTCGTCCTTGCAGGGAGTCGGCTGATAAAGTGGTGCTGCACACCGGTAAATATGAAGAGCTGATTGTTTGCTCCCACGAGATCGCTGCCAGCACGGCGCAGCTGGTCGCCGCATCCAAGGTAATAATAATTCAGGAAAATAAAGGTGTAATAGCTGTTTGTATGAATTTTGAGTCTTGGATCTATATTTTAACTCTTCTGTGTATAGTTTTAGTCTTCCATCTGTATCCATGATGTGGAGTCAGCTAAGTTCACCAGTCACCACACTCAAACACACACTGATGGTTAAAACTTATAATTATCCATATAAGGATTTTACTGCCCATATATAAAACCCTGTAAGCATGACTGAACTGATATAAGTGAGAGAAGAACCTATTACTCCTGGTCAGCCATTCTTTGTCTGAACCGGCCGTGATAAACTTTCCAGATAACTTCCCCAGTCGTGTCTCGAGATCATTTATATCCAGCATCCAGTGAACATCTCATCCTCAGCTGTCAATAGCTCAAGAATAATGCTGAGAAAATCAACAACAATACTGAGAGTTTCTAATTGTATCAGTTGAAATTAATTTTGAAATTTAAATGAACAAAATACAAATTATTTAGTTTTTTTTTTTTTTATTACTACTATTATAATTGTATATTATTATTACTTTTATTCTGTATATATAAATAAGAATCTGTATTTGTATGTATATGTATGAGTACACAGATGTGTATGTCTGTGTGTAAATGTGTGTATGTGAATGAGTATATCCAGAAACATATTATTTATTTATTTATTTCTGTTTGCTGTTTGTTTATTGTTGATTTACTAGTTTGCTTAATTTTGTGTTATTATTCTCTTTCTTCGACATGTAACAGTGTCATTTGGTAGAGCTGTTATGTACCTTGTTTATTTGGAAACTGAAAAATAAAGTATTAAAAAAAAATACAAACTAGAGAAACAAAACTTCTGTCAATTCCCACAGATGCAGGATTTCACTAATAGGATACTTTGAAAGATATGACAAGTTAAAAGAATTGATGAGTAGTCTCAAAAATCATACAGATCAGATCCGGGGTTTATAGAACGATGATCCATATCAGGATCAAAACGGAGAGAGCAGGAGGGATGAGTATATCTGAGGAAGAATGGACAATGATGTGGAGAAACCAGCAGAAATAGAGAGTTTACCTGAAAAAATGTGATCAGGGTTTTTATTACACCCCATCACAATATCAGTATGAAGATGAACTTCGTGAAATCATTGCAATCAAAATACAAATCATTACCACATACTCTGGGACTTTTCTGTTAACAAAGACTTTTGGAAGACGATAAATAAAGCTTTAAAATACTTTGATTTCTGCTTCATCTGTTAGCTCAGTGTCTTAACTGTGTCATGAAGTGTCTCTAAAGCTCTTCCCTCCGCTCTCAGGTGAAGGCAGATCGTACCAGTAAGAAGCTCCCGGTCCTCCAGCAGGCGTCCCGTCATGTGAATGAAATGGCGGCTAATGTGGTGGCCTCCACAAGAACAGGCCAAGAGCACCTGGTGGACAAAGGTGAGGGAAGTTTTATCCTCTTTCTTTATTAAACCAAACTGAGAAATGTTCTGTGGAGTAACACCACCTCCTGTGCAGATACCATGGACTTCTCTGGGATGTCCCTCATCAAGCTGAGGAAAGAAGAGATGGAGTCCCAGGTAAGACACCGTCACAGGGCTGTGGTCAGCTCTGAATTTAATTGTCTCCTGTGAATTATTTTTGACATGACTCCACAGCAGTGTTAGTCCGGGCTGAAGGCGGTGTTCATTGGTCCAGGCAGAGCTTTTACACGTGCTATTTAAAGACCAATGGAGGAGTTTTTCTATAATGCAGTGCTGAGGGATCGAAGGTCACGGGCATTCAGTGTTGGTTTTCAGCCTTGCTGCTTTAGTGCAGAGATTTCTCTGGATTCCCTAAAACATTTGATATTATTGACTGTAGATGATGACATCCCTAAATGGACTGTTTGCTTATGCAGTTGTTCACAAAGTGGTGAACCTCTCCCCGTAAGCACTGAATATCTTGTCTTGTATTCAACTGAATTTATGTTGAAAAGATTTGCAGGTCATTGTTTTCTGTTTTCCTTTTTACGTTTTAAACAACATTCCAACTTCATTGGTTTTGAGTTTTGGACAAATGCTGCAAAAATGAGCCCCTGGACTGAACTCAGTATAGTTTGCAGTAATGTCCTCATCTGATGACCAAACATCTCCTCCTGTATTTCTGCTCTGACGTGATGAAGATCTCTAAAGTCAAACTGACTTCTGTCCACCGATCTGCTGCTCCTCAGGTGAAGGTCCTGGAGCTGGAGTCCAGTCTGGAGAACGAGCGTCTGCGTCTGGGCGAGCTGAGGAAGAAGCACTACGAGCTGGCCGGAGTTCCTCTGGACGAGGTGCCCGAGGGGAACGGAGACGCCTCCTCTCCGGCTAACATGTCACCAAAACCCAGCAAACCGGCTCTCATGAAGAAACCTGCACTGGCTCAGAAGCCCAACATCCTGTCTCCAAAACCGCGGTGAGGGCTGCAGGGGTTCAAGGTCAGAGGGTTTGAGTGAGTGT